>JAGTWJ010000012.1:0-50664 GCA_020064725.1 Drechslerella dactyloides
TTTTTGTCCACCAATATAATAGACACCTTTTATAAAACAATAATATACTAAAATCACAGAATCTTATACAATTAGAAAAGATACTATTTCTAGTATATACTTAAACTATACACAATCTTTTCATCCTAATTAAATAATATAGAAATATACCAACCAGCTGCTATCAACATATACTAGCAATAGCTCACATCATATTAGCAAAAACTAGACAATAATTTTGTAAAACACCATCCAGAACTCCAAATGTACTTATCCAAAAAGTACAATTACCAACAAACTAAATACAAATTATAAGTTTATCAATATTAATTACAGTGTGTACAAGCTGTAAAAGTCAAATATAGTATTATAAATAATAATATATACAATTTCAATAAATAACTTCACAATGGGCATAATCTCCTTTTATAATTATTACAGGTACCAAAACCATAATAAAACAAAGCTGGTATAGCCTAAGAACCACAAATAAGTAACAATTATTCAAAGAATATATACAAAAAATAAATAGTACCATTAGTTATTATCCTAACTAACAAATACCACCTAGCTAGTTAGTATATAGAAACCCATTACCAAAAGACTAGGTATTACATTCTCTGATAATAACTGGACAACAAATAAACTTACTATAGAGTAGATAAAGTATTTCAATTAATTTACAGCACAACACTATATTTCAGACTACCAGCTATTAGTTTTAGATAGCCATAAAAGCTATTATTCAGTTGTCTTCGAACTTTACTACCAGAACACAAAATTATTATAGTCTATATACCACCCCTTCTTCACATCTTTTTCAGCTGTTGGATATTAGATACTTTAAACCATTACAATAGGCATATAGTCGCCAGATAGAAGACTTAGTACATACAGATATCAACCATATTAGAAGCTAAAATTTCCTTTCTAAATTCCATAAAGCTTTACTACTACAATAATATCTAAGAATATATACAACAGCTTACTAGAACTAAAATTATACTTTTAATCTTAATAAGGTCCTCTCAAAACTAAATATCCAGTTACCAACACCTACCCCAATAAATTCACAACCTTAGTACTACACATATAACAGCTACCTAGACAACAAAAACACCAATAAACCCTTCAGAAACTGGCTTATAATTAGAGCTTATCAAAAACCAGATTATCCAGCATCTAAATAGCTTTTAATATCATTACTAGCTACTATAAACCAGTTCACTAAAAGAATATAGATAATAATATATTAATTAACACTTATATAAACAGAGAATACAACACTATACTCTATAATTAGGTATTATTTAAACATTAGCAAACAAAAGAAATATATACAACAAAAAACACATTTACCTACACTAGGCTAATAAAATCCTAGATAATAATATTATAGATAGATAGGATAAGTAGTAGAATATCTAAACTACTAGAGTAATCCCCAGTTAAAAACTACTTTTAGGAAATATTGTACTATAGCTACTATAATAAGCCCAGCCATAATATCTAAACTTATCAAAAGGTATTTTGAGGATAAGACTAGTATAGTATAAATTTCCCACACCATCTTAGCAGTAGTATGGTAGTAAAGATGATTTTTTATTAGGGTGGGGTGGGAGGTGTTTCGCTCGCTTGGGGTGTTCGCTCGCTTGTGGAATACATTAATATATTTAATTTATTTTCTTTAAATAATCTTTAGGTTTTTTTTTTTTTTTAATATATTTTTATATATATAATTCTATTATATTTATTAATTGTTATAAAAAATCTGTTTTTATATTATATTAAATAGGTTTGTTAGATTAAAAAGTAAAATTATATTTTATTATTATATATAAGTTTTATAATAAAAAAAATATTAATTATTTGTTTTTTTTGTTTAAAATTAGAAATATATATTTTATATATTTTAATAAAATTGTATTATAATTTCTAAATATAAATATTTTTTTTTTTTTAATTCCCTTATTAATAAATATAATATATTATAATAATAGATTAATTCTTTACAAATCTAAAAAAAAAAAAAGAAATTAAAATTTTTAAAAATTAATAAGTTAATATTAAAAGCTATTTCTAAATTACTAAAATATTTTTTTTTAGATTTTTTTATTAAAAGTATCTTTTTTTAATATTAATTAAATAAAATTATATATTAAAAAAAAAGTATCTTTTTTTAATATTAAATTAAATAAATTATATATTAAAAAAGAAGTTTATTAAAAAATAAACTTTTAAATATAAAATTAAAATATTTTAAAAAATATTTAAAATCTAGAATCTTTTGATTTTAAAATTTTTCTAAATAATAATAGTATAAATTTTAATATTTAATATAATATTCTTTTAATATATATATATTACTAAATATAGTTAATATTAATTATACTATATTAATAACGTGTATGATAAGCGACCGGATCAGACAGCGACCGGATCACCTCGCAGTCAAACACCCCACTAAAAACCATTTATTTAATATTATAATAAATATCTATTATAAAATTATAAAAAAAATACTTTAAAATAAATATATATTCAAAGAGATTAATTATCATTTTTTTAATTTTTTAATATTAATATTAAATTAAAATATTATTTTAAATATTATAAACAACACACAACTTTTAGGTGTTTGACTGTAAATATCTAAGTAATTTATAAATAAAAACTTCTAAAAATGAAGATATAATAAATTATTATATAATCTAGGATTATAGAGAGTTCTAGCTTATTATATTAAAAATTAGGCTTTATAAAGGTGGCTAAAGTTGGTACAATACATCCAACTATTTTTTAAAAAATTATATATAAAAATATTATAAAAAATTTTTAAAAAATTTAGTTTAATTTAATATATTAAAAATTTATTATTTTATTTTTTTGAAATTTTTTATATATATTATATAATTTAATATTAATATTTTTATTTCTATTATAAAAAATTATAAAAAATTGAATTTTCGACAAAAAAAATTAAAAAAATTAGAAAAATTATAATTTAATCTTATTTAATCTAATATTAATTTTTTAATTTTTTTTATATATATTTTTTATATAATTATTTAAAAAATAGCTGGTGTGTTGTTGGTGTGTTGTACCAACTTTAACCACTTTTATTAAGCTTAATTTTTAATATAATAAACTAAAACTCTCTATAATCCTAGATTATATAATATTTATTATATCTTCAATTTTTAGAAGTTTTTATTTATAATTACTTAGATATTTACAGTCAAACACCTAAAAGTTTGTGTTGTTTTTTATAATATTTAAATAATTATTATTAATTTAATATTAATATTAAAAAATTAAAAAATGATAATTAATCTCTTTGAATATATATTTATTTTAAAGTATTTTTTTTATAATTTTATAATAGATATTTATTATAATATTAATAAAAGGTGTTTGGTGGGGTGTTTGACTGAGTGGGGTGATCCGGTCGCTTGTCTGATCCGGTCGCTTATCATACACGTTATATAATTTAAAAATTGTTTTATAAGATTTTATTATATAGAAAAAAATAAAATAAATATTTATTAACTTTATAATTTCATTTCTTTTATTTATTTATGGTTTTTATTTTTTTTTTATTTATATTAAAGCTCGAAATGGTTCTAGGTTAACCTGGAACCGTAGGTTGTGTTGTACCAAGAACTGAACTGGTCTAATCTAAAAACTAGTGTAAATTAGAAAATGGTTTTAAATAGGTAATTAAAAATAGGTTTTTTTCTAATTCATTGGTTTTTAAACTAGATTATTTATTTTTAAAAGTTAATTATATATAAGACTAAAATATATATAAAATAATAAATATTTTTAAAAAAATTTAATAAATTAAATTTTAAAATAAATATTATAATATATATAAAATAATATAAAATTAAATTTATTTAATTATTTAAATTTTATTAAAATTAGGAGTTAGATTAATTGGAGAATAGTAAAAACAACTAAATTAATATTTAAATATTTAAAAAAAAACCTAAAAATAATAATAAAAAATTTCTTTATTCTTAATTATAAATCAATAATTTCTTTATTAAAAAAAAGTTTAAAAATTAGCTAGGTTATTTTAGAAAGATTAAGAGTTAATATTATTAATATTAATATTATAATAGTAAATATTTTTACTTTTTTAAATTATATATATTAAATCTATTTATACTGGTTTAAGTCTAAGATAATAATAATCTATTATTTTGTAGTAAAAAAAAAAAAGAATTTAATTATATATAAAGAATAATAAGTCTTTTTTTAGAATATTACTTAATTTTTATTATTTTATTAAATTAAAAAAAAAAAAAATATATAATCTTATATTATATATTTAAAAAAAAAGTAGCTTTAAAAATCCTATAAATTATTTTTAATAAGATAATAAAGATCTTATTTTCTAAAAAAAAATAAAGATTAATTATAAATAAAGAAACTTATAATAGAAGATTTAAAAAATAGTTTACAAGAATAATTCTTTTTTTATATAAGATGGTTTTTGTATAAAAATAATAAATAAAATAATAAATAGTAGGATTTTAAAGTTATTAAAAAATAGAAGAATAATTTTTCTTTTAGTTAATAATAGATTAGTATTATTAATAAATAATACAAAAGATTTATAAAAGAATTAATTAAAAATTTTTTTTAATTTCTTTAAATTATTTTTTAAAGATTCTAACTTTTTATTACTAAAAAGATCTATTAATAATAGTAAGTTTTTAAAATAAATACTAAAACTATTATTATTATTAAAAATAATTAGATATTAATAGTATTTTATTAGTTTGGTATTATTATTATTAATATTATTTAAAAAAAAAATTTTATTACTATTAACATCTTTATATATTTCTTTATATTTTTAATATTATTTTTATCCTTTTTATTTTTTTTTTAGTTAAAAACTTTATTTATATTTATTTTTTTTTTATTTTTTTTAAAACTAGATATATAGGTGTCTGATTTTAAAAGTTAACATCTTATTTAATAAATCTTATATTTATAAATAATAAAAAGAGATAATAATATTTATATATTTTTTAGTTTGATTATTTAGTATTTTCTATATATTATATTATATTTAAAATTATAATAAAAATAAAAATATTAATAATATAATTAATTTATAAAAATAAAATAAAATATATTTTTAAATTAAAATTAAAATTATTTTATTATTTTTTATAGAATATTAAATATATTAATTATAAATAAAAATTTAGAATATTATTAATATTATATAATATCTTAGACTATTTTTATAAATAATAATTTTAGTAAACTATATTTATAAATTTTTATTATTATTATATTTTTTATAAAGTTTTAATTATAAATTATTTTAATATTATTATATTTATAAATAATAGTAATTTATATATATAAAATTTAATATTTATTTTTTAGTTTAGTATATTTTTTTTTTAAATAATATAGGTTTTATTGTTATAATAATTTTGTAAGATATTTTTCTATTTTTATTAAATTGTTTATTTTTATTATTTTTATTAAGTTTTTTATTTTTATTATTATTATTAATTTATTTATTTTTATTATCTTTATTAAGATACTTATTTTTATTATTATTATTAGTTTGTTTATATTTTTTACTATTTTTAATTATATATTTTAGGAATATTATGAAAAATTAAAATATAATAAAAACTATAATAAAATAATATAAGATTATAGATTTTTTAAATAATAAAAAAAATTATGATAAAAAGATCTTAAAATTTTAAAAAATTTAAATAAAAATAGGATAAATTTTATATATAGATAATAAAAAAGTTATAAATCTAGTTTATTTTATAATATATATATTTATATATAGAAATTATAAATAAGATATTATTGTTATGGGATAACAAGCGCAGCACCCGAATATCCTGTACAGACTGGATTCCCATACTAACACCCGGTCCACCCAGCATACAAAATAACAGTATATTTATATATTTTATAAATTGATTTTCTATATTAAATACATATTTATATAAATATACCTTATATAAATATTAAAATTATATAAGATATACTATATATAGAAAAATAATTTATATAATTTTTTTTTTAAATAGGAGTTGTTATATTAATTAAAAGTATATAATAAGTTATAGATTATAAATTATAGATTAATTTTTAATAGAGTTATAAATTATAACTATTTAAATATATTTATATATTTTTATTATTTTATATATCAGATATTATATATTTAATTAGTCTACTTTATTAATTAATTAATAACTTTTTTTTAGATTTTATTAGTTAATATTTAAACTATAGTATTTTAATAAATAATTTATTCTATTATTATTATATATTTTATTTTAATAATTATTATTATATCTAATATATATTTATCTTTTTCTATTAAAAATCTATATAATAGTAACTAAGAGTTAGAGATTTTAAAATAAAATATATTTAATTTAATTTTAGGTTAAATATAATATTTTGACTAATTATTTTTATAATAAAAAGAAATAATAAATATATAATAATTTTTAATACAATTTATAAATTTTCTATAATATATAAAGATAATATAAAATTTTATAATATAGAATTATAAAAATAGCTTATAAATAACAGTAACTTTAAATTAATATTAAATAATAAAAATAAAGAATATAAAAGATTTATTAATAATTTTTATATCCTAAGAATATATAAATAAAAAATAATTATAATAATAATTTAGATAATACTATATATATAAAAAAGTAATAATATAATAAATCCTAATCTTTTTAAATTAATCAGTAAATATATAGATAATTTATAAGAATACTAAGATAAATTGATAATAGATATTAGAATATAAGTCTTAAAAGAATAAATAGTACTATAATAAAAATAAAAAATAATACTAAGTAAAAGTTAAAGCAGAGTTTTAAGATAATATAATAAAAAATATTTATAGCATATTAATAATATATATAAATAATTTTAATAATAATTAATAATATTAAAATAATTATGTTGAGAAATTTTAAAGAAATGGTAGAATATATTAAAACTTTAATTAATATTCAAATAAATAATATTATTGTTACACTTCGGCCCAGGACCGGGTCAAATGTACTTCACTCTAAAGTCCCTAATTCTTAGTTACTATTATACAGGGTTCTTAATAAAAAAAGATAAATATATATTAAATACAATAATAACTATAGAATAAAGTATATAATAATAATAATAAATAAATTAACTATTAAGATATTATAGTTTTAAATATTAATTAATAATTTTAAGAAAAAAACTATTAGTTCTAAAATAAAATATACTAATTATATATATAATATTTTAATATATAAAATAATAAAAATATATTAATATATTATTTAAGTGGTTTAATATTTATTTTACCTAGTACTTAACTAAATACTAAGTATTCTAAGTATTAAATATTTATATATTTATAAATTATTATAGTAACTTCTATTTAAAAGAAATATTATAATAGTAATATTCTTTTATAATAATATTTTTTTATATAATCTAAAATTCTATATAATTTTATTATTTGTATAATCTTGTTTTTATATAGTCTAGTCTATTATATAAATTGGTAGTCTATATAAATAAATTTATATAGTTATATATCTTATATAAAAATCTATTCTATATAATATATAAATATATTATTACTTTATATATTATATAAGAAGGATATTTGTATAAAAACCAAATCTATATAGGTTATTTGTGTTATGGATAACAGCGCAGCACCCGAATAACCTGTATAGACCTAGTTCCCATACAAACACCCTTCCCATATAGTACACAAAGTAATAACATATCCATATACTTTATGGAATGAACTTCTATATTGGATGTATGTTTATGTAGGTTTATCTTATATAGAATTTAGAATTATATAGAATGTACTGTTATACTAAAAGGTAATTTATATTATATTTTTTTTGGTGTAAATCTGGTATAGAGACTATTATAATGATTTATGATATATAATGTATTTTTTATTTTTGTTTTTTAAGAAATTAGAAGCAAAGAATAAGTAGTATCTAAGAATAAAAAATATAATATATTAATATATTTCTATTATCTTATGTATTAGATATTATATATTTAATTAGTTTGCTTCACTGGTTGATTAATAACTTTTTTTTAAGATTTCATTAGTTAATATTTAAACTATAGTATCTTAATAAATAGTTTATTCTATTATTATTATTATATATTTTATTCTAATAATTATTATTATATCTAATATATATTTATCTTCCTTTATTAGGAAATTTATATAATAATAATTAAGAGTTAGGGATTTTAAAGTAAAGTGTATTTTATCTGGTTTTAGGTAGAAGTATAATACTTTGACTGATTATTTTTAATGGATGAGGAGAAATAATAAGTATATGATAATTTTTAATATAATTTATAAGTTCTTTATAGTATATGAAGATAATATAGAATTCTATAATGTGGAATTATAAGAATAACTTATAGATGATAATAACTTTAAATTGATATTAAATAACAAAAACAATAAATACAAAAGATTTGTTAATAACTTTTATATTTTAGAAACATATGAACAAAGAATAATTATAATAATAATTTAGATAGTATTATATATATAAAAAGGTAGTAATATAATAAACCCTAATTTTCTTAGGTTAATTAGTGAATATATAGATAGTTTATAAAAACATAAAGATAAATTTATGGTAAATATAAAAACACAAACCTTAAAAAAAATAAGTAGTGTTATACTAAAATATAATATTAAATAAGGGTTAGAATAGAACCTTAAGATAGTACAACAAGAAGCAATCACAGTACATCAATAATATATATAAATAGTTTTAATAATAATTAAAAATATTAAAACAATTATATTAAAAAACTTTAAAAAAATGGTGGAATATATCAAAACCCCAGCTAATATCTAGATAAGTAATATTACCACTTAAAACCCTACACCATTTACTTAATCCTGATTTATACTAGCCAACAAATCAGAGACCTAAAGAAATAAAACTATAGCTATTTTTATAGTAATATTTAATAAAATACTAAAAATAGAAGACTTAATTAGGTATAGAAGATAATTTAAAAAACTTGATCAATTTTTTAATTAACTTAGTAATTATTTTTTTTTCTATTTTAAATAATTTACCATAGAATGGTATAAAATCTGCTTTACAGAAATATACCTTAAAAAGAATGTTCTTAATATCTATCTAGTATATAAATAGATATACAAAAATACCCTAAAAGAAAACTAAAAAATATAGATTCCTAAAATCAACAAGGTCTTTAATATTTTTTAGGAATTCACAAACTTCTTTAAGTAGAAATATAAATATAAGAATAAGGTTGAGGAAACCTTTAGAAAACTTGACTAATTTAAATAAACTGGATTAGTATGATTTTACTTTTAATAATTTAATTAATATATATTTTTTATTAAATATAATAATAATGCTCTATTTTATAGAGCTAAAAAAGAATTTAAATTTAATTTAAAAATGGAGATTATTAAATAGAAATTTTTAAAAAAGGAAATGACTTACTATGAAATACAGATTATAGTTATTAAATTAGATGATGTACTATACTAGTTTTAGAAGGGTTTATAATAGAAAAAATTTTATTATAACTTAAATAAATATTATCTTAATAAATATATTAAAAATTTTTAGTAGAATTGGATTTGAATTAGAAAATCTTTTTAGAGATTAAATAAAATCTATGGGTTAGAATTTATAGATCTTAATATTACTTAATACTAGAAATCTAAGAAATTTAATATATTTTTTTGTTATTAATATAATAAAACAGGATATATTAAATAAAATTGTTCTGAGAATAAGGAAAAAAGAAATTTCTAAAAATAATTATACTAAGAAAGATAATTTAGGATAATAAGATAATTGTTTATTTTTGAAGACTTTGATATTATAATAAATGAAATATAGAAATATATATATTCTGAAGCTGGATTAGTCTAGTACCAAGATATTGTTTAAAAAATTAATGTAATTATTAAATAGAATCCTGTCCTATTTATGGATATTTAATTAAAAGAAAAAAAACTTAATTGGCTATGGAATAACCCTATATTAGGAATATATTTAGTATATAGAAAAGCTTAGATAGATATTTATAAGAAAAATATTAAATAAATATAAAAATCTTAATAAAAATAATCTAAATGTTTTTGATTTTAATTATACCTTTAGTTTAATTTAATTAATTATAATAGGAATTTATTCCTATAAACCCTAGAAAATACAATAGAGATTATTATATTAAGTAAAAATAATAAATAGAAATTATTAATAAAAATATAAATAGACTAATTTTATAGATGGTTTTCTTCTAATGATGTGTTTAGATTTGTGAGCTATAGATTTATATTAAGTATAGATTTAATGTATTTGTAGAAAAATAAATTATTTATGGAATGTTTAAAACTAACTTTTACTAAAATTATTAATAATAACTAGAATATAATATTATTGGGTATAAAAATATAATTAATAAAAAATATAGTAATTTTTGATTTTACTAAGAATCTATTTATTGTTATATAATTATATTATATAAACAAAATTTTGCTGATTAATGGGAAGTCTATTGGTTTTGGATTGAAAACAATAAAAATTTACCTTAGTATAATTCTAATAAATAATAATAGTTTTTTAAAGGTATAGGATATCTTCTTTATAAGAAATAAAAATACTATTTTTGTAAATAAGATAGTACTAATATTTAATTATATAAGTATTTTAACCTGTATAATGATTGCTATAATAAATAAGTATATTAATATTAGTACTTCTTATATTTTGATTATATTAAAGAATAATTATCTAAAAAAATCTTTAATACTTTTGAATATACTTATTATATTAGATATTTTAAAATATAGAAAAAATATTATATACACTATTATAATAATATTAAAATAAAAAAATAGAAAAAGATTATCTAAACAAAATAAACTCAAAAAAAAACACTAAATAAAATCAAAAACCTAATAAAGGAATACAAAAAAAACTAAATAACTTATAAATCTAATAACTCTAATCTAAATAATAACTTAAATTTAAATAATAATTCTATTAAAATAAAATATACAATAAATAGTAAATCAAAAAAATTACCTTATATATTATATTTAATATATACTAAAATCTTTAGTATATATAGGGAATAAGAAGAATATTTTAACATCTACTTTTACTAAAAATATAAAAGAAAAATACTAGAAACAAAAACCAGATATTTTTATAAAAATTATATATATTATTTTATAAAATATAATAAAAGATAATAATACTACTATATCTATTTAACAAAAAAAAAAAAAATTTATTATTTAAAATACCTTTATGAATTTAATATTTTAAAAATTTATAAAAAATATATTTAATAATGTAATTTAAAAAACTAGAAACACTTCAAAACTATTAAAAGTATATTAAAATAAAAAATTCTAGTCTTTATAAAAAACTGACTCTTACCTTACTTATATTTAGAAAACCTATAAAAATTTTGATTGATAATAAAGTAGAAGAAAGCTATATTTTTATTATAATAATATAAAAATACTAACTTAAAATATAATAAAAATCTAATATTTATTAAATCACTACTTTTTTATATTAGATTCTAAGAAAAATTATCTAAAAAATAACTTTTAAAATATTTATTAATAAATATTTAAAAGAATATATTATTAATATTTTAAATCTTCTAAAAGATACTTTATTAGTTTTTAGATTTTTATAACTAGCAAAATATAATCTTAATATTAACTAAAGAAAAGAAGAAATTATTTTTAATAATTACAATTACTAGAAAATTACTAGAATATAGTTAATTAATAGGAATATTTTGAAAAAAACTTATTTAAGGTTTATAATATATCTATCTAAGAAAAAAATCCAAAACAAACACAAATATAAATTAAACATTTTATAATAAATATAGATTTAAATTAAAGAATTATATATTATATTTAAAAAAACAGATATTTTTTTATAAATATCTAAAAAAAAAAGAAACATCTTCTAATTTGTATTAAAAGAATAAATTTTATTAGAAATTAATTTATTTAAATATTTGATATTTTATAAAAAGGAATATAACCTCAATTTATATTAATATATAAATATATTGATTAAAAAACAACAACACTCTGTGAATATATTAAAAAAAATTTTAAAATAAAATATATATGATTTTTTAATTTACCAGCAAAATACTCTATTTTATTTATAAAAAAAAAAACTTAGATAAATTATGAATTTATATCAATTATTAAACTCTTAATACAATAATTATCAAAGATAAAAAATCCTTACCCCTTATTAACAAATCTTTTAATAGAATATTAAATACTATAATTTATATAAAACTTAACCTTACCAATATATATTATAACATTAAGATCAATCTTAAAAAGAAATAGAAAACTATTTTCAAAACTAGATACAGATTATTTAAATATTTAATTATATTTTTTAAATTAACTAATATATCTACAACTTTTTAAACATTTATAAATCACATTCTACAAAAATACATTAATAATATATACATAATATATTTAAATAATATTTTTATCTATAATACAAACCCCAACAAACATCAAAAATATATTAATTAAATCTTTAAAACCCTAAATTAATATAAACTTAAAATTAAACCAAAGAAATCTAAATTCAAAGTCACTAAAATCAAATTTCTAGAAATTATTATAATTCTATATAATATATAAATAAACCTAAAAAAAATATAAACTATATAAAACTAATTAATACCAAAAACACTTAAAAAAATATAAACCTTTTTAGAATTATATAATTATTATTAATAATTCATCCAAAAATACAACTACTTAATTCTTATTTTTTTAGAATTAATAAAAAAAGATATATAATTTAAAATAACCAAAGAAAAAATTAAGATCTTCCAAATTTTAAAGGACATCTTTATTTCAATATTAATTCTCAAATTTTATAACCTAAAATTATTAGTATAAATAAAAGCCAACACTTCTATAACAGCCCTAGGGGTCTGTTTATTACAAAAACAATTCAACCAAAAATAGCATTTTATTACCTACTTATTATACAAGTTTAATACCATGGAAATTAGATATCTAATACACAATAAAAAACTTATAGCTATCTTATATACTTACAAGAAATAGAAAGTCTACTTACAGACTACAAAATTATTTAAAATATTCTCAGACTACAAAAATCTCACATACTTCCTAACAACAAAGGAACTTAGCAAACACCAAATCCAATAATAGAAAACACTTAACAAATACAACATAAAAATCACCCACTTCAAAAAAAAAAAACATTAAAACTGATATTATCAGCCAACAACCTAATCTAATAGAAAATATCCTTACAGACAAAAAAACAATCCTAAAACAACAAAAAAACCATTATTATTAACAAAAAACTCAACCTTACTATTTATAAGGTAAAATCTAAAATAGCTATAAAACTAAAGGAAAACTATCAAAAAAATATAATAATAAAAAGAATACTTCAGAACTTTAAAAAAATCATCACATTTTTTATCTTAAAAGATAAATATATTTTTTTAAGGATTTTTTTTACATCCTAGATAAAAAATTACAATTTGAAATTTTGTGATTACATTATAACACATCTATGCATAAATATTTAGAAATTAAAAAAACACAGGAACTTATTACACAGTAATACTTTTAGCCCAAAATAAGACAATAAATTAAACAATATATTAAAACATATAACCTATACCTACAGAATAAACCAGTAAAACATACACTATATAGATATCTATAATCTAATAAGATACTTGGCAAACTATTTTAAATTATAATTTATGATTTTGTATAAAAATTATCCTATTCAAAAAATCCTTTAATAAACCAAATCTATAACAAAATCTTAATTATTATTTATAGATTTACTAAAACTATTATCTTGGAATTTTGGAATAATTCTTGAAAAGTAGAATAACTTTTGATAATCTATAATAAATAAATATTTAGCTAATATGAATTATAAGAAAAATATATTTATAATAAAGACCTCCTCTTTAATAATAAATATTAGAAACATATTATAAATATCTTAAATATCAAATTTAATATAATAATAAAAAAAAAAGTCTAAACTAATAGAATATTAGAACAAATAATTTAGATAATAAAAATCTATTTTAAATTATTCTTAAATTATATATAGAATAATTAGATAAAACTATTATTTATGGTAGAACTTATTTATAATTCATTAAAATACTTAGTTATAAATTATATATCTTATAAAATATTATAAGGCTAAAACCTATGAATTATACAACCAATTTTACTTATAAAAAAAGAAATTCCTAATACTAAAAAATATTTTAAAACTATAAATAAATTTTATAAATATTTAAAAAACAACTTAGACTTTATAGTTAAAACTATATCCTATTATTATAATAAAAAGAGGATAAAAGTATTTTTTTTAAAAGAAAAAAATAAAGTATATCTATTTATTAAAAATATTAAAACAAAAAAATCTAATTAGAAACTTGATTTTTAAAAACTTGGATTATATATTATAACTAAAAAACTAAATAAATACTTATTTAAATTTCATATCCCTAGAAACTTTAGAATCTATAAAATATTCTATATCACTTTATTTAAACCTATACCTAACAAATTTAAAAAAAAAATAAACAATCTAAAAATTAAAGAAAACAACTATAATAAATATAAAATCAAAAAAATCCTAGACCACAGAAATAATCCAAAAATATTAACCAATAAATTTTTAATTAAATAGAAAGACTATCTACTAGAGAAAGATTTATAACAACTAAAAAATAATATTTTATTAGAACTTATCAGATAATATCTTAATAGACCTAATACTCACCAAATAAGACAAAATCCACCACCACAATGACCCCAAAAAAAACCTAGAAAAAATGTCAAAAACATAAAAAATTAATAATAATTATATAATTATATTAAACAAACTTATTTTATTTTAAGATTACATTTTCTAATATCAAAACTACTATTAAATACAAAAAACTTGTATATATATAAAACTTACCTTTTTTTAAGATATAAACTAATTTATTCATAATCTTATAAATACTATCCTAATAATAAGTAATTTTGCTTAAAATCTTAATATTTATTCTAATCTTAAAACAAAGATATGGTGTAGTTAATTTAAAAGCCAACATCCTTTGATAATCAGAACAAACAAAACATATTATTACCATAATAAAAAAATAAAGAAAATAAGAATCATAAAAAAATAAAAAAACAAAATCACAAAAACAACAAATCTATTTATCTTATCTTTTTTTATATAATAAAATCCTATAAAATAACTCTCAGAATTACACACACAATATAATATAACCCAACACCAATTATATTTAATAATATATAAATATTAGAAAAATATTATATTAAACATTAAAACTCACACCATTATTATTTAAAAAAGCCTCAAAATCAAAATTCTTCTCCAAAATCTTTAAAGGATCAATACTAAACTCCTTTTCAAAAATCTCTGTTTTTTTAATAAAAGCCTTTTCCTCAGAAAAAACAACTTTTACTTTTATATTAATTAAATTAACCTCCTTATATAAACAAGTAACTTTTACTTAAGCTTAAATAATCTTAATAAAAAAAAGAGTTTAATCATTTTTAACCTATTTAAACTCTTTTTATTTGATATTTAATTAATAAAGAATTTGTTTTATTATAATAAAATTAGTATCTATCAACTTTAATCTAAACAAAAATCAAAAAATCTATTTAGATTAATAAAAATATAGCTATAATCTTGATAAATATAATTACTATACTTATTACTTAAACAAGGAAAAACTAGATAAAGAAAACTATATTTTTTATAAAATTTATAAGTAATCTAAGAATACAAACTTCAACTCTTGATTTAATATACTTATTTTAGATAATATTTATAAAAAAACTTCTTTTAATAATTAGTAAACATATTAAGATAGTAAATAAAAAAAAGATATATTATATAAAAAATAATTTATAAAAAAAAAAAAAATCTGACACCACCTAAATATTAAAAATTTTATATCATATTTAATTACCTAATTTTATTATATACAAAAATCTATACTACTTTATTTTATATTATTTATATCTATATTAAAATTAGCATACCACTAATTCTTGTGAGAAAAAAAATAGTATTATAAAATAACAACACAACACCCAAATAACCTATATAAATTTGATTCTTATATAGATATCTTTCCTATATAATACATGAAGTAATGGTATATTTATATACCTTATAAAATAAACTCCTATATCAAATACATATCTATATAGGTTTACTTTATATAGAACCCAGAACCACATAAAACACATTATTATACCAAAAGGTAATTTACATTATATTCTTTCCAGTATAGATCTGGCGCAGAAACCATCACAATGACTCACAATACATAATATATTTTTTATTTTTGTTTTTTAGGAAACCAGGAGCAAAGAGCAAGCAACACTTAAAAACAAAAAATATAATATATTAATATATTTTTATTATCTTATATATCAGACATCATATATTTAACCAGTTTATTTCACCAATTAATTAATAATTTTCTTTTGAGATTTTATCAATTAATACCTAAACTATAATATCTTAATAAATAATTTATTCTATTATTATTATTATATATTTTATTCCAACAATTATTATTATATTTAGTATATATTTATTTTTTTCTATTAGGAAACTTATAACATGTACGATAAGCGACCGGGTCAGACAAGCGACCGGGTCACCCTCCTGGTCAAACACCCCACCAAAAACCCTTTCATTAATATTGTAGTCAATATCTATTAGAAAATTATAAAAAAAAATATTTTAAATAAATATAGATTAAAATAATCTAATATTATTTTTTTTAATTTTTTAAACCTAATATTAAATTAATAATAATTATTTTAATTTTTTAAAAAACAACACATTTTTTTAGGTGTTTGACTGTAAATATCTCTATAATTTATTAATAAAAATCTCTAAAAATGTAATATATAATAGATATCTGTATAATCTAGGTTTATACCGAGCCATTACTTAATATATTAAAAATTAAGGTCTAGAAAGTCTGCTAAAGTCGGTACAACACAGGCACAACACTCTAGCTATTTTTCTTAATAATTATATATAAAAAAATTTTAAAAAATTAATATTAAATTAAATAAGATTAAATTATAATTTTATAATTTTTTAAATTTTTTTTATTAAAAATTCAATTTTTTATAATTTTTAAAAATTTTGTATAATAAAATTAAAAAATTAAGAATAAATTCAATATTATATAAAAAAATTAAAAAAATATAATAATTAATTTTTAATATATTAAAATTAAAATTAATTTTTTTTAGATTTTTTTATTATATTTTTATATATAATTTTATCGAAAATAGTTGGATGTGTTGTACCGACTTTAGCAGACTTTCTAGACCTTAATTTTTAATATATTAAGTAATGGCTCGGTATAAACCTAGATTATACAGATATCTATTATATATTACATTTTTAGAGATTTTTATTAATAAATTATAGAGATATTTACAGTCAAACACCTAAAAAAATGTGTTGTTTTTTAAAAAATTAAAATAATTATTATTAATTTAATATTAGGTTTAAAAAATTAAAAAAAATAATATTAGATTATTTTAATCTATGTTTATTTAAAATATTTTTTTTATAATTTTCTAATAGATATTGACTACAATATTAATGAAAGGGTTTTTGGTGGGGTGTTTGACCAGGAGGGTGACCCGGTCGCTTGTCTGACCCGGTCGCTTATCGTACACGTTATAAGATATCTTCTTTATAAAAATTAGAAATATCACTTTTATAAAAAAAATAATATAAATATTTAATTATATAAATACTTTAATCTATATAATAACTATTATAATAAATAAATATATTAATATCAATACTTTCTATATTATAACTATATTTAATAAAGATTATCTAAAAAAACTTTTAATACTTTTAAATATACCTACTATATTAAATATTTTAAAACATAGAATAACTACTACATATATTATTATAATAATACTAAGTAAAAAGAATAGAAAAAAATAATATAAATTAAATAAATTTTAAAATATATTTTAAAACAAATTAAAAAATTAATATAAAAATATAAAAAGAATAAAATAATTTATAAAAAAATAATAAAAAATAACTATCTTAATTAGGATAATAATTTTAATAAAACTAAATATACTATAGATAATGAATCTGGAGAATTATCTTATATATTATATATAATATATATTAAACTCTTTAATATATATAAAAAATAAGAAAAATATTCAAAAGACTATTTCTACTAAAAATATATAAAAAAAAACACCAAAAACAAAAACTAGATATTTTTATAAATATTATATATATTATTTTATAAAATATAAAAATAAAAAACAATATAATTATAAATATCCTATAAAAAAAAAACACATCTATTACCTAAAATACCTCTATAATTTTAATAAATTAAAAATAATAAAAAGATATACTTACTAATATAATAGAAAAAGAAAAAAATATTATTAATATTAAAAATACTTTAGAAATAATTTTATAAACTAAGGGAATTAAGATAGTTATATTAAGTAATATTTTATAGAGATATAATAAAAAGTAGTTAATAACCTAAGTTATGAATTAAAAAACTAGGTATACTTTAGAATTAATAGAAGTAGACTAAAATAAGAAACCTAAGTCTTTAATAAAAAAAGCTTATTTTTATCTTATTTATTTTTAGAAATCTTATAAAAACCTTAATAGATAATAAAATAAAAGAAAATTATATTTTTACTATAATAATATAAAAATATTAATTTAAAATATAACAAAAATTTAATACTTATTAAATTATTATCTTTTTATATCAAACTTTAAGAAAAGTTACCTAAAAAACAACCCTTAAATTATTTATTAATAAATATCTAAAGAAATATACTATTAATATTTTAAACTTTTTAAAAGATATTTTATTAATTTTTAGATTTTTATAATTAGTAAAATATAATCTTAGTATTAACTAAAAAAAAGGAGAAATTATTTTTAATAATTATAATTATTAAAAAATTATTAAAATATAATTAATTAATAAAAATATTTTAAAAAAAATCTATTTATAATTTATAATATATTTATTTAAAAAAAAAATTAGAAATAAAGATAAATATAAATTAAAGATTTTATAATAAATATAAATTTAAATTAAGAAATTATATATAATAACTAAAGAATTAAACATCTTTAAATAAATATTTAAAAAAAAAAAATATCTTTTAATCTATATTAGAAGAATAAATTTTATCAAAAATTAACTTATTTAAATATTTGATATTTTTATAAAAAAAAACACAATTAAAATTTATATTAATATATAACGTGGTCCACAAGCGAGCGGTACACCCAAGCGAGCGGTACACCTCAACACCCCACCTAAACAAAAATACTGATTTTACTACCATAGGTATATAATTATCTGACCTAGGGTCAGAAAATCACTTATTTATATCTTTAAAAAGTATTTTAATATGTTTATTTATTATATTCAGCTTTATTATATTTACTATAATATAATATTTTTCTAGATCTTCCTTCTGGCTAGATATTGTTTTAGTGGGTTTCTTACTTTACCTACTTATCTATATCCTTTTGGTCTAGTAGTTCTTGTACCTAGTATATAATAAATAATCCTCTATATTATAACCACTTTTTTTTTGCTTGCTGGTGCTTATTTAATGCCTTATTAGCAAAGCAAAGTCTAGAGTTATTTATACATAAAAGTACCATTTTGTACATTATAGACTATATTCTTTTAGTAAACTGGTCCATGGTTATTAGTATGTTTATTAGAGAGTTATTTTAGTATAAAATAATTTAGTTTTTAATAAATTCTAATTACAGGCCAGCTTCTATAGGATTTTTTAGTATTTTTATAGCCCAAATAATTATAGTACCAAAACAGAAATTTATTAATATAGGTACTAGTAGTTGTATATCTAGCTTTAAAAGTACTCTTTCTGGATTATAAGGCACAATACCAGCCTCAGCAAAACTACTATATATATTCTTGTTAGTTACAGAGGCAATATATACCTTATAGAATTCAGAGAGGAACTTTAGCTTACTAATATAAGTTATATTTGTATATATTAAGTCTTCTACCTAGCAGCTATATATATGTTTTAATGGCCTAAAATACTTAATATCTAGCAGCTACAGAAGATGTGATAAATGGGGTGACATATAAAACATAATAATCTTATATTTTTAACAATAGAGTTTAAAGGCAGCTAAATAGTAACTTTCATACCTATTAAGAATTAATAATTAGTAGTTATTTTTACAGCATGATATTGATGTTTTATTAAAATGCTTAATTTATACAAGGGTTATTTCATTTATTGTCCAGCTATTATTAGAGAGTGTAATAACCCAGTCTTTTGGCAGGTTAATCTCTATATACTAACTAGCTAGGTGGTACCAGCTAGTAAGAACAATAAATAGCTGTATTGCCCAACCTGTTATATTTATACTTTGAATAATTGTTATCTATTTATGGTTCCTAGGCTACACTAGTTTAGCCTTATTTTGGGTTTCAGCACCTATAACAATTGTAACTGTAGAGATTATGCCCATAGTAAAGCCTATTTTATTAAAATTGTAGATATTATTATCTGTAATGCTATATTTAGTTTTTATAGCTTAGATAAGTTAAAACCAATTACTAATAAACTTAGGATTTTTGTATTAAGCTTATTAGTAATCATATTTTCTAAATAAATGTGTTTAGAGTTCTAGATGATATTTTATAAAATTTAATACCCAATTCTTGCCAATGTGTTGTGTATCATCACCAATATGTGTTGATAGTAACTGGTTAGCTATATTTTTTATACTATTTAACCTAGGATAAAAAGATTGTGTATAAAGTTTGAGTATATATTAAACAATAGTTTCCTTTTTTAGTTCTGTAAGTTTTTGTAATTTAGATATAATATTATATTTTAAAAAGTGGCCTTTATATCAGTAAACTAAAATTATATAAAAAACCTTGTAAAATTTAGTAGCAGCTTAAATATTTAATTCTTGGTCCTTTTTCATAGCTTCAATAGTTAGAATGATTCTGGATTCAATCATAGAGGTAGCCATTACAGTGATTGTGGAGGTATATAGTGTAGAAGAAGAATAAACATGTAGATATCAAGAGGTGTACCGCTCGCTTGGGTGTACCGCTCGCTTGTGGACCACGTTAGATATATTAATTAAAAAATAGCAGTACTCTGTAAATATATTAAAAAGAATTTTAAAATAAAATATATATAATTTTTTAATTTATCAGCAGAACACCCTATTCTATTTATAAAAAAAAAGATTTAAATAAATTATAGATTTATATTAACTATTAAATCCTTAATATAATAATTATTAAAAATAGAGGATCCTTATCCCTTATTAATGAATCTTTTAATAAAATATTAAAAGTTATAATTTATATAAAACTTAATCTTATTAATATATATTATAATATTAGGATTAACCTTAGAAAAAAATAAAAAACTACTTTTAAAACTAGATATAAGTTATTTAAATATTTAATTATATTTTTTAGATTAATTAATATGTCTATAATTTTTTAAATATTTATAAATTATATTTTATAAAAATATATTAATATATATATATAGTATATTTAAATGATATTTTTATCTATAATAAAGATTTTATAAAATATTAAAAATATATTAATTAAATTTTTAAAACTCTAAATTAGTATAAACTTAAAATTAAGCCAGAAAAATCTAAATTTAAAGTTATTAAAATCAAATTTTTAAGAATTATTATAACTTTATATAATATATAAATAGATTTAAAAAAAATATAAATTATATAAAATTAATTAATATTTAAAATATTTAAAAAAATATAAACCTTTTTAGAATTATATAATTATTATTAATAATTTATTTAAGAATATAATTATTTAACTCTTACTCTCTTAGAATTAATGAAAAAAAATATATAATTTAAATAACTAACAAAAAAATTAAGGTTTTCTAAACTTTAAAAAATACCTTTATTTTAATATTAATTTTTAAATTTTACAACCTAAAACTACTAATATAAATAAAAACTAATATTTCTATAATAATTCTAAAAATCTATTTATTATAAAAATAAACTAACCAGAAATAATACTCTATTATTTATTTATTATATAAATTTAATACTATAAAAATTAAATATCTAATATATAATAAAGAACTTATAACTATCTTATAAATTTATAAAAAATAAAGAATCTATTTATAAATTATTAAACTGTTTAAAATATTTTTAAATTATAAAAATTTTATATATTTTTTAATAATAAAAAAACTTAGTAGATGTTAAATTTAATAATAAAAAATACTTAATAAATATAATATGAAAATTATTTATTTTAAAAAAAAAAAAATATTAAAATTAATATTATTAATTAATTGTTACACTTCGGCCTAGGACCGGGTTGAATGCACTTTACTCTGAAGTCCCTGACTCTCAGTTGCTACTGTATGGGTTCTTAATGGTGAGAGATAAGTATATATCAAGTATAATAATAATTGTTAAAATAAAGTATATAATAATAATAATAAATAAATTAATTATTAAAATATTAAGATTTAGATATTAATTGATGGTTTTTAAGAAAAAAGCTATTAGTTCTAAAGTAAAGTATATTAATTATATATATAATATCTTAATATATAAATTAGTAGAAATATATTAATATATTACTTAAATAACTTAATATTTATTTTATTTAATATTTAGTTAAGTGTTAAGTATCCTAAGTACTAAGTATTTACATAACTATGAATTATTGTGGTGGCTTCTACTTAAAAAAAAATATTATAATAATAATATTCTTATATAATAGTATTCTTTTATATAATCCAAAATTTTATATAGCTATATTATTTGTATAATCTTGTTATCTATATAATAGGGCATACTATATAGATTAATAATCTATATAAAGTAAATCTATATAATTATATATTTTGTATAGAAGTTTATTCTGTATAATATATAAATATACTATTATTTTGTGTATTATGTGGACTAAATATTTATATAGAAATCTGGTCTATATAAAATATTCAGATATTATACTATTATCCTATAATACTATTCTCTTCCCCCATAAGAATTAGTGATATATTAATTTAAATATAAGTATAAATAGTGTAGAATAAAATAGTATAAGTTTTTTATATATAATATAATTATATAATCCAAGTAATATAACTTTTAATCAAAAAATTCTTTCACCATATTTTTCTCTTTTTCTATAATTAATTTTTTTTAATACAATTTTTTCTATTAATATACCTATTAATCATTATAAAAATTTTTTTATTAATTATTATTTTGATTAGATATAAATTATTAAGAAATATTTAACAATTTCTATAGTAGTATATAAGTTTTATATATCTAATTTATATATTTATAAAATAAACTTAGATATTAACAAAAAATATTCTGTTTATGTGTGTTAAGGGTGTTACTATATTTTTTTTAATTTAAATAAATAGTTTTTCTTATCTAGTTTTTGTATTAATAATTTATTTGATTTATTTTAGTAAAGCACACTTTTAGGATTATTAATCACAAACATGAAAAATTATAGAGGATTAAGTAAGATTAGTTTTAATTTTTCTAGGAATTGTTATTATTAGCTAGAAAGTTAATAATTGTTTAAATAAAGATAGCTTGTTTTTATCAAAAATTAGACACTGCTTTCTCAAAAATAAAGGCTGTTTTTAAAGAAAAAAAAACTTTAATTAAAAAATAAGAAAATTTTAAAAAAAAAATCAGTATTTTTTTATCTAAGATCAAAGATTTAAAGTTATTTGATTTTAAGGCTTTTTTAAATAATAATATTATAAATCTTAATACTTAATATAGTATTTTTTTAATATATATATATTATTAAATATAATTAGTACTGGTTTATACTATATTATACACATAATTTTAAAAATTGTTCTGTAGGGTTTTGTTATATAAAAAGGAGTAAAATAAAATAAATTGTTAAAGATATTTTGTTTTTTTATTATTTTTATTTTTTCATCTTTTTTTAATATAGTGGTAGTGTGTTTTGATTATTTTAATTATTAATAGGTGTTGGTTTTTAAATTAGCTATATTATATTTTTATTTTAAAGTTAAGGTGAATATTAATATTTTAGATAAAGTTATTTATTATTAGAATAGTATATATAAGGTTATAAATAAATTAGTTTATATTTTAAAAAAAAGTAAATTCTATATATATATAAGTTTCTTGTATTTAATAATAGTTTTAATATTAAAGGATATGATTCTAAAATAAGATAGATTCTTTTAGTATAATTATTATAATTAATCTTTTATATTTTAATATTTCTTTTTAAGTTTTTTTTAAAATTGTTGTAATAGTGGGTCTTATTTTATTTAATAAGTATTAAGTCTGTTAAAGTATTGTCTAATAAATTTTAGTAAGATATTATCTTTTAGTTACTATAAATTTTCTTTTAATAAATAATTTTTTTATTTAATTAAAAATTTATTAATTAATATTTCTAGGTTTTTTTGTGGTCTAGGATTTTTTTAATTTTATATTTGTTATAGTTGTTTTTCTTGATTTTTAGATTATTTATCTTTTTTTAAGTTTATTTAGTATAGGTTTAAACAGAGTGATATAGAATATTTTATAGATTCTTAAGTTTCTAGGAATATAAAATTTAAAAAGGTATTTATTTAGTTTTTTGATTATAGTATATGATTTAAGTTTTTGGAAGTCAAACTTTTGATTAAATCTTTTAATTTTAATGTTTTTTGTAAGCAAGTATATTTTTTTTTTTTTTAAAAAAAAGTATTTTTGTTCTTTTTTATTATAATAATAGAATATAGTTTTGATTATAAAGTTTAAGTTATTTTTTAAATATTTATATAATTTATTTATAAACTCAAAGTATTTTTTGGTGTTGGGTATTTTTTTTTTTATAAATAAAATTGGTTGTGTAGTTTGTGGGTTCCAACCTTATAATATTTTATAGAATATATAATTTGTTATTGAATATTTTAATGAGTTATATATAAGTTTTACTATAAATAGTAGTTTTATTTAATTATTTTGTATATAATTAAAAAATAATTTAAAATAAATCTCAACTATTTGGATTATTTATTCTAATATTCTATTAGTTTAAGCTTTTCTTTTAGTTATTATATTGAATTTAATATTTAATAAGTTTATAATATATTTCTAATATTTACTACTAAAAAGAGGATCTCTGTTATAAATATGTTTTTTTTGTAGTCTATATTAATTAAATATTTATTTATTATAAATTATCAAGAACTATTCTACTCCTTAAGAACTATTCCAAAATTCTAGAATAATAATTTTAATAAATCTACAAATAATAATCAAGATTTTGTTATATATTTAATTTATTAAGGGGTTTCTTAAGTATAGTAATCCTTATATAAAATTATAAGTTATAATTTAAAATAATTTAATTGGTACTTTATTTGGTTATAAGTATTTGTATGATGTATACCTTGCTAATTTATTTTTAAATATAAATTATAAATTCTAATATAGCTTTTAATTTATTATCTTATTTTAAACTAAAAGTATTATTATATAATAAGTTTTTGTATTCTTTCAACTCCTAGGTATTTATATATAAATATATTATAATGTAATTGTAAAATTTTCAATTATATTTTCTTTTCTAAAATATAAAAGAGATTTTTAAAAAAATATATCTATTTTTTATAGAGAAAAAGGTAGTGATTTTTTTAGGATTTTATAGTATTTTTTTTGTTGTTATATTTTTTTGGTAATTTTTTTTAAATTAGGTAGTTATTTCTGGTTTTATTTTATAAATAATAATATTAAGTTTTTATTAATAGTAATAATGTTTTTTTGTTATTCTAAAATTATTTTTTTATTTATAGAAATATTTTCTATAAGGTTTAATTATTAATTAATAGTATTAATTTTGATATTTTCTTTTCTTTTGAAATAGGTGATTTTTATATTATATTTATTGAGTGTTTTCTATTATTGAATTTGGTATTTGCTAAGTTCTTTTGTTGTTAGAAAATAAATAAGATTTTTATAATTTGAGAATATTTTAAATGGTTTTATAGTTTATAGATAAATTTTCTATTTTTTATAGGTGTATAAGATAGCTATAAGTTTTTTGTTGTGTATAGGGTATTTTATTTCTATAGTATTAAATTTATATAATAAGTAGGTAATTGGGTGCTATTTTTGGTTGGGTTGTTTTTATAGTAGGTAAGTTTTTAAGATTGTTATAGAAGTATTAGTTTTTATTTATATTGGTAGTTCTGGGTTATAAAATTTAAAGATAGGTGCTGAAATAAATGTATTTTTTAGTATTTGGAATATCTTAATTTTTTTTTTTTTGTTATTTTAAAATGGATATTTTTTTTTGTTAGTTTTGAGAGGGTAATTATTAAATAACTGTATTTTTGAATGAATTGTTGGTAGTAATTATATAGTTTTAAAAAGGTTTATATTTTCTTAAGTGTTTTTGATGTTGATTAGTTTTGTATAGTTTATATCTTTTTTAGATTTATTTTTATATTATAAGGAGTAATAATAGTTTCTAGAAATTTGACTTTAGTTATTTTGAATTTAAATTTCTCTGGCTTAATTTTAAATTTATATTAATTTAGAGTTTTGAGGATTTAATTAATATGTTTTTGGTGTTTTGAAGGGTTTTTGTTATAGATAAAAATGTTATTTAAATATACTATATATATGTTGTTAATATATTTTTATAGAATATAATTTATAAATATTTAAAAAATTATGGGTGTATTAGTTAATTTAAAAAATATAATTAGGTATTTAAATAACTTATATCTAATTTTAAAAGCAGTTTTTTATTCTTTTCTAGAATTAATTTTAATATTATAATATATATTAATAAAGTTAAATTTTATATAAATAGTAATATCTAATATCTTATTAAAAGATTTGCTGATAAAAAATAAAGGTCCTCTGTTTTTAATAGTTATTGTATTAAGAATTTGATAGTTAATATAAATCTATAGTTTTTTAGAATTTTTTTTTTTATAAATAAGATAGAATGTTTTATTAATGAATTAAAAGATTATATATATCTAGTTTTAAGATTTTTTTTAATATATTTATAGAGTACTACTATTTTTTAATTAGTGTATTTATATATTAGTATAAATTAGGGCTATATTCTTTTTTACAAAAATATCAAGTATTTAAATAAATTAATTTTAGGTAGGGTTGTTTTTTTAGTGTAGGTTAGAAGATATTTCTTGTTTTTTTAAATATTTATTTAAGGATTTTTATTGTTTTTGAAATTATATATAGGTTTTTGACCTAAATTTATACTTTCTATAAAGTATTTGGTTTATATTTATATCTATTTTAGATTTTCTTATTAAATAAATAGATAGTAAGTTGTAGATATGTTTTTTTATAAATATTTCTGTTATTTAGTAGTTTTTTAATAATTTTTTAATAATTATAGTTATTAAAAATAATTTCTTTTTTCTTTTAGTTGATGTCAGAGTTATGTTTTATTAACTATAAAAATCTTAAAATTAATAGAATATCTTTTAAAAAGTTTAGGATATTAATAGTGTATTCTTCTAGGTATTTATTGATAAATAGTTTAAATATAGTTTCTTAAGTAACTTGTTCTAAGGTTTGGTGTGAGAAAGTGGTTATTTAGTAAATATTAAATTTTTGTTGTGTTTTGAGTTAGTATTTTTGTACTGTTGTAATAGAAATATAATTTTTTTTGGTTTTGTTGTTAATTAGGGTTTTTATAGGTTTTTTGAATATAAGTAAAATAAGGGTAAATTTTCTATAAAAACTTAGGTTTTTGTTTTAGTATACTTTTATTGATTTTAAAATATATTTAGTTTTTTGATTTGTAGTTTGGGTTATTAATTGTTTTCTACTATATTTTTATAAGATATTATTTTATATATTTGTTTTTTTTTTGTTGGTTAATAAAGTTATTTCTAAAATATTTTTAATAGAAGTAGTATTATTCTTTTTTTTGTAGTATTATTTAATATACTATTTATAGGTTTTAAATTTATTAAAATTATAAAGATATTTTAGATAATAGATTTGTCTTTTGTTTGGATAGTGATAGTTATAATATTATTTTTTTTTATAAATTTGGAAATATTATATATAATTTTTGCAAAAATATCTAGTCTTAGTTTTTAGGGTTTTATTATAGTATTTTTAGTTGAAGTAGTTTTTTAAATATTGTTTTTATTTTTTAAATATTCTAAAGATTAAGGTATAGATAGTATAAGATATATATAGTAATTTATTAGACTTGTTGTTAATGGTGTATTTTATTTTTTTAGAGTTGTTATTTTTATTTATTAATTTTTTATATATTTTTTTATAATTTTGATATATTTATATAAGTTTCTTGATTTGGGCTATGGTATATTTGTTAATTTATTGTGTTTTTAGGATTTTTTTTTATTCTTTTTACTTAATATTGTTGTAGATATATCTATAGTATTTAGATTATATTTTAAAATATTTTATATAATAAGTATATTTAAAGGTGTTAAAAATTTTTTATAATAATTTTTTTTTAATATAATTTAGGTGTAGGAAGTGATAATATTGATATATTTATTTATTATAGTACTTATTATAAAAATTAAAATATTTATATAATTATATATTAGTATTGTTTTGTTAGTAAAACTAATATTTCTACTTAGTATATAGAAGATATTTTATACTATTAAAAAACTATTTTCTATTTTTAGGGTTGTATTATAGTGGATTTTTATTATTTTTAATCTATAATCAATATATTTTTATTGGTTAGTAAAGGTTTATCTATATTTTTGGGTTATATATTAGTAAGTGATTTTTTAATATAATTAATAAGTATTTTATTGTTTTTCTATAGTATTTTGTTATTTAATAGTGTTTATTTTTTGGTTTGTTTGTAATTTTGGTAAATATTGGTTTCCAATATTCTATATGTTATTTTTTTTAATTAGGATAATAAGTTTGTATGTTGTATAATTTTGTTGTTTGTATAATTAGATATATTATTAGGAGAAAACTACCTATAAGATAATTCTTCTGGTGTTTTTGTTAATAGTTTCTGATTTTTATTTTTGTTTTGTATAATATTTTTTATAATAGATTTAAGATTTTTGGGGATTAGTTTCTGTTGTAACTAATTAAATTATCTAGGGGGTATGATTGAGATGAGTAATATCTGGATTATTTTTATAAAGATTTTTTTATTATTTTAGTATTTTTTTATAAGTGTTTGTCTAAGCTTTTTTTATATGCTAAATAGGATCCTGGTATTAGATTATTCTATAATTAGTTAAGTTTATTTTTTCTGGTTCTATGTTTTTGAATAGGATAGGGTTTTATTTAATAGTTGTATTGATTTCTTAAACAATATCTTAGTGTTAGATAGATCCAGCTCCAAAATATATGTGTTTCTAAATTTTATTTATAACTATTTTAAAATCTTCTAAAGTAAATAATTGTTTTATTATCCTAAATTTTTATTTCTACTAAAAATATTTTTAAAAATTCTTTTTTCTTTTGTTTTTAGGATAATCTTTTTTGATATATTTTGCTTTATTATATTGATAGTAAAAAAATATATTAGATTTCTTTAGTTTTTAGTATTAAATTATATTAAGATTTATAGATTCTGGTTTATATATTTTGTTTGGTTTTTAAAAAAATTTTCTAATTTTAGTCCAATTTTACTAAAGTTTCTTAGTATATTTGTTAGAATTATATTTATTTAAATTATAATATAATTTCTTCTAATAAATATTCTTTTAAAATTAATAAAATATATTATTAAATTTAATTACTATAATTTATATATTATAATAATTTATATTTTTGTTGATAAGTTTTTATTTAATAATCTTTATTTTTAAATTAAATTTAAGCTTTTTTCTAACTTTATAGAATAAAGTATCATTATTATAATTAATAAAGGGTATATATTAATTAAATTATTAAAAAAAAAATTATGTAGATCTAATTTATTTGAGTTAGTCAAATTTTTTAAGGGCTTCTTTAATTTTATTCTTATATTTGTACTTTTGTTTAAGATAATTTATAAATTCCCAAAAATTACTAAAAACTTTTGAGATTTCTAGGATTTTTATTTTATAGTCTTTTTTTATTATTTTATTATATATTTATTTATATAATAAATAAATATTAAAGATATTCCCTTCTAAATATATTTCTATAAAAAGAATCTTATACTAGTCTATAAAAAATTGTTTGAAATAAAAAAAAAATAATTACTAAACTAATTAAAAAATTAATTAAATTTTTTAAATTATCTTTTATATCTGATTGGGTTTTCTATTTTAGATATTTTATTAGATATTACTACAAAAGTAGCTAAATTTCTTATTTTTTAGATTTCTAATTCACTAATTTATACAAATCTGGATGTAGTAAATAATAAGGGTCTTTGAGTGGTGATGTTGCTTATTTAGGTGTTAATTAGAGTTTTTTTATATTTTATTATTTTTTTAAAATTTTTTAACATAATTGTTTCAATATTATTAACTGTTTTTAAGATTATTTAGATATATTATTAATATATTATAATAGTTTTTTACTATACTATTTTAAGGTTTTATTCTAACCTTTATTTGGTGTTATTTTTTATATAATACTATTTATTTTTTTTAAAATTTGTATTCTAATATTTATTACTAATTTGTTTTAGTATTTCTATAAACTATCTATATATTTATTAATTAATTTAAAAAAATTAGGTTTTATATTATTATCTCTTTATATATATAGTATTGTTTAAATTATTACTATAGTTATTTTTTATTTATATATTCTTAAAATATAAAAATTATTGATAAATCTTCTATATTTATTGTTTTTACTAACGTCAACGATAAGCGACTGGACCAGACAAGCGACCGGACCACCCCCCTTGTATATTTCTTTAATTTAATATAAAAAAAATTTAAAAAAATATTTATAGATTTGTAATAGTTTATATAAATAAGATTAATTTTATTCTAATTTTAAATTAATTATTGATTAAGTTATTAATAAAAAGTGTTTTGGTAGGGTGTTGGTTTATATGGGGTGGTCCGCTCGCTTGTGTGGTCCGCTCGCTTGTGGAATACGTTATCTAATACTAATTTAAAATTATTATTATTTGTAAGGTATTTTTATAATTCTATATTATAAAATTCTGTTTTATTTTTATATACTAAAAAAAATTTATAAATTATATTAAAAATTATTATATACTTATTACTTCTCCTCACTTACTAAAAATAATTAGTTAAAATATTATACTTTAACTTAAAACCAGATTAAATATACTTTATTTTAAAATCTCTAATTCTTAGTTACTACTATATAGATTTTTAATAATAGAAAATAAATATATATCAAATATAATAATAACTATTAAAATAAAATATATAACAATAATAATAAATAGGCTGATTATTAAAATATTAAGATTTAAATATTAATTAATAATTCTTAAAAAAGAAGTTATTAATTCTAAAATAAAATATACTAATTATATATATAATATCTTAATATATAAACTAATAAAAATATATTAATATATTATTTAAATAATTTAATACTTATTTTATTTAGTACTCAGTTAAGTACTAAGCACCCTAAACATTAAATACTCATATAACCATAAATCATTACAATAGTTCCTATTTAAAAAAAATATTATAATAATAATATTTTTATATAGTAATATCCTTTTATATAATCTAAGATTCTATATAACCATATTATCTAACGTGGTCCACAAGCGAGCGGTACACCCAAGTGAGCGGTATACCTCTCAACACTTACATGTTTATTCTTCTTCTATACTATATATCTCTACAACTACTATAATGGCTACCTCTATAACTAAATCTAGAATCATTCTAACTATTAAAGTTATGAAAAAGGACCAAGAATTAAATATTTGAGCTACTACTAAATTTTACAAGGTCCCTCACACAATCTTAGCTTACCAATATAAGAACCACTCTTCAAAATACAATATTATACCCAAATCACAAAAATTTACAGAACTAGAAGAAAAGACTATTATCCAATAGATACTCAAGCTTTATACACAATCTTTTCATCCCAAACTAAATAATATAAAAAATATAACCAACCAGTTACTATCAACATATACTAGTAATGATACACAACACATCAGCAAAAATTAGGTATTAAATTTTATAAAACACCACCTAAAACTCCAAATACATTTATCCAGGAGATACAACTACCAGCAAACTCAATACAAAGACTTTAAGTTTATTAGCAATTAATTTCAATTTATCCAAACTACAAAAACCAAATATAATATTACAAACAATAATATCTACAACTTCAACAAAATAGACTTTGCTATAAGCATAATCTCTATAATTACAGTTATTACAGGTATTAAAACCCAAGATAAGGCTAAACTAACACAGCCTAAGAACCATAAATAGACAACAATTATTCAAGATATAAACACAACAAATTAGACAGTACAGCCATTCATTATTCTTACTAACTAGTACCACTTAGCTAACTAGTATATAAAGACCAACCTACCAAAAAACTGGGTTATTACACTTTCTAATAATAGCTAAATAATAAATGAAATAGTCCTCATATAGATTAAGCACTTTAACAAAACATCAACACCATACTATAAAAGTAACTACCAACTATTAATCCTCAATAGACATAAAAACCACCATTCAACTATCTTTAAACTTTATTATCAAGAATACAAGATTATTACACTTTATATACTATCCCATTTATTATATCTTCTACAGCCGCTGGATATTGGGTACTTTAAGCCATTAAAATGTGCATATAGTTGCCAAGTAAAAAACTTAATACACACAAACATAACCTATATTAGTAAACTGGAGTTCTTCTTTGGATTCCATAAAGCATATACTACCTCTGTAACCAACAAAAATATACACAGCAGCTTTGCTAAGACTAATATCATGCCTTACAATCTAAAAAAGGTATTTTCAAAGCTAAATATATAGTTACCAATACCTACACTAACAAATTCCCACCCTAATACTACAATTACCTAGGCTACAAAAACACCAAAAAATCTTATAGAAGCTAACCTACAATCAGAACTTATTAAAAACTAAATTATTCTACACCAAAATAGCTCTCCAACAAGCATACTAGTAGCTATAAACCAGTTTATTAAGGGAATACAATCTACAATACACAAAATAACACTTTTATATACAAATAATTTTAGACTTCACTCTGCTAATAAGACATTAAACAAGCACCAGCAAATAAAAAAAAAATGGTTACAATATAAAAGATCACTTACTATATACTAGGTATAAGAGCTACTAGACTAAAAGAACATAGATAAATAGGTAAAATAGGAAACCTGCTAAAATAATACCTGGCCAAAAGAGGGATCTAAAAAGATATTATACTATAACAAATATAGTAAAGCTAGGCATAATAAACAAACATATTAAGATACTTCTTAAAAATATAAATAAGTAATTTTCTAGCCCCAAGCTAAATAATCATATACCTATAGTAGTAAAATCAGTATTTTCATTCAGGTGGGGTGTTGAGGTGTACCGCTCACTTGGGTGTACCGCTCGCTTATGGACCACGTTATATAGTTTTGCTATTTATATAATAGGATATACTATATAAATCAATAGTCTATATAAAATAAATTTATATAGTTATATATCTTATATAAAAATCTATTCTACATAATATATAGATATATTATTACTTTACATATTATATAGACTAAATATTTGTATAGGAATCTGGTCTATACAGGATATTCGGATGTTGCACTGTTATCCCATAACATTAATAATTAAACTTAATAAAAAATGTTTCTATAAATAAAGAAGTAATCTTAGAATAATAAAGAAATATTATTATTATTAATAAAAAATTTAACTTTATTATCTATAAAATTAAATCTAAGATAATTACTAAACTTAAGGAAAATTATTAAAGAGATATAATAATAAAAAGAATACTTTAGAATTTTAAAAAAACTACTATACTTTTTACCTTAAAAAATAAATATATTTTTTTTTAAAATTTTTTTTATATCTTAGATAAGAAACTGTAATTTAAAATTTTATAATTATACTATAATATATTTATATAAATATTTAAAAATTAAAAAAATATAAAAACTTATTATATAAATATTTTTAATTTAAAATAAGATAATAAATTAAATAATATATTAAAATATATAATTTATATTTAAAAAATAAATTAATAAAATATATACTATATAGATATTTATAATTTAATAAAATATTTAGTAAACTATTCTAAATTATAACTTATAATTTTATATAAGGATTACCTTATTTAAAAAATCTCTTAATAAATTAAATTTATAATAAAATTTTGATTATTATTTATAAATTTACTAAAATTATTATCTTAGAATCCTGGAATAATTTTTAGAGAATAAAATAATTTTTAATAATTTATAATAAATAAATATTTAATTAATATAGATTATAAAAAAAATATATCTATAATAAAGATTTTCTCTTTAGTAGTAAATATTAGAAATATATTATAAATATCTTAGATACTAAATTTAATATAATAATAAAAAAAAAATCTAAACTAATAAAATATTAAAATAAATAATTTAGATAATAAAAATTTACTTTAAATTATTTTTAAATTATATATAAAATAATTAGATAAAACTACTATTTATAGTAAAACTTATTTATAATTTATTAAAATATTTAATTATAAATTATATATTTCATAAGATATTATGAAACTAGAATCTATAAATTATATAATTAATTTTATTTATAAAAAAAGAAATATTTAATATTAGAAACTATTTTAAATTTATAAATAAATTTTATAAATATTTAAAAAATAATTTAGATTTTATAATCTAAACTATATCTTATTATTATAATAAAAAAAGAATAAAAATACCTCTTTTGAAGGAAAAAAATAAATATATCTATTTATAAAAATATTAAAATAAAGAAATTTAATTAAAAATTTAATTTTTAAAAATTTAAACTATATACTATAATTAAAAAATTAAATAAATATTTTTTTAAACTCTATATTTCTAGAAATTTTAGAATTTATAAAATATTTTATATTATTCTACTTAAGTCTGTATCTAATAAATTTAAAAAAAAGTAGATAATTTGGAAATTAAAGAAGACATATATAATAAATATAAAATTAAAAAAATCTTAGATTATAAAAATAATTTAAAGATATTAGTTAATAAATTTCTAATTAAATAAAAAGACTATTTATCAAAAAAAAACTTATAATAATTAGAAGATAATATTTTATTAAAATTTATTAAATAATATTTTAATAAATTTAATATTTATTAAATAAGATAAGATCTGCTATTATAATAATCCTAAAAAAAATTTAAAAAGAATATTAGAAATATAAAAATTAATAATAATTATATAATTATATTAAATAGATTTATTTTATTTTAAGATTATATTTTTTAATATTAAAACTATTATTAGATGTAAGAAATTTATATATATATAGAATTTATCTTTTTTTAAAATATAAATTAATTTATTTATAATTTTATAAATATTATTGTGATAATAAGAAATCTTGTTTAAAATATTAGTATTTACTTAGACCTTAAAATAAAAATATGATATAGCTAGCTTAAGAGTCAGTGCTCTTTGATGATTAAAATAAATAAATATACTATTACTATAATAAGAAAATAAAGAAAATAAAAAACTATAACGTCAATGATAAGCGAACAGATCAGACAAGTAAGTGGATCACCTTACCACCCCATTTTAATGAAAATATTAATTTTATTATATAATATTATAGCTTTGGGTTAGATATATATTAAATAGTTTATTTATATGTTTAAAATATTTTTAATATGTTTGAATATTATATCTAGTTCTACTATATTAACTGTAGTGTAATACTTTTTTAGAGTCTTTTTTTGACTATATATTGTCTTGATAGTTTTTTGGTTTATTTATTTATACTATTTATTTATGGTATTTTGGTCTAGTATATTATTTGTTAATATATGGTAAGTATGTTTTTATATTATATATATTTTTTTATTTATTATTATTTACTTAATATTTTATTAATAGAGTGTAGTGTTGTGTTTTTTATATATATAAATATTAATTAATATATTATAGTCTGTGTTTCTTTAGATAGCTGGTCTATAGCTACTAGTAGTAATATAGGAAAACTATTCTGGTACTGGGTAATCTGGTTTTTGATTAGGTTTATTTATAGATTAGTTTTTAATAGGTTTAATAGTGTTTTTGTAGTCTAAATAACTGCTATATTTATAGTATCTAGATATGAATTTACTAGAATAACTATTAGTAATTATATATTTAGCTTTAATAAAACTTTATTAAGATTATAAGATATAATATTAGTTTTAATAAAACTACTATATATGTTTTAAATATTATTATAGTAGTAAATACCTTATAGAATCTAATAAAAAACTCTAGCTTAGAAATATGATTAATATATGTATATTAAATTTTCTATCTTATGGTTATATGTCTATTTAATAGCTTAAAATAGTTAATATCCAGTAACTGAAGAATATATAATAAATATAATAGCATATAGATTATAATAATCTTATGTTTCTAACAATATAGCTCAAAGATAACAAAGTGGTAGCTTTTATAATTATTTAAAATTAATAATTAGTAATCTAAAATGTAGTACTATGCTATAAACTTATTAAAGTATTTTAACTATTATAAAGTAAGCTTATTTGTTGTTTAACTGTTATTAGAAAGTATAATAATCTAATTTGTTGATAATTTTGTTGTTGTATATTAGTTAGCTAAATAGTGTTGTTTAGTAAGGATAATAAATAGTGGTATTATCTAATCTTCTGTGTTTATTTTTGGATAATTGTTGCTTATTTGTGATTCTTAGGCTATGTTAGCTTAGTTTTATTATATGTTTTAGTATTTGTAATAATAATAGTTGTAGATATTATATCTATTATAAAGTTAGTCTTGTTAAAGTTGTAGATATTATTATCTATAATACTATATTTAATTTTTATAGTTTTTATTAACTAAAACCACTTACTAATAAATACAGAATCTTTATATTTCACTTATTAATAATTATATTTCCTGGATAAATATATCTATAACTTTAGATAGTATTTAATAAAGTTATTAGTTCATTTTTTACCAATATATTATATACTATTATTACTATATATTAATAATAACTAGTTAACCATATTTTCTATATTACTTAGTCTAAGATAAAAGACTGTATATATAACTTAAATATATATAAATAATAGTATCCTCCTCTAATTTTATAAAGTTTTATAATTTAGAGATATTATCATATTATAAAGAATAGTTATCATATTAGTAGACTAAGATAGTATAAAAAATATTATAATATTTAGTAATAATTTGAATACTTAATTTTTGGTCTTTTTTTATAATTTCAATAGTTAAAAGAACTCTAGATTTAGTTATAGAGGCAGGTATTATAGTAGTTGTAGAGGTATAAGGTATAGGAGGAGTGGTGGGCACATAGGTGTGGTGAGGTGATCCACTTGCTTGTCTGATCCGTTCGCTTATCATTGACGTTAAAGAAAATAAAAGAATAAAAAATATAAAAATAACAAATTTATTTATCTTATTCCTTTTTATATAATAAAATCTTATAAAATAATTCTTAGAATTATATATATAATATAGTATAAACTAGTATTAATTATATTTAATAATATATATATATTAAAAAATATTATATTAAATATTAAAATTTATATATTATTATTTAGAAAAATTTTAAAATTAAAAGATTCTAAATTTTAAATATTTTTAGAAATATCTTAATTTTATGTTTAAAAATCTTTTATTTTTCTATAAATTTTTTTTTTTTAATATATAACTTTATTTAACTTAATATTAAGAAAGGATATTTTCTTTTTAATATAAAAAATCTAAGAAGATATTTTAATAGCTTTAGAAATAGCTTTTAATAATTTAATTTATTTAATCTTCAAGAATTTTAATTTCTCTTCCTTTTTTTAAATTTGTTAAAGAATTTGATTTATTATAATTATATTAATATCTATTAATAAAAAAACCTTAGAAAAAAATAAAAATATTTATATTTAGAAATTATAATATAACTAAAACTAAAATATATATAAAATATATATTTTTAACTTTAAGTAAAAAAAAAAAAATAATCAATATCTTTTTTATTATAAAACTCATATATAGTAACAAAATATTAATCTTACTTTTTAATCTAATAAACCTATTTAATATAACACTTAGAAACAAATTTTTATAATAATTAATAGATATAACAAAATTATATTATATAAAAAATATATTAAAAAAAAAAAATATAAAATTACCTAAGAATATTAAGATTATACTATATTATATTTAATTATTTAATCTTATTATATATAAAAAACCTATACCACTTTATTCTATACTACTTATATCTATATTAGAATTAGTATACCACTAATTCTTATAAAAAAAAAATAATATTATAAAATAATAAATATAATATTTACATATCTTATATAAACCAGATTCTTATACTAATATCTAATCCACCTAATATATAAAATAATATATCTATATATTTTATAAATTAATCTTTTATATTAGATATATCTATATAAGTATATCTTATATAGATATTAAAATTATATAAAATATATTATTATATAAAAAGATAACTTATATAATTTTTCTCTCAAAACAAAAACTGCCATATTAAATCAAAAACATATAACAAACTATAGATTATAGATCATAAATTAATTTTTAGTAGAATTATAAGTTATAAACCACTTAAATAATATATTAATATATTTTATTATTTTATATATTAAATATTATATATTTAACTAGTCTATTTTACTAATTAATTAATAATTTTTTTTTAGATTTTATTAATTAATATTTAAATTATAATATCTTAATAAATAATTTATTCTATTATTATTATTATATACTTTATTCTAATAATTACTATTATATTTAATATATATTTATCTTTTTTTATTAAGAAACCTGTACAGTAGTGATTGAGAGTCAGGGACTTTAGAGTGAAGTGCGTTCGACCCGGTCCTGGGCCGAAGTGTAACAGTAACATATAGTTAATAAAAATATTTTTCTAAATTTTTAATTATATAATTTATTTAACTCTTTATTATTTAAATAATATTATATATATATAATAATAAATAAAAAAAAAAATTATATATAAAAATATTCTTATAAAATAATTTATAAAATATTTTAAAAATATATATTATTTCTATTTTAAAAATAATTAATATAATTAAATTAATTTATTTATTTTTTAAAAATTTAAATAAAAAATTTTTTTTATTAAAGATAATTTATTATATAGGTATATTATTATTTAATTAACCTTAATTTAAAACACTTTAAAAAATCCTAAATCAATTAATATAATAAATATTTTATAATTAATTATTCTAATTATTTATTTTATAATTTTATTTCAAGTTTAGTCTAAATAATAAAATATATTATTTTAATTTCTATATTTTTATTTTATAAATTATTTAAATTTTAATTAAAACTAGTTCTTTAATATTATTAAAATAGATTTTATATATTTTAAAATAGTAATATATTGAATGGAATAGTTGGCCGCAGGCAGCTGGCCAGGCTTAAGTTACGAGATTGAAGCTCCGGGGACGAAAAGTATGTATGTATCGATATCGCGATCGGAGGCTAGCTTCTCTATGTGATTAATTGATTTGGTCTATCGGTTATGCGTATATCTCACCATGCATTCTTTCAGACCATCGTACTCGTAAGAATCGATTTGCGGGGATAACAGTACTAGTATCCTAGATCTAAATACCGGGCATGTGATTCATGTATTTGTGATTCCGTACTCCGTGTATCTATAGCTAGCAGCCTGGTTCAGTTCACGGGGCATGGGGGTACGTAATATACGCATGCGTGCGTGGCGCCCATTAGACTAGCCCGAAGGCCCCCTGTAGCCTCGGGGACGCAACCCCCCGGCGGAGAATATGCCTCGGGGCTATGCAGGTCACTAGGTAAGCTATATATCCTGGTAGCCTGCATGTATGCGTGTCTTGGACGGTTGACATGACAAGGGATAGGATGGCGTACTGGCAATCAGTATTACGTGCATACCCATACGATCGATATGATATTAGTTCCGACATGCTGCGAGATCCAGATATCCAGCCACGCGCTAGCTTAAGATCGATATCAGACGCCGGGGCACGGGAGCACGTGAACGGCATTTCTGTACCAATCGGTAGACTGATTGCATGAGCGCCACTCTATTTGTATACATCCTGATTTCGTGTTCACTATATCCATCGATGTATCCATCCTATATGCGACGTTTCACACCATGGGATATGAAACCAGGTATGAGATTTCGCTACTGGTAACCCTATAATTCAACTGATTCATTACAGGAAGATGATATGGAAATGAAGACAATAACAGATAAATGAATGGAAGACAGAGAACAGATACTAGATGTTGCCCGCTAGATACCAGTAAATGCCGCCATGACTCCTCAAACGCCGGTACCATCACGAATGCCACGCCAAATACACAATCTGCCCCGCCGCCTGTACACCCGCCTGCTGGCCAACTCGCACACACAGGTATATATTCTAGTATTAAGAAGCTTCGCGTCGATAGTCTAGTATTAAAAAGCTTGCCGGTCTCGAGCTCAGTCCGTGAGTTGGCTGCCCACGGATACATGTCCCCGAGGCCGACGCGAAGCTTCTTAATACTAGACTACCCAAACTTTAAACACCGCGCTGTAATCATGCGCGATGATATGCATAGCGCGCGTGATCCGCAGCTATAGTGGCACCGCACTACTGCCGGCTTTCGTTTCGATTCTGCTTGCGATGCGCGTCGAGGGCCTCGACGTCGTACGCTTCGGGATGCCCGCGTCCGCGTGCGGGCGAGAGTTTTCGCCGCGAATGTTGATGAAGCCGATGGTGATCATGAGGATTAGGGCGACGACTTCGGGGACGAGGGTTGCGCCGACGAGGTATTTTACGTTCTTGTGGTTGAAGGTTATGATGCTGACGTTGCGGTTGAAGGTTGAGTAGACGCCGTAGATTATGCGGACGAAGAGGGCGGCGATTGTGACGGTGAGGAGGGCGAGGGTCTGTCGATTACGCGTCGATTAGCTTTGATTCAAGTCACGAGAAAAAATGGGTCATCGGGAGATGGACTTACGTTAGATCCGCGCCCGCGCTTGAGCCAGCCGTACGCTAGGTATCCCGCCTGCACGATCGTGAGGACCAGGAAGAGAATCGTACCCGCCTGAATGCACGCCTTCGCCGTCCCGGACACGTTCCCGCTGGAGTCGTAATTCGTCGAACCGTAGATGAGGAGCACCAACGCGACAATGTTCAACAGGCGGATCTTGCCGTGCAGCTGCTGCGCCGTGGGACTCGCGAGCATGCCGTGGCGCTCAGCCCAGGTCGCGAACAGCGCGGACTCGCACTCGAGCAGGCCGACGTATCCGATGGACAGCGTGACGATAAACGCGATCGCGGCCGAGGTGTTGCGGTAGTTGGACCCGTAGAAGACGAGCTCGGAGATGAAGCAGGCGAGGCGCGCCGCGCAGAGGAGGAAGGCGCCCCAGAAGCCGTAGCGCCAGGGGTAGCCGGCGCGCATGTACGAGATCCAGATGTAGGATGACGGGATCATGAGGATCGCAAAGATGGCGAGGAAGACGACCGACGTGATCTCGATCGAGGAGAAGGGGACGTGCGCCATTGCGGAGGCGGTGGTCGCGGACGACGCGTGAGTTCTGACTGGGAACTGTGTTGTTGATGTTGTATTTTGCGATTGGTGGCGGGTAACTGGGAATTGAGGAGACGGCGTGCTTGTTTACAGGTGCTGCTGAAGTTGATGATTCGACTGTCGACGTTCCACGATGGTCTTCTTACTCCTGGCGCCAATGCGCAGGTCTGCTAGTCAGCTATGCTGTCATAACCTATCGCTGCGAGTACGACCGAATCCGGCACCCGGAACTCTCTCCCGGGCAGCAAGACTCACTAGCGAAACTCTCTGTTCTCGCTGGTTCTTGAGGCTCAGGGGGGTTACGGGGCAGCTATCCGACCCGATTAGTCAAGGAAAGCAAAAGCTTGTTCGACTCAAGCCTTCGCCCAGGCAGCCTGGCCAATCGAACTGATTACAACATGCCCACAGCATGAACGGGCGTAGCAGTACGTAAGCTACGTAAGACGACGGCAAGAAGTAGCTTGATCAAGCCACGAGCCGGTTAACCGAGGCGCCAGCGCGGCCGGGCAGCTCAGCCTCCAGTGCGAGTACGAGCGAAAGAGGAAAAGAGCGTCAATTACCGTATTATATGCCAGTGCGCAATGGGGCTCTAGCAGGCAGACAGTTCCATTCGTGCATTCATGTAGGTTGATTCCACTGGCGCAATTCTTTAACCTCCCGTAGTCGGTTCCAGATGTTATATTGAACTCGTTGCTGATGCAGGTATTCCCGATAAAGTGTCATCGGTGACACCGGGCGACGTGCAGATGGGGTGCGTCGGCCTTACCTCAGCGGCTGCCGTTCCCATCCACTGTATTGGATCTATCCGAACGGATGGGGAAGGGAACGCGAATCGTAGGCGTAGATGAAAAATAACTCGCTGGCGCGATCACTGAACCATGAAGATCGGGCATGCGATTCGTCGTAGGCGTATTCAGTGACAGACCATGAGGCTGATTTCGAAATTCTGAATTCTGAGTGAAACAAAAACCGATGCGATGTAGTATAACGCAATCGCAATGGTGCTGCTGCACCGTGTGGGCTGCGGACGTCGAGATGCAAATGTCGGTTCAGCCCTCCGGCCGAGAAATCTGAGCTATTCGGTTATTGCGACTGGGAGTTGTGATCTCGATCAGATAAGCTAAGACAATTGCCAAACCTCTGGTCCCAACCTTGTTACCAAGTGATATGTTGGATAAAAATATGCTTTTTCGCAGGACTCGACTATAGACTTTTAAGAACATCGAGTCGAATTCCAGACGTACTATTTCGCGGTCAGCGCAAAGCACCCGTATTCGCGAATCCGGTTGATATTGTTTGCTATAACGTTATTGATTTATCGCGCTTCGGCTGAGTGGACGCGAGCCCACCTTCCCTCACTCGATCCCGCAGCCATATCTTTTCCTATTCAGTTGTCCATTGCGGGCACGTTGAAAGATAAGAAAACTCGAGTTATCAGTGGAGATATCCCATCGATATAAAATTCCTTACATACATATACTACTGCCCCACCACCCCTACAGACAAGGTAAAATGATGTAGCCCTACCTACTTGGTTTAGGCTCTCGGTTCCAACGTAGTAAGAATGGGCCAAAACACTAGCCGCCAGCCGCAGATGCCCTGATCTTTACGCTGAACACGACTTCAACGCGCATGCTCAGCACTCCACCAACGTCTCCAGAACGACTGCTCAAATGCACCCGCAGAATGTATAAGCCGCTACGGCGATGTAATCGTTAAACCCTCTATTTTCCGCACCCACAAATATGGCGCCGCCGTGTTGCTGTCTCCGAGTCTTTCGTATTTCTTTGGCCTCCCTCGACGCGTCTCTTTCGAATCATCCTTCCTTCCTCCTCTTCATCCCATCGCTCCATCACACTCCCTTCATGATAGCGTAGGACCGCAGGTTACGGCGCAATCGAGTTCCACCTTCCCTTTCATTCGATCTATCTTTTGATATTGCATCTTCTGCAATCTATCTCTTTCTTTTTTCCCCATTCGTTTGACCGAGTTTTGAGCTTGCTCGCGAGCATAATGAGGAAAGGGGTCAGCGCCAAGCGACCGCGTGAAGATGCGGCCGAGCCTGTTGCAGCTGCGGACAACCGCGCCCCGGAACAGACGATTGCTGCTACCCGTCCGCGTCGTGCTCGTATCTCTGTGAAACTCTCGAACTTGCACTTGAGCCCAAGGAGCTAAGGACCAAGTGAAGCTCAAATCTGGCAGAGTAGACCTACTGCTCAGTTTTTAGAGTCCGTTTGTGGTAAGTTGATTGAAGCCTTCTCCGTCTGGGATACTGGTCGCTTGACATCATCGAGTCCGGCTTTTTGAGATCCGAAGTTCCGTATTCTCTCCCTCCTCCAATGACGTGGCGGAGTTGCAAACTCCAACCCGCCATCATCGACGGCGCTGCGAATGCAGTCCTCTCACGTTTTCCAAGAAGAAGTACAAGATTCGCTAACACATCTTGTGTCACAACAGTTCCGAGGTTGAGTTCTGGTGCAGTGTCTGGAATTCTGCAACCATCACCGGTGCTCTTAATTCGACTGCCGTTGCTCACAGAGCTGCTAAGAACAGCCTGTCTGCTGAAGTTCCACAAGAAAATGTCGTACCTCATCTTGGAAAACGCAAGAGGGCTGCAGTTCCAGCCCCCTCCGATGATGGCGGCTCGGAGTTTGAAACTCCGCCGCCGTCGTCGGAGGGGGAATCGGAATACGGGACTTCAGATCCCTCCGGAGACGAGTCCGACTTTGACGACCCGCCCACTGATTCTGATGCATATAGTGATGCGTCTGCTTCGCGTCAATCCACGAAAGGGAAGGCGAGGACCAAGGTTGCGAAGGCGACGTTTGATATATTCAGGCACACGACCAAGAAGCTTCAAAACTGATGTATCCGCTGGGCGCACACAGATCCGTCAAAATTGCCGCCGCGATCAAGGGTGCCCCCCGAGCAAGTGGACGCCGGAGACCATCAACGAGCTGCCGCCGCTCTCATCCATCCAGGACATTTTCTTCGATCTAACGAAAAGGAAACAAGTCGCTTGTCGAAGTATCCAAACATCTCAATGACCGCCCGCTCCGAGTTGCAACCATGTGTCGGGCACAGAAAGCCCCTTGTTGGCACTTGGGCTGATAACCACACACCTCAAATCCATATTCGGCGCCGAGATGAAGATCGACCACGTATTTTCCTGCGAGATAGAGCCGTGGAAGCAGGCGTACATCGAGCGAAACTTCCAACCCCCAATCCTCTTCCGCGATGTTTGTGAGCTCGGAGAAGAGTATGCAACAACCGCATACGGAGCCAAAGTGAAGGTGCCCGGTGACTGCGATCTCCTGGTCGCCGGAACGTCCTGTGTTGACTACAGCAGTCTCAACAATTTCGGCAAAGGACTGAACGACGGTGGAGAGTCCGGGCGGACATTCTGGGGCATGTTCAGCTGGGTGCAAAAACACCGTCCGAAAATCGTCATCCTCGAGAACGTCTGCAAGGCGCCTTGGGGCAGGTCGTAACTGAATTCGAAGGCATCGGGTACGCGGCCGGGCACACCCGCTTCGATACCAAAAACTACTACATTCCGCACACCCCGCCAGCGCGGCTACCTGGTCGCCTTCAACACGGACAACGTGTTCTTCCAGCAACCTGGTCCAGATGGTCAACGACCTGACCAGACCGCTTCCGTCTCATTCGAGTCCTTCTTGCTGGAGTCTGACGATCCAGAGTGTTGGAGGCCAGACAAAGCTAATCCGAGGAAACGTCCAGGCAAAAGCACATGAATGGACTGCGTGTGAGATCCGGCATACTAACGCCCGGACAAGTGAGAACTTGGGTCGCCAGAGGCCATTATAACCGACTGGCAAGAGTCCGGAACCACCAAATATCCTGACTTCCCCTGGCAAGTGGGGCGGGATGCAGGTAGACCGAGTCAACGACTTCTCGACATCTCATATCTTCGCAATGTCAAGAAAGGGATGGACATTTCGTACAAGGCCCGCCTCTGGAATCTGAGCCAAAATGTCGACCGAGACACAGAGGGCAAGAGTGGTGGAATCTCGCAGTGCCTCAAACCCGATGATCCCATACCTCACAGCCAGAGGCGGACCGATGATCGGGTCGAGCTGTTGTCTCTCCAAGGCCTGCCGTCGAACAGCTCCTCCTAACCAGAGAACCCGAGGCAAACCTCAAAGATTTGGCAGGTAACGCAATGAGCAGCACCGTCGTCGGAACCGCTATCGTCGCTGCGCTCATCACAGGCAAGAAGCTCCTTGAAGGATCTGACCTGAAGTCCCCCGCGTCAACAAACAGGCACACGCAGAGAAGCCTCTCGTCGCGCTACCCACACAACCAGACTTTCAGCATCTGGACCTTGCAGGCTCATCACAACTAAGAGTTAAGGATCTCTTGAAAATCGCAATGAGAAGCGCGAGAAATGTGTGTCTGCGAGGGCCGATCATTGATATCCACGCACCACTGCACAAATCTGCGACCTTGCGGACACCGCTCCTGTACAAAGTGCGGAGGCAAGCCAACGCATATGTACCACCCTCTGAACGATATCCAACGAATGCCGCCGAATATTTTTGAGAATGGCCTAAAGGAGATGCTGCCGATGACCGCGTCAAATTTGAAGTGGTCCGAGTGCGCTCCTGGCAAGCATTTCAGCGTGCCGAAAACCTGCCCATCAAGAACAAAGATTGGAGCATCTGGCAGAAACACGCTAGTGAAGCCTTATCATCGACACTGACTTTCAAAGCGATGAAAAGGCAGGAGATCTGGCTTGTAGAGTATGAAAGTCCCAGGGCAAAACTCCACCTGATTCTTGATCCCGCCCAAGTTGAGTGGAGGCTGTACGTCAAGATTGACTGGACATCCGCAGAGTGGAAACAGCTACGTCGACTGTTCGCGGGGCCGATTGCGCAAATGTTCATGAAGACTTCCGGAAATTCGTTACTGCAAGGGTCGTGGAGAATTGGTGTTCCCGGTGTTGCCTTTGTTAACGTGAACGTCCAGGGGCAAGGCGAGCTCGTCGACTCTTGGGAGAAATCCGTCGGTCTGTCGAGTCATCCTTCGCAAACAAGATGGTCTATTCCGAGCTCCATCTTAGTCTTGGAGATCCGTCGCAGGCATCCCTGCTCGACGAAGATATCACCGGTAAATGGGAACTTTTGCCAAAGTGCGGAACAGCAAACCGGGCACTTCATCGCAAGTCGGGCAATGACGATAGCCCATTGTTTCTCTTCTTGGACCCCAACCGACTGGGAGACCACAAGAGCGACAGTTTCGTGATCTCAAGAAGCTGCAAGCGCATTGCATTCGGAGAACACAGATCCATTGTCGCCAGATTTCGATGCTGCATTCAGACCCTCAACGGCCAACAAGGCTATCAAAACACAGCTCAATTTGAACGTCTTTGGGTATCTGCTGAAGACCTCGAGCTCATGCCGTCTACACGGGCAACAGCTCAGTATTCGTATGCCAGTCCGGCTACGATTGCCACACATACTGCTTGTGATCTTCCGCTGCTTTCCTGGTTTGCAGTGCGCCGCTGACACCCGCGCTCGCCAACAATTGGCCAACAAGTTGGCAAGTCGTCGATGACGCCCGTGCGGAGGAGACCTTCTCCTCAATCAACTGGCTGGTGGAAAGGATGAAGTTGGGCCAGAAGGGCAGTGACTGGCTACCCTACACCCTCAAGGGTAACCACTCTTGCCCCTCCTGCGCCCCGCCGAAGCCAAGATTCTCTGGGCGCGGGCCGAAAAAGGTCAGGCCCGATCGAGGACCCCGAAGAATCCGCCATATGGGAACGTGCCATGAAAGCCCGTCCTGCTCCCTGGGTGACAGCCTGAAAAAGGACAGTTCGAACACACTGCACCTACACATCGGACTAAACTTAGTCTCTCTTTGCCATCGTGCCGTAGACCTTCTCCATCAGGATCGGTCTTGGATCATATTAATCGTCTGGAAACTTACCTCCGACTATATCAACCCGCCCGTCTCATCCTCCCCGACTTCAAGGTCCGCAGCAACCGACCAGACCCGCAAAGCTCGCAGCCACCCGGTTTTGCCCGGATCTACGTCCAGAGCAGTGAGATCCTATCTTGGATGCGAGCACAAGAGTCAGACGACGCCGAAGAGTTCATTGAAGAAGAGATCGTGGAGGCATTGCACCCGCAGCTTTCATGGAAAGTCGCCGTCAAAGCTACTCGACCGAACAATGCCAAGGAGGGGTACTAGCAGACGCAGTCGGCTATGGCAAGACGGCTATCATTCTGGGATTGCTAGCACATACCAAGAATCGCTACGTTCCACCTGTGAATACACACGGCCGGATTCCGCTGAAGGCTACCTTGATCGTTGTCCCCGGCACCTGAGCAACCAATGGGAGGCGGAAGTCAGAAAGTTCACTGGCAAATTTTCAAGGTGATTAACATCAAGACGGTAAAACAATCTGATCTCCTGCTCCATCAAGAACCTCATGGAAGCAGACATCGTGATCGTGGCGGGGTCGTTGTTCAAGAGCAACGCGTACTTACAGAGGTTGGCGGAGCTTTCTGGCTGTCAGGCATGCCGACGGCGGGAGGGAGGAGGTTCCAGGACTGGCTTCGAGATGTGACCGAGGGATTGAAGGCACAGGCTGAGCGTATGCAGTCGGCAGCAGAGCGGCGGAGGCCATCGCCGTCGTCACCGAAGGCTGTAAGGAGAGACAGGAGGCCAAGAGTGTGGAGAAGGAGGAGAGACTTCGGGCCGGAAAGCCCACAACGAGGCGGCGAGGAGCAGGTCTAACAACACCCCTTCAGAGTAGTGATGCTGATGATTTCGATGATGAGCCTGCCAGAAAGAAGTCGAAGACAACAGCAGCGGAGAAAGAGCCGAGTGCATACGACGAACGACGAGGAAGCTCAAATTCAGCGGTAGACCAAACTGGAAGAACACATCTGTCCGCCTCTCGAACTCTTCCACTCAACAGGCTGGTGTTGGATGAGTTCACCTACTGCGTAGGGATGGGGGCCTTGGAGGTCATCCCAAACCTCCTGGCGACCTACCGATGGGTCCTCTCGGGTACGCCTCCAATGGGTGACTTTGCCGACATCAAGAAGGTTGCGAAGTTTCTGGGTATCCTCTAGTATCGACGACGATACGGCGAACAGTGAGGTGAACAACAAGAAGATTGCGAGGAGAGAAGTGGTAAGTGGGGAAAGATGGCGATGGTGGTGATGATGATGAGAGTGTTGTGAGCGCCGAGCTGACGTAAATAAAGCCGTCGAGTCGCCTGGGCATTCAAAAGAGCTGCGCACAGCAGCATGGCAACCAAGATCGTCACAGTCATGCGCAGGGTTTCCTCAACCAGTTTAGCGCCAGGTAAAGAATCACTCGCCTTGTGAATACACGAGAATTTCTACTTAAAACAACTATGTGAACTATCAATAGAACATCGCCGAGATTGACGAGATTCCCGGGAGGAGCACTTTACAGAGTCAAGCTCCCCGCCGCTGAACGAGCCATATACATTGAGCTAGATCATCATCGAAGGCTCTTGACATGAACGTGACGAGGAAGGATACTCTAAAGGTGGTGGTGACCGAGAAGCCCGGCTCATTCAGCGATCGGAGGCAGCTCCAGCGCTGAAGAAGCTCTACTCAAGTCCTGCTGTCACTTTTCACTGAACATCGAAAATTTTGAGCGAAGACGCCTCCGCGTATAGTGCTTGCGACGCCAATAATCGAAGAGCGGACCAGACAGTTGGAGAAAATCGGATGAACTGATTATAAATTTTCTCCAGGACGGTCTCCTCATTACGAAGCGTCTTCGCCGTGAGGTGGTCCTCAACAGTGATTTACCATTCCTTAATTATCTCGAGGATAAGAGAAAACACTCTTTGGATGACAAGGAGCAACAGATCTCTTCCGAGAACTCCTCAGAGAGCTAAGACTTGGGCGGATTCTCATGTGAAGACAAATCAGTCCCCAGCATTCTCGCCAACTTTAAGCCCACAAAATCAAAAGCGGACGACGAAGACGAAGACGACGGGACGACGAGAACCCCGAAAACAAATCCAACAAGGTCTCGTCGGGTCAGCCGAAGTCGACTCAGTCGCCTACTAAAAAACGATTCAACACCAAGTTTCGCGACTTCTCAAGGAGCTCGTTGGCCGCTGGCCGCTCACTCGATTCTTCAACTCGTTCGGCAACGTAACACACTTCTGGAAAATCCAAGCTCACACTCAATCTGGCCGGGCGACACATGCATCTGCGGAAAGAAGCAACCTACAATCGATCAGGTGATCGTGTCCAGCAGCTGTGGACATTCCGCTGCGCAGACTGGCATGGCGACAGCCGCAGGTCTCCGTAACGAGTGCCCGCGAAAGCCGGAAGGGTGCCAAAGCGGGTCCTCGACGCGAGTCTGATTCGGGTTTCGTCTCTAGGCGCTGACAACGACACCATCACCACGCATGGCGCAAAGCTCGCGATGCCCTAGTCGAGCTCTTGAAGTAAGAATCCTAGCTATACGAGCCCCGGCCAATCAAGCAAAATGCTAACTGTAGCATTATCTTAGAACGGACATCCCATCCGACGAGCGCGTCTTGG
>JAGTWJ010000013.1:600000-1109317 GCA_020064725.1 Drechslerella dactyloides
CGAGTTTGGCGTTGAGGGCGGAGATCATGCCGGAGGAGGGGTCGACTGAGAGGATTGAGGAGGCGTGGGGCGCCAATGCGAGTGAGAGGAGGCCCGTGCCGGCGCCGAGGTCGAGGATTGCGGGTTCTTGGTTGCATCGTGGCGTTAGATTGTGTTATAGCTAAGTACTCTATTATATATCACACTGCAGGATACACGGATGTCTGTAGACGTGGTATAGTATAGTATAGTAACGAGACGGAAGCCTGCACGTTTCTTCGTGAACTCACACCCGTCTGGCTTTCAGACTAGATGTGGTATGGCTAGAAACGAATGCTCGGAATAATACAGATTGTAAAGATGCAGGTACAACAGATGGATTGGTTTATTACGCACTCGATGGGTTATCCGGAGACAGGGCCGGCACCTTCTCCAGCAGACAGTTCACCGCAGATTTTGTGGCTGCCTGCACGTCCGGGTTGAGGTCCCACGTCTCGGCCTCGGAGTTGAAGCGGGCGTTCGAGGAGTCCGTCATTGCGAGTGCGTACGTCTAAAATTATGTATATACGTGGAAAGGCAACCGGTATCGAGGGTGTGGGTATGAGATTGTCTCTGTTCCAAGCCCGGAGGTAACAATGTGGAGGTGCGCTAGGATGCGGGTGGATACCACCGGTTGAGGTTGTGATATTACATCAGATGGCGGGGTGGTGGCGGGGCTGGTTTTGCGTTGTCGCGTGTTCTCGACGCTTCTCTGCATCCCCGCCACACGCGACGCCCATTCGATCCTACGCCCCACGTTATCTATCAACCATCCGCTGCAACTAGCGTGAGCTCTCGTCATCCGCATAAATCGACATCTCATTCTCGATACTCCTACAACAATACAGATTCCCGTATCGATACCGATACAGAGATCCAAACACAATGTCGACGTCGACGGCCCCGCCGGATCCGACGCCCGAGGAGCTCAAAGCGCAGAAGGAGAGGGAGGAGGCCGAACAGGCTGCTCTGCCGTACAAATGGACGCAGACGATCGGTGAAGTCGACATCACGATACCAGTGCCGCCGGGCACGAGAGGCCGGGATCTGGTCGTCGACATCAAGTTGACCAGCGTCAAGGTCGCGCTGAAGGGCCAGGAGGCGATCATGGAGGTTCGTTCGCTACCCGCTCCTTGCAAGTCCGCTGCGTTTTATCACGCTCTATTACATGTCATGCTGCGTGTGTGAATCCTACGGTTACGAAAAAGGGTGCTGATAACGCGGATTCATTGCTGTGTAGGGCACGCTGTACAAATCCATCGCGCTGGACGATAGCACCTGGTCGCTCGCGGACCAGAAGATGATCGAAATCCACCTGGAGAAGCAGAACAAGCTCGAGTGGTGGCCGCACGTGCTAACGCACCACCCGAAGATCGACGTGTCCAAGATCCAGCCGGAGAACAGCAAGCTGAGCGAGCTGGACGGCGAGACGCGCGGGATGGTCGAGAAGATGATGTACGACCAGCGGCAGAAGGAGATGGGCCTGCCGACCAGCGAGGAGCAGAAGAAGATGGACATGCTGAAGAAGTTCCAGTCGCAGCATCCGGAGATGGACTTTAGCAAGGCGAAGATCAGCATGGGTTGACGCGATAACGAGCCATCTTATCGCCTGCTTGCATGTATCCGGTTTTTTCGAGGAGACTCCCTCTCCGTTCATCCGGCTTGCAAGCGTGTTGGATATTTATGATATAACGATATTCTGATATACTCTGCTACTATAATGTGCTTAACAATGACATGATAATGGTGCAGTCGGGCTCGGCACTCTCCGAAAAGCTTGCCCATGAACGAGTGTATTGATTGAACGAACCGGATAACAAACGATATTTGCTATAACACAGGCGATATATCAACAGCACTCCAGCGCATCATTCGGAGTCCGGAAGGCAGGAGCGATTGACCGATCGAGACAGAAAGCAATCTCGATGCCGCTGGGGTGACCTTGAAATGGGTGCGAGCGCTGGGAGTTTTCTGCGCAGTATGCACAGTCGACGCCGGTTCGGCACAACGGGCGCTGCACAATCGTGGAAAAAACGCTGTTTGGTGTTTAGGCAGAATCCGGCGCCTGTCAGCGGCCTGGCTGTCAGCTTACTCTGGCAATTTTGGGTTCTTCAAGATCCGAAATTGCAGTCGTGCATGCTTCCCCTTTCCGCGGCGCAAAAGCCCAAGTTTGGATCCGAGCTGCCGGCTGGTCGGCGGCCCTTGCTTTGTGCGACGGGCGCCGGCCGCAACGCACACCGCAACGTTCCTCCATGCATGCAAACACCACAGACGACGCTCGACGATGCATCGCGATCGCGAGCCAATGCACGGCAGAGCGACTCGAGGATGGCCGGTTCGCTAGTCAGCCTAATGTCATGCAGACTGGCGGCGCCACTCGCCGTCACCGTGGTTTCGACCGCCGACCTCGACTCCTCCCTCCCCCGCCGGCACATGCAGGTGGGACGCAGATGGGACGACACTGCAGCTGCAACGTCTCGATGCATCTGATCCTGCACGCCTGGTCATCCCTCGTACTTGATGCAAGTATTCGTACGGTGCTCCTCCCGTTTGTCTTACTCCTTTCGTATCCAGATGCGCCTTCAGCCGGTTCGTCTTGGTTCTGACTAGCTCGGGGCTGTTTGGTGAAATTAAACGCAAATAAAAGATACAGTCCCAAAGCTATTAGCGCCATGGGATCGTGAACCGAGGGCTGACGACGCGAGAATGATGTCTCTCAGCAGTCGCGTCGGCAAACGAGCAATACGTGAATTTGCAATCCCACCGTCCAAAGGTGGCATTGCATTGAGAGGATCCCTCAGCACGTACGAAGACAGTCGACAGGGCTACTACCTTATCGGGTGTGGCCGGTTGCATCTTGATGCTGCGCGGTGTTTTCTCTGCCTCCGCGACCCCAACAGGAAGCTGGGATCTTGCAGCTTGGCTACCATGCGCTGCGACTGGGCCTCCATTGGTCTGCCGCCACGGCTGGCAGAACAGAACAGCATGGTTTTTGGAAAAGTGGAGTTGGCGAAGTTGGTGGTGGCCGGTGGCTTGCAAGCAGGGTCCAGTCCTCTCGTCATGAATGCAGTCGTGGGACCGACTGCCCAATCTGATGAACCCAAAAATAGGGGATAAGGAGGACCGCAGTGTTCTTTATGTAACGTTAACGCGAGAGGCCAAGGCCTGACCAAGTTGATATCTGACGTTATGGAAGCAAAGATCGCATCTTGATTCCGATTCTGGCCTTGGAGAGTCCTCCCAAGGACAGAGCAAAGGGAGTCGCAGGCAGCTGGGCTTGATCCCGACAAGAGATTTAAACACCTCACCGCTGTCTCATGTCTTGCTTGTTTCCTCCTTTCTGGGGTTTACAATCGCACATCTCATCTTATCGCCAGCTGCCCGAAAGCTTGACTTGACACTTCCTCGCGCTCCGATCTGCTTGCCTTTGCGTCCCCCGCAGTTTGGTAACTTTGCTCAACACCTAGAAGCTCACCATATTGGGATAGTTAGTCTGGGTACTCCGCACCGTTTTGCCAGTTCCCCAGGTTCTTCGCAAGCGCTGCGAGGATCTCGGACAGCCAGTCATCAGTCCGTCAGCCAGCATTTAGTCAGACATTCGACACAACCCTACCTCAAGCAGTCGCCCAAAAACCGTTGACCGCGTCTCCCCGCTTGCTCGTCTCCTCAATTTCTTATCTTCTCAAGTCACACGGGCATGATCGATCGATCGAAAGTTGGTTTCGAAAAGCAGGACCGAAGTACCAATAACAAAAGAGCAATGCTATCGCTTTGAAATCCAGTCCTATTTGCCTCTAGCTGTCCTTTTTCGGTTCTCGTGCGACTTGGAAATTGCATACGGACTTCGACAGCAGGTTTCCGGGCCTCTCACAAGGTTTCCTCCTCCTCCCCAGTCTCCAATCGCGAACGAACGAGATTGCAGACGGGTTCCGGGGCGAATTTATCTCGAACGTCCGTCTGCCTCCCAGAACATTACCGATACCAACGGAAATTTTAAATAACAAGGCCTGGCAACTGCAATATACGAACCGATACCATCCAATCTTTACGCAAATTATCCTGCACTGTCGGCCTAGTTCGATCGGTCGATTGTCTTTGAACGCGACGAACCACGCCGAATTGGTTTACCTTTCGTATTGCTGACCGGCCGCCATGTCGCCCACCCATGGATTTACAACTTCTGCGGGGGAATCTTCTTCCTCCCGTGGAAATGATCTGAGCCTGGATGTAAGTTGCATCTGATACTTGTTGACCGTTTGATTGACAGAACATGCGACCACTGATCGAGGACCATGGTCGGCCCCCAACTGCACCGTCGTCACATCTGGGAAAGTACGAAGCGCTTCGTACCCTCGTCACAGGATACGTTCGAGGGACCAAGCAACCCTCCTTTAGGAAGGGATCCCATTGTCTTTCCGAAATGCAGGCTGACGACGGTTAAGCAACTTGTGTCCCTGCTTATGGCCCCGGCCGATGACCCATGCCTTTACCCATCTGCGCGCATGGATTGGAGCACATCTTTCATCTGTGCCGGCCGCACATACGCGATATATATCCCGTCATCGTTTCCCTTTCGACCTCTTTTTTCCCCCGACGTTGGTTTTGTTTCCCTTCGTTCGATTTGATTTCTGCTTTCTGTCACCCATTCAGCATTCCTGCTTGGGGTACGCTTCTGTGCTACCTTGTCCAAGCATCCCCTCCATTCTTTCCTTTTGCCAGACAAGTTGCAGGGCCGGCTTAAATACCCAGGCAGTATTTCCCTGTTCAGCGAACCGAAGTCTTGATGGCTTGGTCGAAGCTTCCCTTTTCTTAGCCAGATATAATATGATTACTCTATCCGCATGAATAACTGTCCTGCTACTTCTACCCAGAGCAGAAGCCGCGAACAAGCAGCTAGCTGAGCAGCACCAGCTTGCCCTTGCGAAAGAACCGAACAAGCCAGCAGCGCCGGCCGGTCTTTTGTCTAATTTTTCCGTTTCTATATCATATATTCGTGTTTCCTTATCCTCGAGTTGTTCCGTGTAGCAGCGTATTCATATTTTCTTGTCTTCCACCACTTAGGAAAATCCCGACGCCATGAAGCTGGACTCGAGACCCGGTGTGCTCTCCTTCAAAGTGCTGGACGCTGGCCAGCAGGAAATCCGACCCCCATTGACACCTGCCACCGAGGTGGATCTTCAAAAATCCTGCGCGATCCTGGTCCAATCGACCACTTATTCACGATCCTTCAGAGATGCGACTCATAAGGCGACTGCGCGGCATAACGGAGCCGTGGCCGTGCGAGGAGGAGGAGGTCCGCCTTCGGCTCAGCGACGGACTCCGTCCAAAAGCGGCGCCCGGACGCCCGTGGGAAGAGTATCGAAGGCGCACAGGCGGGCTTCCTCCAATGTAAGGTTTGAGAAGACCGCTACCTCAAAATACGTCCCGCCTCGGCGTCCGGCGCCTGAAAAAACACTGCCCGCCACGGCCGGCTGGCATGCTCGAAAGGTTAAGGATGAGAAGAAGAAACCGCCAATGGATAGCTTGGACGAAACGCAGGAAACAAAACCCGCTAGCGACCCGCCGGTATCAGCAGCAGCAACAACAGCAGTAGCACCCGAACGATCACCCCGACGAAAATCTCTCGACATCAAGAAATCACTAGACATCAGATCATCCGATAACAGTAGCGGCGGTGAGGACACTGAGAAGAGCAGGATAGGCGTCAAGAAGTTGGTAGTCAACATGCACCATGCCGTCACAGGCTACATCCGGCCGGTGGACCTCGTCACATCCCCGCAAGCGGCCGAGTCGCAAAGCTCGCCGACGCGCAACAATAGGTCATCGAGCGAGCAGCCTGCCTCCGCTGAGAAATCAAAGCATACCGGTGAGGCGCTGAAAGTTCGAGCGTCGAGAAGAAGAGATGGAACGACATACGTTGAGGCGCTGCCGGAATTCATGCACGCCACGCTGGACGAGGAGCGAAGATCCTACGACCCGAAGACCAGCGTCTCCAAACGACTCGGCCACGCTGTGAAGGGCTACGTCAAGCCGCCGTACATCGATAGATTCACACCCGAGCCGTTGCCTCCGTCCAGTGTTCCGCGACGGACAGAGTCGAAGAAGTATAAGGTCACAAGGGCGATGAAGGAATACGTCAGGCCGTCGCCAGTCGACGTCGCAACAACTGCCATGGACGTCGATATCTCACCAGTCCGAGTGGAAAAGCCGCTCAAGCCGTCGAACTCAAAACGAGAGAAACCGCCCGCAGACCGTCCTTCACCTCCCAAGGAGTCGCCGAAGCCGTCGCCCACTCAGGCGGTCGCGGCGCCCAAGGCGAAATTAACCGCAGCACCTACTACTCATCATAACCCTTTCCGTAAAATCCACGACTACGTTAAGCCGGCCACTGTCGCCGCCGCCGCCGCCACTGAGCAACCTGTCGTCGCCAGGTCGACATCCAAGTCCGGACGAAGGCCTCTGACCCCTCAATCCTCACAACCACCATCTCTGTCCTACGTCCCACCAAAGATTCGGCCGCGCGGAAATACCTTGCCATCGTCTGATCCACCGTCGTCCAGTGATGCCCCAAGCCGCCCCGGGCCAATATTCGGCGGTGGGTACCCGGTCAAGACTGACGATAGTGCGGGCAAGGATAAAGAGAATGCGAACAGGGGCCCTGCATCGCCGGGCTTCTTTGGCAGGAATCCAGGTGGTAGTGGGTTCAGGATACATTTCTCGCATCTACTGCATAAGCAGCGGAGTGACGGTTACGATCAACTCGAGTGATTGGAAGAGTTGATTCCGTTGCGTTCCTTTTTGCGTTTTTGCAATTCATTTTGTCTGCTCTTTTGTTTCTGAGCTGGTGTGAGTATATTAGCCTGCGAGCATGCGTGTATGATGCTCCTTCTTTTGTTCGGGTTGCGGCCAGCGGTTTTCGGGTTCGTTTTCTGGTCTTTGCGCTCCATTTGCGATTGTTAATTCATGGATGCAATGAAGATCTACGTTGTTTCTTTTGTTCACGTTCGAATATCTTCATTCTTCGATTCCTGGACATAGCTTTGATAATTCTTTTATCATTTTCTCTTCTGCTAGAAGAGACTTACAATTTTACGAATACCATACGAAGATAAGGCCGATACGCCGGTATTCACATGCTTTGGTATCGACATACCCTATTCGCTTTATCTCTTTGCTTATAATGAGAACAAGGGTTCGATTTTTGTCGCCCTGGTCTCCGGCCTGGGGAATCGGCCCATGAGGCATACACGATAGCCAGCCGGCTTTGAAGTAGGGTCGTACTTTTTTCTCGCTCCCAGCTGTCCTGAAACCTCGGGGCCTTTCAGCTACCAGTTACAGCTTTGTGTTTGTACCATGTCTACGTTTCGGGCGGCTGCGACCGATTGCGATCTTGCCGACCTGATGGGTCCATGCATTCTCGGGAGGCACAATTTAATCAGCTGGTATTGGTGCCGCTACGTTTGTATTCGATTTACTAGTCTGCTACCGGCGTAAAATACAGCCAGTTTATTATTTTAGTTGCTGTCGATTTTTAGATATATCTCCGGAGCTCCGGTATTCAAGTGCATTGATACATCACTTTGCACGCACCCATGTATACACAACTCCGTGTAACCAGATGGCAAAACAATGCGCGCAGGATACACATACACACACAAACAGACACACACAGTTAATGAATATCGCGGCTGTTGTGACGGTCTGGAACGATCGGATACCAGCCACGTTCAATTTTTATACCTTAAAGAATATACATCCTACCCAAGATAACACATGCAAGCCAAAGTGTCTTATTGTAACGCAAGTGGCAGCACGGGGATCTCAGGCTGACGGTTCCGTTCTGCGCACGATCGACGGCAAGACGGGTAAACAGACCCGACCACATGCGTTGATGGATAGTCAAATCATTCTCTATATATAGTAATGATCAAGCGATGAGCCCTATTATGTAACTATGGCTCAGATCTGCAGCGTGAGCCCGTTATCTGAATCCTGGTAAATGTACTCGCAGCTCGCTAGCGCTGCGGTGTGTGTCAAAGACAGCCAGAATATACTCCGCAGCCCTGTCCATCAGCCTGATCAGGAGTACATGTGCACTCTGTATCTAGTTTTGGAGAGTCCGGGGCTATCCTGCACCTGCGGCTGGAAGGGCCTAGGCCACTCTTTGGTGTGCATGCATATGGCGCTGCTCTTGCAGGAAACCAGTCGGTCCCCGCGCGCGTGCGGCTGCTATATTGAAATATATCGATGGAAAATTTGGAATCAAACATGGAGAATTTGTTTTCCCATCGGAATAGTACGCGAGCATACATACAAAATATTATCAGTGGATCTGTCTGTAACTGTCAAGGGGCTGGCTGGGCGCCGCGGTGATCGAGATATATCTTGAATGAATACACACCCGTGGTGATTAACGCAACGATATGAATATGTGAATATTCGTATACACTTCGGTAAACGTAGCTACGAGGAGCTTGATGTGCAAACAGCCTAACAATATTGGGATAGTATTCATGGCCCTATACATTTAAATATACCTCTTATACTTCTTTGACGCGCGCCGTGAGATCTTGTATAGCTTGGCTACTATGATATGGACATACTAAGAAATAAGGTTCACTCGGCGTCCCTAGTGGGGGCGCTTAACTTGGTGGGTTGCGTATGTGCATATACGAAGACACCGCTTCTCTCAGCTAGGAACGAAACAGGCCATAATGTTCCCACTAGCCGGAAACCCGGCACAGCAACGGTACGCTGTAGGATTTGGTACTGTTGCAATTGACATCGAGAGCTCCAACAATCTGGTGGACACATGTTACATAGAGACGTCTTCGGTGTTCATGGGAAGCATGGCAGCTGCAGACATGTATTATAGCTGCAGGTGTACATGTACGTATGCCAGCTGCTAAGCGCCTGGCTTGAGTCTAGCACATGTGCATATACATGCGTGTATGCCTGTGTGCGTGGAGTGTGGTGACAAGCCTCGACATCAGGCTCATAGCATGATGCTGTAATATCCTTGGAACCGACCCACTTGTCGAGAATGTAAGAACAGGGAAAAGCTTTATTGGCATGCTATAGGACCTTTATATGGCAGTTATACATCTATTTACGTGATATCAAGAGGCCTAGCTGGAGCTTGTTTGCCTGTTACTGATAAAAGGCCGTACAGTGTGGTATTTTGGGGCGCTTGCGTTGCTATAGAGTGTTCTGGCCAAACTAAGTTAAGTCTGCGGAAGCAGGTCCTGGATCCGCCCAAATTAAGGTAGAACTGAAGGGAGGTCAGATTCAAGCTTAAGGCCGGGTGTCCTGGCTAATACCGCGCTGGGCATCCGCTAAGCCCTGGGACAGGGAGCCACAACTCCATCGATACGAGCTGATCCCGTCTCTTGGGAGCATCGCCAAGCTTCTCATAGGCATTCCCGGAATCTCGATCCGGCTGCCATTGCAAGTTCTCCTTCGGCCTTCTTCTTGTTCACCGAGGAGATATTAATGTGGAAAGCCAAGGTTTGGGGCTTGAGAGCCACCATTTGGAATTTGGCGATATTTTACCACATACTCCGCAAAGCCAAGGGTATTTCATCTCTTCTCGGTTGTGGCTCATCTTTTAGAGAACCGAACAAAGATTTGAGATATTGCTGGGATAATGCTTCTCGTCGAATTGGGAGCTGATGCGTTTGATCGCATCTTATACACGGCTATAGTTCGTGCTTCGTTGAAGTCCGAATAAGATTCTCGATATCGAACAGAAGCGTGCCGGGTAATCACCCTGACGAAACATGCGCGTCGGAAGCGAACCAACTAATCCCGATCTGAAGACAACAGCTCGTCCTACTGCGGTGGTTATTATTCACCCCGGGCTAGTATACTCCAACAATCTTGCGAGAAGGCTGTAGCGGGCAATTGAGATCCATTCATAATATTTTCGTGCACCATCAATTGTTTCACGTGTCGGACGGAGAAACTTATGTTTTTGGAGGCGGAGCTGAGCTGAAGTCTGCGCCAATCGGAAAATTAGATCATAGAGGCTCCTTGTGAGCCCTAAGAGACCCGTTTATGAAATAATGTTATGTCGGAATAATAACGCTTTTCGAGTGTCGGTGTATATACGCCCGCACATTGAAAGGCCGGATGTGACTATAGCCACGGACCATCGTCTCTCTCAAGACCAAGGCGCTGGCGAAAAGCCCGCCTATGAGGATGTTCAGGCACAGTCAAGGAATTGTTTTTTGTTTTGGATAGTCATTGACATTAGATGTCTTGCATACAGCAGTTTCATCCAAAAAGTATCATATAAAATACTAGCACCCTCAATCGTAGATATAAAACAGAACATCAATATTGCAATTTTAGACGTTGTCATAGGGCATATCTTGGTTTGTTCATACAGATATCCTGATTCCGTTATATACATCTCCGCTGGATGAAGACGATGAAGCGTATCTGTATTCTTCTGGTACTAGCTGCCGCTGGAAAGGTCAATGCACAAGCTCAGCCTTACGGTCAATGTGGTGGCTCGGGTGAGTCTTTGACAATAGACCCCAATAGTTGTCTCGCGGGCCAGAAGCCCAGTAGTACCGATAACTATGGAGAAGCTGTTTACTTACATTATCGTTGCGTTAGGTTGGACTGGTCCGACTACTTGTGTAGCGGGATGGACGTGCCAGTACTCGAATGATTGTATTTGGCCCATACATTTATTTATCTCTCGTTGAATCTGCCATTAATGGTCGTCTTTATATGAAGTTTACTCGCAATGTCTCCAGAATACAGCTGTGACGACGATGACGGCGACAAAGACGAGTACTACCAAGACTAGCACGACAAAAACAAGCACCACAAAGTCTTCCACAACAAAGACTAGCACTTCCAAGACGTCTACTGCGAAAACCACGACGACTAGCAAGTCGACAACCTCCAAGACTAGCAAGACCTCCGTCTCTCTCACACCGCCCACTAATCTCCCGGCATCTGCCGGCAGCACAGCATATCCATCCGCCATCCTGGTCAATGGTGTGTTCGATGGCCACATGTGGAAATATGACAGGAACCCATCCTCCTGCGAAGGCCAATCGGAAACCGACGAAGATGCGGCTATGTTCATAATTGAAGCCGGCGGCACAGTCAAAAACGTAATCATCGGTCCAAATCAAGGCGAGGGAATCCACTGTCGCGGCCCGTGCACGATAGAAAACGTCTGGTGGGAAGACGTCTGCGAGGACGCCGCAACATTCAAACAAGCATCCGGCGACTCGTATGTCATTGGGGGCGGCGCATTCCACGCACAGGATAAAATTTTCCAGTTCAACGGGCGAGGCACCGTTCACATCTCTGGATTTTATGCCAAGGATTATGGCAAAGTGTCGCGGTCTTGCGGTGACTGTACGAACAACGGAGGGCCTCGCAACATTGTAATCGATGGGGTTACGGCGGTTGATGGAGGCCCGCTTTGCGGTGTCAATAGTAATTTCGGCGATACTTGCAGAGTTACAAACTCTTGTCAAGATAGTGGCAGGAGCTGCGATCGATATGAAGGGGTTGTTAAGGGCAATGGGTCGTCGAAGAAGATCGGATCGGGTGCCGATGGAATTAGCTGCTTCGTTGACACCTTCGTTACCAATTGCTCTTAGTGGAGCCTGAGAGCATCAAAGCAGAGTATTGGTTAATTTGAAAGCAAGGGGCATTTCTTGTATGTTAGAGCTTTGCATGAGAATGTATTGCTGCTGGCAGGCCTTGGGATGTATCGGATGCATGCATACGTACATGTACAACACACAACTGCGAAAATGCAACAACTTAACCGCCAGTTCCACAAAGGCTTGGGTTGTGAATGGTGCCTGAATTTGTGACCCGACAAGTATGCATAATTATTGGGGGGGTTGAATGCAGATCGTGACAGTTTGCGCTTTCCCTACGCATGGTACTAGACCCGAAGTTGGGAACTCACGGGATGCTGCATTTCAGTAGACCTTACATTCACAAATCACGGGTAGCTCACACCCTACAGCTGGGTAAATTACATGCATACGTACAAGGTTTTTATTGATGTCCAAAATCAATTGAGAGGAAAAGAAAATCTGGCACCAATCTAGTCCGACATACGCCCACTCGGAAAGAAAAGGATATGGTATTGAACAAAGTAAATGGCAACAACAGAAACGGTTTGTTCATGCAGCTATAGGTAGCCACTATGAAAGGATAGCGTCAAAACGACGGGATTTAATGAATAAACAAGAAAGGATACATCATGCGTCTACTCTCATTACAACTGACTCCAGAGCTCCTCTACTGTCATACCATCCTCAAGTGCACTAGCAGCCTTGCATGCTTGCAAGCCCTACGAGCTGATATTGATGATGTCTGCGATCTTGATGCTTTGCCTTCGAGGCGACATGGCGCCATCGAATGAAGATCGGTTGGATCCTGCGACTACATGCGGCAGTCCATCGTATCCTTCCGGATACTGATAATGCATATGGTGAACGTAGGATGATGAGGGCTCTCCAATACCGTAAGCAACGAAATGTTCCCCATGGTCTGGTATATATGCTGAGCTCCTTCTGCTCTGAATGGGACTCTCAAAGCTTGGAAATGTGGCGTCAATTGGCGAATACGCCGACTGTCTCCGAGAAGTGGGACGAGACCGGGTTGGTGTGCTAGGGGCCGTGGGCACCTGAACGGTTCCATCAACTTCCATGCTTCGACGCCTCTGATCAGCCGTCCTTGCAATTTTGTTTGACAAGGCGTGGTTGCCGCGTGTGTGGTTCATGATGAGCCAACGAACGTAGCTCTTCAGGTGGGGACGCTCTTCAATGATGACTCTGATGTCGTGTTGGAGGGCGATGGAGTCAATCAGGCGAGCAAGATTGATCTCGTCGAGGAAGGATGACTTCTTGAACCGATCGAGTCCATGGAAGTGTGTATACCGCGTGCAAATTAAAGCCACGATTTTCTATCGTTCCCAAGTTAGCTATCGCGGTTTCTCGTACTCAGAAGTGTGATTGATGCTCCATAGATGTGCTTGATAACATGATGAGGCTATCTGATAAAAACCTAGGAGTTTCTTCTGCTTACCTTGACTCGATGCCAGTAGTCAGAATAATCAATGTTGAGATATGCTCTGATGTCGCCTGAAGTTTCATTTTTCAGGAAACGCTCGAAGTACGAGACCTCTCTGGACAGCTCGTCGCGCCGTTGCTGGGTTAAAGGTCGAATGAAGAGAGAGCACTCGAGCTCCTCGATGGAAGGCTTCAAACCATATGCTTGGATAGACATGTTGAGGGATGAAAAATGATTTTGAGGTAAAGACAGATTTACAAAGAATCGATGTCGAGAAGACAGAGCGCCCGTAGCAGAGCTATATAGAGAGTTTCGAGTGGAGGGTAATCAAGGGCCTGGTGCTACACTTCCGTCTGATAGCTTGGTTGCACGTAACGTGAGAGTTGGTATGGGGAAAAAGAAAGGCGCCAAAGAAGAAAGAGCGGCGAAGATATTGGAACAATCCAGTTCCAGGACCGAGGAATTGGGAGGAATTTAAGTCCCGATCTCCCAGGAGCGGGCTTTGGGACAGTAGATCTGAGATGGTGTGCCTGGTCTCTCTATAGTAGGCTGTTATATTCCCCTTACAGATCTCCTGTATAGATTGTAAGTGCATGTATTGAACCCTCAATGCACCGCAAGAACCATAGGTAGCTTCCCCTCATCGTCAAGCAGCCCTTGCAAGCTATCCCGCGATGGACAGGCGAGCGAGAGCAGGCGTTGAGGCCCGTTCCGCAGGTTTGTTGGTTTCTCCACTTGAGGGCGGGACAACCTGGCTGCAAAAGCCTGAATTGATTGAAGCAGGGCAGGGCTAGACTATGCAAGTCACGGTAGATGCGCTGTACTTTACTCAAGGATCAATAGAGGAGAAGATATTGGAGGGTGGGCGCGGGAAGCAAGGAGCTCGAAAGTGCAAACTTGATCAATTGAGCGGGTCTAGAACCACCCACAACACCACCTTTCTTCCCCTTCGCAAGTGTTTCAGCCCGCCGAAGGAGGACTCGAAATTTAATTTATGATATACCCAACATCATACTACACGCACAGTATCATATTCTACTTGGGACACATAAAGCCTAGCCTGTATGGCGCCTGACATCAAGGCTGCGTTAAGTCCTTGAATTCGGATCGAGGCGAGCTGTTTCATACGCTCAAGTGTCGTATTGGACGTCTCTGTCCCTGCCTGAGAAGCTCAGCTTTCGTCGCCTCATCCATGTCGACTCACTGGCTTGCTTGCTCCAGTACCGAACCAAGCTGGTATTGCGCGTATGGAAGACATCCCTTGGGTCCAATTGAAATGAGTGGTTGTATCCTGAATGAACTTCGAGGCGCTTCCGGATCAGAGCTGCTCAATGCACATCAGATGCATCCCTGGGCTGTTTCCTTTTCGATATCAGCTGCCCGGCTCCTGGCATTCCTACCAGCCCTTACATCGTTTTCATTTTGACGCATGAACGCCGACCAATCGAGCAGACAGCCAGCTGTCTGCGCAAACAGGTTTTGTGAGATGGAAGCAAAAAAATGATCCGTTTTGATCATGGTGGACTGGGATGATACGAAATGATGTATCGAACCGCGCATACTTAACGTGAAGTCAAGCTGACAGCCAACATCCCCATAGCTCTGTTCATGTATCTCTACATGGCCACCTCAGTGTCAATGTCACCCATGGTCTATTGATCAAAGGGTGTGGCTGCCGAGGGCTTTCGCGGAGGGACACCCCTGGCTTGCCTAACTCTGCTCATTAAAAGACCTTGCTTCGATCTTCTCTCCATACAAGCCATGTCTCCACACGACTGGGGTCTCTCTGCTTCTAGACTTCGTGCGTCGCGTCCCAATTTGGCATTGTGGTGCAAAGGGAATCGAGATTTCGAGAACGCGGCGGGTGTCTGATTTTCCCTCTTCCAGTAAAAACTGATGTTGTCCGAAGGGCGTGCTCCCTTGCTTTTTGCAATTTCTGTGCGGAGCGAGTCTGGGCATCGAGAATTGTGAAGAATCAGGAAAATCAGGCTCCGAAAGATACACCCAGAAGGGTCCCGCAATCGCCAAGAATCTGTGTGGATGGGCCGTCCCTACGGTTCCGCGGGATGTTGCCGTGGCCAGCTATCGTGGCTGCTGTCGCTTGGATGGATTAGAAGATTCGCTGGGATGTGCGCCTCTGCTGTCCCGCATTCCAACTCTGCATCAGCCAAATTCCTGGCCCCCAATTGCAAGTTGCCTGGACTGACGCGCCCGTCTTGGAACTCGAGATCTTTTGGTTCCGGCGACGGTGTCTCCGCGGTACGTCTACCAGGGCTTGCCGGGTTGTAGGCTCCCTCTTAGCTTTCATTCTCAGGAGCCTGCCTTCTGCGATCCTCACAGGTGGGCTGTAGCTTTGTGCTACAAGTTCCCCACGATCACGGCCGAACTGACTTCCCTGTACATCCAGATTGCGTAATTTCCAGTGAAGCGGCTGGCCGTCTGGAGTATTAATACCAGGCGGGAGAATGCAGGCGATATGTTGAAGATTCCGAGGCCAAAGATGGCGATGATGAACGCCTGCTGCAGGTTGGAGATCCGGGTTCTGGCTCCATAGCAGACAAGTTGGGACAACGGGACAATAAGATCGGATGATGTGTTGATAATGAGAGCAGTGAAGGGCGCCCCTGATACGTGGGACAGCTGTTGACTGAAACTGCACGTCAGCACTTGTCGTCGCCCAGAGAAATTGACGGGGGATGCCTGGTCGGTATACACATGCACATACCCTTGACGACAATGAAAGGTGTCCACTATAGCACTACCCTTCATCAGACAATACCAGATGGCCCGGAGCGAGATTTCGACTGATAATGACGAAATAGTTGATATAGCTAAAAGCCTGTTATTACTTCAGCTGCCACTAGTGGCCACTACCTTGTCCAATATATGTTCCTACCAGCTATTCTTCTTATTGTTCTACACCCAGCAGTGATCAGATCATTGTGCTTTGCGAGTCAAAACTGCAGAAACCAGCCTCGGGTGCAGAAACACAAGATTTGATTCATGCAAACAATATCGTGTAGAACGCGTGACTGCGGAGCGACTCAGGCGAGGTTGTCATAGACAAGAAGCGGACAAATCTTGATTAGGTATTAGATATATTCAGTCGTAATATTGTAGATATACCCGACAAAGACGAAGTCGGCTACATCCCCTGACACTCTGGATCCATCTGTATAGTGGTCTCTGAGTTTCCTGGGCAGTTCGAGCAGTCCTTCGAGATTGAAGGCCACCGATGTCAACACTATAGTATACACAAACCAATTTGTAGACTCATCGGCATGCGCAAGTTAACAAGCTTAGATGTTTGTGTAAAACAAGGAGGTCGCCCTATGTATCCGTAGTTGAGGACTGCATGGGCAGAATTTGCAAACCGGCAACCTACATGTGCCAAATTAACGGAGGTGCTCGACACTGCGAGAGCAGCGACCTGTCTGCGGCATCAAGTCTGGCCCTCCTAGGTTCCTTGGACGTGATGGTCTTATCATACTATTCCCAAAAAGAAAGGCTCCTTGCATTGCATTGGTATAGTCTCGGGGACGCTAGCATCGGTAATCTAGCAAGTTGTACGTTCTCAAGGTCCGCTAAGCGGGCCTAGTCAGTGTCGGATAATCCTGGGGTTTTGAACCAATTGAAGGGTGACTACAGCTGTAGTAATGGATCACAAAACTGCGAGTTCTTGCATTGTTGTGAAAAGTTGTCGGGCTATACTAACTTCTTACTCACTACAGTTATTACACAGTGCTGTATACGGATCCTAGTAAGATACCTTAAAGGGAGGAAATGTAAAATTTATATATCAGTGTTGAAAGGGACGTAGCAAATGTAAAATTGATCTGCTACTATACTATCAACCATCTCCATTAATTGTTTCTTTGTGAACCTCGATCGATCTTGAGACAGATTTTAGCTGACGCTAGGTAACGGCCCTGGATGTTTTTCCTGGTTTGGGGGTATACGGTACATGTACATGTGCAAGAGCGCTCTGATAACTTAGCACCGAAAGCGCAGCTGCTGTTGATGTGGTTGTCTAGCATCCTTAAGACTAGTGATTGTCGCGAGCGCGCTATGTTCGAGGTGATACAAATCTAACTTGAAGAGGTATAAATTGAAACCGCAACCTTTAGTCTCGGGACTATACGACGGGCGCTACCTCCCGGTGTATATGGGAACTTCCAGCTATGAATACTAGTTTTTTTATGTATTAATGCAGATCAGCAAAGGCAACCGATTTTTTGAGGGGTGCTAACTCTTCGACGGGCCCGGATAATGTTAAGTGAAGTTTGGAGGCTGCTCCAGAATTCTAGCTCCGCTCGTCAACTTAACTACGCGACCCTCCTAGAGCAACCGAAAGAGCTCAATCTCAATGGTTTTAGGACTCTCGAAGATATCTAGATGCGTATAGCCGGCGAGCTTGGATTTGTTTTTGTGCTCGCAAATATGCCTGAAACGAATTGAAATCTTTGAGAAATACCTCGAACGACAAACCGGTTGCTTCAGCTTCGCCGCCACAGTTTGGTTGACGATACGGGAAACCCGGGCTGCATCCTGTGCACTACACGCTGCATATGTCTTTTGGCAATCAATCAAAACTGGGATCTTAGGATTCGGGGTCTGTAAAAATGGTAAAGGGCAAGGACGATCCGCAATCAAGAGACTGTGTTTGTTCACGGGAGGGTGAAATCAGCCATCTTGCTACCTTCATGCATATGGTTTTGTTTCCACATATCCTACAGTGCAGATTGTCGGAAAACGGAGTAGATTCCAAGACTTAGCATGATCTGGATTCATGGATCTCAGCATCCGAGCGGGGCTGAATTACCTAATCCACTGGACAAATTTCGTGGGATTCAAAAATACAGAAAACTCCGGCACGCATGTATCATTGACTATTTGACCTCGAAGTTCTAGTACCCAGGCGTATGCACATGCGCATGCACATGACTCCTCTGGGAAACCTCGATCTGCGGGGGGCATGTGCCCAGCTGGCACCCTGGCAGCTGGCTTGATCGATTGGTCTAGATGGACTGGATTGGCATGTTCAGGCATCTGACACACATTGGCACCCAGTAGATTGCTAATACCATTTACCTACAAAGAATTCAGCCTCGGATTCAGAAATACCAACTGCAATGTACGTGTGTCTCGGCCCTGGCCGTCTCCCTCGCGTCTGAAGCATGATCTGTATCTGGATGAGGGTGTTGTCCCTGTTGCAACAAACATGCCTAAACTGGAAACAACACAGCAACGCATCGATGCACATCCAACGACCGACGTACAAAATTCTCCTGCGATGGCATCCCGCGCCAGCGATTTCTCCAACCCTTGCCATTGACATCGCCGACAACCTCACCGTCAAGCAGGCCAGTCTGTCCCCGGCGATGAATGTCCTCCGCCGTCCAAGGTTGTGGCAATCTCCAATCGCCTATCTAAGCCATGGTAGTACTCCCCACTCTCTCATTACTCGCGGTATCGACAACTATGCTGACCGATGACTGGTTCCATTGACCATTCAGGCACAAGCCGTAGTATAGCCACCTCTTCGAGGCTTACGAGCCTCCCCTCGCAATCTCCTGAGACTTCGGCACCTTTATCTACTCCAACGTCACCACCGCCGCCTCCCTCGCTACCAAGCTCCGCGAATCTACCCTACCAGATCCCATTGACAAAGAATGGCAACCTTCCCGTCTTCCAGGAACACCGATCAAAGAGCGGCGTGGTGACATGGACGACCATCCGGAGAGTCAAGGGCGATACCGGCGCTCTGAAAGCGGACTTGGTCAAGTATCTCGGTGTAAAGCCGACTGATGTCAGGGTAAAGGACCCGGCCATGCACGTTCAAGTGTGGGGGAAGCGGGCTGAAAAAGTCAAGGAATTCCTCAGGTCCAAGGGGTTCCGTGAAGAGTACCCGCTTGCAAAAATGGCTAAAGAGGGAGATAAAGGCAGCGTATAGAAGGCAGACCGTGTGCATATGCTGTTTGGGATTTGTGTATATATATGGAATATATCTTTCGATCGTTGGTCCCGTGCCGAGGTGGCATGGGTTTTGGCCTATCGCAGTGGGAAGATCGGGCAGGCTGGTCTCGTAAACCAGACGCACGAATTACGGACGCATGTCAGTGCAACAGGGGCTGATTGCGAGGAGCCTCGGCTTCTTAACATGTACTCGATGAAATCAAATACGGCTGCTGGGATATCGAATGAGATAACATTATACCAGCTATGTGTCCTTCGTCTGATTCATTCACATACATCTCCGCGCCTATACATCTAAGTATGTAAGATGAAATATCTGAATGAAGAGAAAGTAGCCTCAATGCTGAAGAAAGAATCGGAAAAGCATATCCGTATCCTATTTTGAGCGGTGTTTGTAGTTGACTATAGCAAAAGCTAGAAAGCACTTCGCAAAGATCGTATTTATAAACTAAAGAATAAAATTTAGTAGAAGCGAGGAATCTCCGCACTATACACATATGGGTCCCTGCTACGCTATGCGATAAACAGCAGCGGGTGATAGAGTATCGATAGTGTGTGTATGCGGCAGCATAGGTTGCAGTATTTTAATCTATAGCAGCCTAGTTACCCCACGAGAACATATTAATATTACACCGAGTTGGCGTAACTGTCCGAGCACTGAAGTCGAAAGCAGTATTCAATTCGGATGCACTCCCGATTGAGGCAAACGCTGACCTGTGCATCCATCCTAGGATCATTCAGCACTATAGTCTTGACTGAGCATTTGTACCCAGTTTGAATGGCTCACATACTCTGAATCCACTAATCTACCCAAAATTAAAACAGAAAGTCGTTGAAATTGACTGTTTCTTTGAAAATATTCTCGTGATTAGGATATTTATTATCGGCGTCGCTGACTTGATAAAACCACGGATGAGGATTCCATTGCAAGTCACTCTGAGGACGACAACCGTAGGCGAGTCCGGTGCCTTCGATGTAAATTCCCCGATACCAGTCTACTGGATGCTTGTCAGAGGCCCGAAGACATCCTGGCCAGAATGGTTCTCGATACATGGGTTGTATGCTAGCACAAGCGTATTATTCCGTTAGCGGGTTGGTGCCTCAAGGAAATTTAACAATAGTAAGGAATAGGTAGTAAGCTCATTAGTTTCTCATGATGCAGGTGTGTTTGATCAATTGAGTGTTTTCGACATACTAGGTGAACGGATAGTTCCCGTCTCCGATATTAAGCCACGCACCAAACAGTTGAGCATTATCCTGATATTGACACGGCCGTAACTCGACCCTACCGATGCTTCCACCGGCCCCTCCATCATATGAGTAGGGGATTGGCCTGCTAGCATCATCCGGGGGCAAATATGTGAGGCATGCCCTCGAGGCAGCATTCTCTATCCGGCCTTTGAAGTAGGCTGGATGTTGGTCGTATATAAATACTGATCCGTGAAAGTTCCATCGAAACTCGGGTTCTGGCTGGTTGATGTTCCCGTCGTTGCAATTGGTGTTAACGCCAGTGCACCGGCACTCCTCCGTCCAAAGCCTTGTGACCTCATCAGTGCCGTATGCCCTCAGGCATTTAGCGTAACTGGATCTACCAAGTTCTAGTAGCCAGAGGTTGGGATGATTGATGACGAGTCAGTTGCTTTAGTAGACAGTACTTATGTGGTCGCAATATTTAGGCAGCCAGCTAATCCAGAAGTCCAAAGCTGAGACGCCAAACCTAGATAGGGGGATAGGCGCCTGACATCTGTACACGTACATTCACTCACCTAGTGAACCAGACCAAACATATGGTATTTCGCGATACATTCCCACCAAAATTGCAGGCGGCATATGCCAGTCGATCCCATAGAACTTGCTTCCCGCGTCATTTGGATTTCGGTAATCATCTCGTTTGGTGAGAAATGCATGAGGTGAAGTAGTGTTTTGCGATTCGACCTCTCTGGGGTTCCGATTGGCGATTCGCGCTTGCGCGCTGCCTGCTATCAGCAATGCTGTCGAGAACTGAATAATCTTCATCTGGATGTTCTGTAGTATTGGCGTATATGGCGCCGTACTGGTCGATCTCGCTGAGTCGGAATATGAATGCGGAGACGTACGCGTAGGCCTCCCTAGGTGCAATCTAATAAATCGGCTATGTCTGACTATCAGTAAATATGGGAGGGTTAACTTGTTGCATTCTTTTGAAGATGGTAGTCTTTAGACCTATTTTCCGTGCACTTGCTCAGGGGTACCTAGTGTGTGTATCGACAATCCCTTGTGGAGATGCTGTTTAGACATATATGCATATAATTATGTGGTGTCGCCGCAAGAGCTCTAGAGCAATTATACGGAATTTGCGTGCTTGTTGGATTATGGCACATGTTATCCTTTCCTGTGTTGCATGCTCGCGCCTTATCGATGCACGTAGGCCTTCGGCGCTGTCATCGTTGATTTAACCCTCAGCCACGATTCAAATTGTGGTCTGGTAGTTGGATTCCAAGGGCTTGATATGCGTACAGTATAACAGTTACGAGGGAGAGTTTTGTGTAATGACGAGTATATTGGATTCGGCATTTCGCTAATACTGCTGGGCTGACCTGACTACAGCTATAGCTCTGAACACTGCACCGTGTATGGAAAGGCACTTTTTGAATCATGAAGTCATTATATATAGTTTACGGCGTCTGTTGACGATCAAGCTCAAGATAAAGGCAAGGAAATTGTGTACCTACTCTAGTATCTACTTCATATACTTCGATAGAAAAGCTGATGGATGGGCTGCGCCTGCAGCTATACCAGAGAAATGAAAAATTGCTTGAGAAAGATTGCACCTGCCGTGCCACATCCACAGTTATACAATGTATATATATTACTGCTAACAAGGATTCGCAATTCCATGCATTACTTAACACTTGGCTGTTACGCCTTTGTGAGATAACGCCGTCAGAGCATTGTCTCACCGTAGGAAGGTTTCCGGCGCAGGACAAGTCGCATCGCAGACTGCGCCCCGAAGCAACAGTTGTATAACGAAATCACAACTTTGCGCCCTCCGCACGTCTCCGCTCCTTCTCCTTATCTCTCAAAAGCCGCCTCAGGATCTTCCCACTGGGACTCTTCGGAATTATATCGGTGAACTCGACGCCGCCGCCTAGCCGCTTATAGCGCGACTTGTGATCAGCCACCCACTTCATTATCTCCAGCTTTGTCTGCTCGGTTGCGGCCACGCCAGGTTTGAGCACCACATAAGCCTTAGCCGTCTCGCCTGCCGTCTCGTGTGGCACGGGTATGACGGCGCAGTCTGCAACTTTCTCATGGTTCAACAGGTGTCCTTCGAGTTCTGCGGGGGCGACCTGATGCCCGCTAGTTTTGATCAGCTCCTTCAAGCGATCGACTATGAAGACGTGCTGGTTGCCTGCTGGCGAGCGTTTGATGATTGTCTCGTCGCCAGTGCGGAGCCAGCGCGCACCGTGTTCCGTAATGAAGGTCTCGTCATTCGCTTTCTGATTATTGAGGTAGCCGAGAACGACATTGTCGGCGCTGATGAGCAGCTCACCAGGCTCACCTTCGCCGACATCCCGGCCTTCTGCGTTGACGATACGGCATTTGATGCCTGGTAAGATGCAGCCTGACGAGCCGTGCCAGATATCGATGCCGGATGTGTAGCAGACGACGGTGGAAGATTCCGTTAGCCCTGTATGACGCCGGTTTCCAATTAGTCTTTGTTTATAGGCAACAATACTTATGACTAATATCTGAGCGAGTATTGAAGTACCCGGAGTATTAGCCGGATTAGAACAGAGACCTACCATATCCCTGCACAACCTTGATTCCGGGGTAAAGCTGATTAAGCTCCTTGCTAAGTTCCTCAGTTAAGGGCGCCGCGCCGGTCATGATGTACTTGACGGATGAAATATCGTATTTATCCACAATGGCTTTATTCTTCGCCATCACAATGACGAGTGGAGGCACCAAGAATAGAAAGGCGAGCTTGAACCGCTGGATACATGTCAAGAAGAGCGACAGGTCGAACTTTGGCAGAATGACCGCAGAATTGCCAGCGTACGGCTCCGTCTGATTGATCACGACGAGGGCGTAAATGTGGGATTGCGGGAGTAGCGCGAGCACGTTACTTGGCTTGGAGAATTCGCGGAATGATTGCGAATAGAGGTACATTTGCAATACGTTGGTGATCATATTGAAGTGCGATATCAAGACTCCTTTCTACAAATATTGACCTCCAAGTTAGCAAGTCACCTAATTGTCGTAGCGGACAACGGATACATACCGGCAGACCGCTTGTCCCCGATGAATACGAGACGAAGGCGATCTTTTTTCTCGAGAAGCCATGGTCCCAGCGTAGTGCCACTAACTTTTCCATCCTTTTGCCTTCTTCCACTAGGTCATCGAAGTTCTTGAACCCATGTGCTTTCCTCCGCATCTCCTCTGTCGTTATCGCATCAGGAACCGGCAGCAGGAAGATATTCTCTTTCGGTATACCCGCAGCTTTTGCAGCCTCCAGCGCAGTATCCAGCAGCGGCGTGCAGGTGAAAAGCACTCGCGCCTGAGAGTCCCGCAGCTGGTAAGCTAACTCGCTTGCCGAATAAGCGGCGCTCGCAGGACTTGTGATACCATTAATTCTGTGTACGGTATAGCATAGCGTCAGGTAATCAACCTAAATTCAGCACTCAGCACTTGCTTCGTTAGCGTCACTCTCAGGATTATATTGTTAAAATAGAAGTAGCATTTATAAATCATGGGGCTCTACTAACGCAGTTGACACTGAACACACCAACAACTTTCTCCCATTCCGAAAACCCGGTCTGAGGACCGCCCTTGTGGATGTCCTGAACCTTCAATATCTGCTTGATAGCTCTAGCAGCATACTCAACCCGCTCTACTACCTCGTCGACCGAGTAACTTTTGCCTGTGATCCCACACACATACGGGTGGTTTGAAACCTTGGGATCAACGCGGCCGTAGGCAGGGTTCAAGATAAACTCGCCGATTGGAATGTGGTCCGGTCGGTCCGGTAGCTTAGGCGCCCACTCTGGCGCCTCGTAGACAATCATCTTACCGATCGCGAAAGAGATAGATAGAAGCGAGGTCCCGAGATGGGTAAATCTGTGGAGGATCGCGGAGGCGCTTGTAAGGATACAGAGTGGAATTCTGATTCTTCGATTGAGCTCAGCTAGGCGCCGAGTGATAGATCGATCGGAAAGTTTGAAGGAGAATGGGAATGAACAGTCGCACAACGTGGAGAGGGGAAAGTTGCTGCCCTTGGAAATGTAGGTGGTGTCGGGTCCCTGGGTCAAGGCAGCGATCTACATAAAGTATGTGGTCTTGTATCCGTATAAGAAGCAAGGAGGTGTCAAGGCCTCAATATCGTAAATTACGCCTCAGTCAGCCCCAGCTGCCCAGATACCGATGGAATGTTGCGAGTCGGAATCGTAAGATAATCCCAATCCCAACACTGGCCGTCAAGGTTGTTCTGCAGCACTGCATTCAAGGTATGCGCATTAGCTATCATTCTACGCAAGTTCGGCCCTCGTTTTTCGATAAAGGCGCGTAGAAAGTGGTGTGACTGCTTGTTTTATATGCTGGCTTTGGGAATGTATTCGGAAAGTTGCACAAGCATGCGAGCGCCAACGTTTTGTCTCCTCGCAAACGTCCACACCGCGGTTGTCCGTACGTCTAGCGCCACAAGCCAGAAATCTCTTGAGATCGGGACGAAACTTACATCTATGTGACGCCTCGCTGCACTCGAGTTCTCTGTTGCTCGTTCGCTCGTCGAAAGGCGGTGAATCAGAGTATGCTAGTATTGGTGCGAGCAGGAATCAGAAAGACAGGGAGTCTTCAAGTGCAGTAAGCACTCCGGTGCGCTGCCGTATATGTAAGTCTTGACTTGGACTTATAAAGCCCACCACTAGCTCCATAATCAGAACCTTCTGCATTGCGCTCGTCATCCTCGGCTCGGAGTTTGACTATGTCTGGGAGTAAAGAAGCAGGCACGCGCAAAGGTAGATTAGCAGCTTCCTGCTCGGATCTCCGCTATCTCGCTTGCCATGCCCCGGACTCACTAGTGACCAGCAGTCGACTGGTACTGGCTCCCCAACGTAGCGCTGGCCGGTGCGGAAGATGGAGTGTCTGCTGGTAGCGTGCGTAGCACTATCTCGGATCCAATCCCCCAGGACGAATTCTAGCGGTTAAGCTAGGCCGTTCGGAGCCAGGTTTGCACTGTGACGTCTGTCTAGCATCGTCGCTATCGCGAGAATCGCCATATGCATATGCACCGATTTCTGATGCAATTCGCTGGCTCCACAGCGCCCATGCAGGCGCAGGAATGTGGAATAGCGTTCAAGCGAACTGTGGGGTAGTTTGTGCGTCTGGGCAAGACAAGTGTAGTGATTTAACCTCCACGCGCACGTGAACGTGATCAATTGGCGGTAAAAAGGCTAAGGCTGGCTCCAGTTGACGGCTGGACAGTCGCCGATACGGATACCCAGCTACTCGCCGGCTGGCTGCGTAGACGTCGGGTAAGGGCTTCGGGTCCTGGAGGTGCCCGTCTGAGGGGCGTGTAAGTTGTAGACACATGCAGCTAGACGGTGAGGGGCGTCTGCATATGCACGTACGGTGATTGGTGTTGCCCATGGCAATGTCCGGCGTCCGACATTTGTGGAGCTGAAGGCTCGCCGTCGCCGAGTGCTGTTGGAGTTTTCAGCCGAATTCAGGCGAGATCGGATAGACACACGGCTTTGTCAAGCTTAGCAATCCAGGATACCGCTACTAGCTCCTGCGTGTTCCTTGACCGAGGTTCGGAGTCACTAGTGTATCAGATATTGGTATTGGTACCTCGAAACGCCGGCTCCGATGGGCAAAGCAAAGCCGTAAATGCAGTATTATGTTATACGTTCGTACTACTCTTAAGTTTTAGGCCTTAGATGTGTCTGTGATATCTAAATTGTGACGGGTTGAAATGTCGCCGCTCGCCACTCAGCCGCATGCGCGCATACGACCAGATGTGAACGCCTCATTCGGCATCGTGATCAATATACGTATATTTTAATGTTTACAATTAGCAATTTGGTGCCCTCATCTAGATATCGCCAGCTAAATAACCAGCTGAACTTCGTCAGCCGTCCCGATCTATCGTGCAAATTAATTAAAGCCTAGGTTTCGATGCACATATCGTGTAGATTCCCGCATGGTGTGCATGCACTCGATCTCTAGATCGATCTCATCGGATACATCGGAAATTAATTTATAACCCCGCTAGAAAAAGAAAGAAAGGAGCTTTGATTCCATCGCTAGATCTATCGCAGAGAACGCCATCAAATGCATTCACGTGTACGCGTGCATGTATACACTTATACTCGCATCACATCATATCGTGCCTCCAATCGCTGGCCGCTGCATCTCTGGCCCGCCCGTCGAGCTCGCAACTGCAGGCGCCGACGCAACTTCCTCAAATATCAATGCCACATTACTGTATCAAGCTTGTTAGCTCATCATTCCACAAACGTAGTATAACGTAAAGGACAGATCTGGAGAGGTTATTGGTACTCACTCGTCACCAGCAGTAATCACCCTTGTGCTATCCAGCACGAACCCCAGCACACCATCCGCGTGTCCCTGCCACTTCACTTTCTCCTCGCCCGTCCGGCAGTCCCACCGCCGTACCGTGCCGTCCATCGAGCAGCTCGTGAGCACCCAGCCGTCCTGTTGCCCCGCCCCAAATTGCACCTTGACGACCGAATCCTCATGCCCCGTGATCGTTCGCCGGACCGTCCACCGCTGCGTATCGTACAGCACGATACTCTTATCCACTGATGCACTTGCCAGCAGTGGCAGCGTCGGCGAGAACGTTAGCGACTCGATACTTTCACTCTGCGTCGAGAGCGTCGCCAATATCTGTGCTGACTGCGTCCCCGCCGTCGCGCTACCCCGGCCGCGCGCACCTGCTGACCGTCCACCTGTGGCTGTCCCCGCCGTCGGCAGCGCAACAACCTTACACTCGCCTGTCGCGCCGCCAACGACAATCACCGTCCCAGCAGGATTTGCTGCAACTGCGTATAGCCCGCCGTCAACGTTGAACCTCGCGTCTTCGGGTCCGAAGCTCGCGACAACCTCGCCGGTCTCGACGTTATGCACGAACAACCGTGAGTCTTCAGACACCGTTGCGAGCAATGTGCCGTCCTTGGCAAACACGCCCGCCGTGCAGCTGGCCGTATGATTGTATAGGGCCTGCTTTATCACGAGCTCGGCGCCCACGGCCGCCGCATCAATACCGTACACCCACACGGACCCGTCCGCTGCACCGAGCGCAAATGCATCCGCACTAGGATGCGCGACGAGCCAGCTGATCTCATCCACCTCCTGTACCTCTGCGATCGTCTTCCACGACGCAGCGGCCAGCGGGTCGGCGGCGTTTGTGCACCGTGTGACCGAAACCTTGCCGTTCATGCTGCCGGCGACCAGAAACTCGCCGGAGGCCGTGAACGCGACGGCTGTAACGCTCTCACCGTGCCCTTCGACTTTGAATATCGGCGTCTGCCCCGACCTTTCCTGGCCGCGAGACGCTGGCGCATTGGCTGGTGTCGATGGCCAGATGTATGCAACGTCGTCCCCACCGCCGGTTGCGACAACGGGCATCCGCGGATTCAGAGCGATAGAATAGATGGAATCTGTGTGTGCGTCAAAATGTGCGATGGAGTCGTTGACCAGGTCGATTTCAATAGACTCGCCGGCGCCCTCGCCACGGTATGCGGTAGAGCTACTTTCGACACCCGCACTCGCTTCCTCATCATCGGAGATATCGTCCATCGGCTGATCGTCGTCGGGGATGATTTCTTCGAGAGCGTCAGTGTTCGAGATGAACGACGGCTGGTCATCGGTTGGGTCCTCGGGCCCGACGGCCGGCGTATGGTGCGGGGAGCCCATTGGTGCGGAGGGATACGTATGGAAGGGAAATACGAGATGACGGCGATATGTAGCAATTGAGTGAGTATAGCAAGCGATAAGGGATAGCTGTGGGTGATGAATGGTGCGTCTTCTGGATGTTTTATATCGCCTGTAGACTGGCGCCGAGGAAAAATCTTAGAAATCAAAATTTGGGATGTTTGGCGGGGCAGCCGAACGAACGTCGGCGAAAGTTTGGCCGATGCTTTGTAACAACGCGGCGGCGCCACCTCAAAAAAGAGTCATAGTGAGATTATGATATCTCAATCTAACAAATTGCTGGTGCATTTTGCATCCAGTGTGGTCGTAGCTTTCTGCCTGGAGTCGGAAGAGAGCTTTTATTTATTTATATATTTATTGTTATGCTACATTTGTAACAGAAAGGAGGTACTTTTGCTATAGCTCCTGGCTTCGAGGCTAGTACTTTTGATGTATCCCAGAATGCGATATGTATCCAATCCCTGCCAATAAAAACCTCCACGTCTGTTGGTAAAATATGAAAAAAGAGAGGGCTCGAAGTAAAATGCTGATTGTGGTCGGGTCAAGACAATCGGCCGAGAATCATCGAGCGCAGAGCGGAACGATTGGCCATGTCGCTCTAATCCTCTGTGAGATCTATCGAGAAGTTAATGCACGTTAGCAAAAGCCCCCGGCTACCTGGATTATTGTAGGGGCGCGGCCTTACCTCCGTATTCCCACATGCCGCGTCTACCAGTCTTCGCTGCCTCCTCTGCTTGGCGAAGCACGTCGAGCCTATCGCTATACGCCCTCTCCCACGCCTTCAGCTTCCGTGGTACCATACACATTCCTTCCTCGACCATATTTTTGTTAATGTTCTCCTACCCATCCGTCGAAATTAGCACTGTCACCATGTCACTTGAGAAAAGAGAAAGTGTGAGTATATCTTACATCTGCCGTCTGGGATGCCTTCTGGAACAGCGTCAAGTACATCGTGCCGTCCTTATCGGTATAATCGACATTTCCGACAAGTTCCTTATTCCCTGTAAGCTCCATCAGATAGCTTACAGCGTCCTTCGAGTACATCTCCGATCCTGGGAATTGGCAGAAGCTCAAGTATGCATCGACGGCTTGTGGCTTCAGTTTCGTCGTAGAGAATTGTGCCTGTGTGAGCGGCCGAAGGGACGAGAATGGGACGGTTTCAGAGTTGCCATAGTCCATATAGAGAACGTCGGCCTTCTTGGCCTCGCGGTCGACGCGACGCACACGAGCGCGGTAGTAAGACCCATCTTCACTGAATCTAGAGGCGACAACGTCGCCGACCCTTGGTGGAGCAGGTAATGGAGTGTCATTCGATTTGCTGGAATGGAATATCCGGAACTCGGCCATCATCTTCTCCAACTGTTCGGTACCTATAAGTTTTATGAGCTGACGGTCGCATTGTCTGGCTTTTTTGATGCACAACTTACCCGAACCAACAAGCTGAACTTTTAGCTTGCCAGTCTCCTCAGCATTTGTTACGACTACATCTCTGTAGTCCTGCCTCTTTGTGTACGTGGCTGTGTCCTCGGCGGCAGCATTCGATGGCTCTGCTTCCTCTTCGTCCTCAGCCGGAGTCCAATCCTTCCAGATATTCTTCCTGGCCTCCTTCGCGGCTCTCTCGGCAGCAAACAACACCGATCCGTGAACGCTGCGCTCGGCGGAGTAGGCATGAACTGTAGCCAAACCCTCCTCCACCAACAATTTCGCCAGGCTTTCCTTTCCCACATACATGGTTCCGATGAAACCATTAGCCTTGTCAATACCCTCAATGTCGATTTCGACGTCGCGCTGATACACCCGCCGCGTGGCGAAGTCCAGGGCTTCCTGTCCATACGGTTCTGACTGCTCAGATGGATTTCTCGCGGTTTTCGGCGCCCTGATACAACCCAGGACAAATGTCAATCGGACATTTTCCTTGGGAATGAGCAGCTTGAAACGAGACCCAGCAGCGATATAGTCAACAACAGCAGGTATTTTCTTCTGTCGACTCAGGAAAGCGAGATGCGCTTTTGCCTTCTGCTCACTCTCAGACGCGTCGACGATAGGTTTCGGGGCCGGCGCGTTCGGGTTGTGCAAGCCCTTCAGCGACTTAATGGCGGCTTCTTCTGCGGCTATCAGAGTATCCCAGATGGGTGAGCGGTCCTCATCGTCCCTCCGGTGTCGGATGACGGTAGCAAGGCCATTTTCAACGAGCACAAGCCCAACATTCTGGTTGGCGAAGGTGACGGTAGTCATGTCGCGCTCCTCATAGCCATCAGACGCCGGTCTCTTCCCGTCAAGGGAGACCAAAACATGCTTGCCAATGAGCTTCCTCCGAAGAAAATCCTTCGCTTCGGCTTGCCACTGGGATGGGACTTTGGGGTCGGTATGGCCGGCTGGTCTTGGGGGTGCCCGGATGCTCGACAAGCTGATCTTCTTCTCGACACCAGCCCTTGTGCGTACATAAATCGTGTCCGCTGACTGAACCCTGGTTACGACGCAGTCGAAAGCACTCCCTGCTGGTTTCTCCTTGACCACGAGGCCCTTCCACAGGTTCACACGGTTAGCCTTCGCCTTGGCCTCCTGTTCACGTAGCGTGGCCATGCCAGCTCCCAGCATGCTGCTGTGTTGGTCGAAGCAGCGAGCCAGACCGTCCAGTAGGATGAAATGGGCGATAGATCCTTTAGGATGCACAACGTGACCGATGAATTGGTTCTGCGGAGATAGGCCGACGAGCTCGACCTTTACGGTCCGCTGTAGCAACCGTCGCTCGACGAACATTTTTGACTCCTCGCCGCATTCTTCAGCCGGGGCGTCAGGGCGTTTGGACTGAGGTGCCTTGATGCCGGCGACCAGGACGACGATTTGCTGGTGCTCCTTGGGAGTTAACTGTAGGCGGACAGCGACACGATCGCCGGCGATGACTCTTTCAACGACAGCTGTTTGGGAGATGCTGTCAGTTCTACGCACATATGCGCGCAAAGGCTGACTTGGAGTGGCCTGAGCTGGTTCTGGTGCTACGTACCATCGATCTGCTTGCCCTTCCATTTCTCAAGAAACGCTGCAGGATTCGTGGGGGCTTCGTTATTGACCGCGATCAGTCCATCGTCCGTTTGGCTCCACATGCCCTTGTACTCTAGCCGAGCCTTATTCTCGAGAGCCTTAAGCTTTTCGATGGCATCGCCGTGCTCGGAACTCTCCTCGCGTTTACCTGCATGAGCACGTAGTTCAGGTTGCATCCGTCAGCGCTCGGAACGCAGGTAACATGAAACGCAAGCTAGCTGGGGAGCTAGCTGAGATGGCATCTCAAAAACCAACGGTGTAGATAGTTACACAGAGCATACCTGCATCATCCCGGACCTTGGCCCAACCCTCGGCAACAGCGTACTCGACAATAGACGGCCCGCCGGGGACAACGGCATTGCCGTACTCGCGATTGGTAGTGGGGACGGTGTACACGACTGAGTAGTTGACATCGCGTCCCACGATGTTCCTACGAAGGAACTCCCTGCTGTTGAATGCGAAGGGCTGCAACGTGCCACATCCATCGGTTGCTGTCAGCCATATGTCCACGTGTGATATACCGAGATCAATTGGCAGAAACATGGGAGTGCTCAGATATCCTTCGAGGTCTCTGACTCATGAGCGCATATTTTGTGAGCGCATGGACGTACCTCATCGCCCTCTCGCCTCAGCCTGGGTGCGGTGACAAAGGCCAGACTGAGCAACTTCTCTTTCGACGAGTCTCCTGCCGGAGCATCTGTGGGCACGAGGACCAGGGTGTCGCCCGAGAGGACGGACTTGACGATGGCGGACATGGCAGCGGACGTGTAATCGAAATGCAGTGAGACCAATGGGTGGGTGCTGGTGACTTAAGGTATCAAGCAAGGTCTGTTTGTCGTTGCTTCGAGCTTGTGGGGTGTACCGGTCGTTGAGCTTGTGTTCTTGACATGGTGTTCGTTCGTCAAGGTCCACTGGCCACAAACGGCAATCGGGCAAACATCGGCCCAAGCTTTCCCCAGATAGCCGCAGTGGACCCTGACCCGAACTTCTCAACCTCGTTCCTGCATTTATCACGATCTCTCCTCAGCCTCTAAACATGCTGTCGCATGGACGTCGTCGTCGACACGCAAGCTCACCAACCCGCCGTTGAACGTACACACCTACATACACGATTGACTCCTATTCCCCTGGCTAGCTACTCGATCATGTGCCGGTCACGCACATTTCCACTCCACCGCCCGCCTGAGGATGAGGACCGATCCGTCCATCTCAAACTCGACACTCCATTAGCGCCAGGAACCGCAGCTTGCGTCAGCTGCTCTCCACGTTCTCTCAACTGTTTCACGCTAACACTTCAACAGCCTGGCGTACGATTTTAAAATTAAAACGGCCGTGTTTTAGCCAGCTCATGGGCCAAGGGTCCGGCGCATCCTCCACGGATCCGCGCCCTCGGGCTCCTGCTGATTGTGACACAGCTGTCGAGGTTGCGGATCTTTACAATCGTCGCTAACCTGTTCCTACGCCTCGGGTCGTCGCCAGTTAGTTGGCCGTTCTCGGCCCAGTTCTCGGAATACAATTCCATTGTCGACATGTGTCAGCGACCGATGCGTGTATGGACGAATCGCAGGCAATAGGATTCACGGCGATGAAGCGCTGGTGAAACGCGACTGTCGTCCAGACGCCCTTTCTATCCGTTGATGCACAGGGCTGACCTGCATCCATGTCTGCAGGCACGCAGTCAGAGACGGATATACGGCGGATGTGTGCGTATACGGCCAGCCAGCACATACATGCACGCAGGATCACCCCATGGGCCAGGATCACCCCGAAGTTTTGACCGGCATCAGCATTCATGCCTCCATTCGCACATTCTCGCCCGCCATAATCGCAGCACGCTGACCGATCTTTCGAGAAAAAGCGTACCGGCATGTACCGCGGGGCAGTGCGGACTCTGCCGTCGCATGACCGTCATCTCAAAATGCGCAGGATGAGCATCGCAAACGCCACGTACGTTATCCATTTGACGCCTGCCATCGCGGTAGTGAGCGCACCGCATCTGCCAGAATTCGTCTACACGAGGTCTCACGCACGCTTGCGTAAGTTGTGCGCATGCACCACGCACATGCGCAGCTCAGTCAGTAATGCATCGTATGCACCGCATCGCTTTCCAACAGCCAAAAGCTCAGTCTCAAAGTCAAATCGTGCATGCTAGCCGTCGCGCATGTATCAAAGGTAAAAGGCCCGGCGGCCAAATACCAGCCCGGCACACCTGTATGTCTGATGCGATTGTTCCTCCGCGAACAATCTTCTGCACACGATTGTGGCTTTGACAGCTACCCGCTGGCGACGCCTCATGTCCATGTTTTGGACTATTCCGCACCGGGCCGGAAGGCTGAGGCTGTAAACAAACCTCTCGCAAAGGAGCTGTGCAATGTCCGAAACGGTCTCAGTCGACCTCTTCTGGATACGCGATATATCCCGAACAGTCAGTCCCGGCCGATGTGCTATCTCGATGGGGAGCCGTTGTCTCGCTCCACACCATCAAGGACATAACTAGCTCCCCGGGACCCCTGTTTACAGGTGTAGTTTTATATAGAGCTCCAGCAGATGTAACCGCAGTTGGATATCAGTTGCGAACTGCTCTCTTGTCGGCCGTTGATGATTCAGTAGAGCTACTAATGTGCCTGTAACAAGCCCACACACCAACAGAGCGCCCCTGGGCTAACCAAATATCAATCCGGCGCGCGAAGCTCAAGCTTATAGAGCTAACCGGCACTGCATCCAGTGTCCAAAAATAAAAATACGCACCACCGTTGAGATTCCCGTATCCAGCCCTGTCTCGACCATAAACTGGCAGCCAGAAGCCCGATCTATCGACATGAGATTTCCTGCGTGCGAGAATGTGGCGACAAGCAGCCCCAAAAGGCTGTTGCACCCGTCGCTTAAAAGCATCGTTTCTATTCCCACTAGTTGGTAGGACTTACAGACACGCCGTGAATGTAAATTCTGAAAATGCATGGATGCAAATCTGCACCTATCAGCGACGTCTCTAGACGACTGCCCTGCCACCGCCCCTGCTCAGTTGAGCCACGTGCCCTGTTCGCCATCGCCTATGCTCGCTATCCTGGGTTCTAGATTGGCTAGCGGGGCCTAGAATTCACGCCTCGGCGGCGCAGGAAAGAGGAGATCACCCGTGTTTTCTGCGACCTGTCGCGCTCGCTGTCGAAATTTTTGCCTACCTAGACATCTATTCGCCGGTCAGTCCGGCATGTCGCCTACATTCTCTTTACATATTCTCAGAAATACAAGCTGAATTGCATGAAGCCACGATTGGGTTTGATTCGGTCTCGTTCCAGGACTGCCACGGCCTGGCGCCGCCACAGCGAGGCAATGAACATGCATGTATCTCCGCAAGCTCGAGCCAATCTACGGACATACACAAACATGTGGGCACATGCACATTCGCTTCCGAGCTCAGTGACTGTATGTTGTACATGAGTGTTATGATACTCACCCCATTGGAGCATTCCCTCGGCGAGACCGCGTCGGGTAGATTTGATTCTAAATGATTCGGGTGCATGCACCCAACGATAGAGAACAGGTCGGCAGTGCAGGTGTCACATAGAAGCGATTCTGACTCGGAAATAACGTACGATATACCAGAGCATAACGTGATTGAGGGGTAAGACTGTATGTCGGCATCCTATCGGCGCTTTGTATCGGGATATTGCAATTGCGAATGGAGTATATCTCCCGAGCTTAGGATCGCTCGATGTACTGCAGATGGCAGGCAGGTGGGTGGTCAGGCGGGGTGGTGGATTCACCCGCAAAGAGCCAGCGAGGGGAGCGAGGGAGCGAGGTTTGAGATCTTAACGTGGGACTCCCGCGTGTATCTGTCTGCTCACTCGACGAGCTAGTTCAATTCGCAACCGTGGAGCTCCTGCTGGGAGGCACGTCGTCTCGGGGCCATGAGCTAGTACCAAGTCTGTCGATATGCTCTTTTGAGCGCAACAGGAAGAGGAAAAAAAAGTGCAACCCGAATGTGAATCTAACCAACCTAGAGTAGCCCCTCGATGGATAGGAAATCAGATTAGCTAGACCCCCGTTCCCCGGGGCACGAGCGAGCGATTCAAATCCGCCCACCTGGTCACAGCCTAGAGGAGAGCTTATCAACTCGACGATGCAACCTTCACGAGGTGCTTGAAAATTGGTATTGCATTGGCCATGGGAATATTTTGGGATGCATGGAAGGGTCATGTGAACGCTTCGTTGGCATGAATTCACCGCTGCTGTTCCTGCTGTGCAATCTCAACATCAGACGACGCTGCGAATGATAACTGCATTGATGATGCATTGACGATGCAGGGAGTTCAGTTGCATTGCACGACGAAGGAGACGAGTTCACATTGTTCCTCGCTATCATTCGGCCTTTCTGTTTAGCTATCTGGCCGTCGACAGTGTGACCAGGTCGTTCCGTTCCGACGCTAGCTTGGCTCGAGCAGTGGTCATGTTGGCAACATATTAGGGGCTTGGTTGGCAACTATTCAGAGACATATTCCCGGCGTTCTGCGACGAGCTCGAAGGGTGCAGCTATCGTGGGGTTTGAAAGTTAAAGCGCAGGGACGGCGCATGCTGCAAAATGGCAAAGTCAGCACGGCGAGGAAGAATTCGCATCCGAGATTCGAATTTGAGTCCAAATTTGCAAAACCTCCACTCTATCGATCGAAGGTTATCGTTTAATAAAACGCCACAAACCGAATTTAACAGCCAGCAGCTCCACATTAATAGAAACGGCCTGAATCTGTTATAGATGCTTGCTTGGCCAGCCCGTTTAAACATTTCCTGATTCTGTCGTGGGCAACGCGACAAATCTGGAGACCTCAGACAGAACGGATGGCCACCGAGGAGTCGGATTGCATATCGAATCTTGATCGAGCTGCGCCGCCGCTGCTCTAAATGCTCCGAAACCCGCAGACGTTTTGACTCCCAAAGACGCAGTTGCATGCACCGACGGAGGGGAAGCTCCTGTCGATTCCCACATGACCGTGCCGGGCGCATTGATTGTCCCCTCGGTGGAATGGATTAGTGGTTGGTTTGGTCCCACGGTGTCCACTCGAAACATATGCATTCAATCGACGTGCGACTCATCGTGATGTCTCCGAAAGAACCCCAACAGCTGGCCAGCCGGCGCAGTTTGCAGTTGCATTTTTTCTTGCTCTCCCACGACGAGCAGGGGACAGGAGCATTACAAGCTCCAACCTAGACGCCATGCATGCTAACAGGCACGGGGCTGCTTTCAACGTTGGAATGCTGTTCGACCGGCCTGGGCCAGCTGTCCCGAAGTTCAAAGAAAAGTGTCACCCACGTTAACTGTGGAATTCAAATTGTCCACGCAGAGAAAAGAAAATAACAGAAATGCACGGAAGTTGAACTGGAGTGACGCACCTGACCAGGCCCTTATTAGCAGATGGATGCTAAGATCTTCCAGAAAAGTTCCTTTCCGGTGGCGTCTTCCTCGTAAGCTGCCCAACCCGTTCTTCGCATTGGCTGTGAAGTCCCGGTTAAGTAATCGGTAGGACGAAAAAGCTACTGGTACTCCCTCCGTCTCGTCGTACGAAGGGCTTTACAATTAACGCTGGTCCAGCGGATCTGAATCGGCTTCCTGGTGGTAATGAATCACCGCAATCTGATTAGCTGGTGGCCTGACTCTCGTTGCCGCCGTCGACCGGCCGGACGAATGTTAATCTCCCCTGCCTCGCAAGCTGTTGCAGGCTGCTGCTCGTCCTCGCGAAATAGATGAACCGACGAGAATAAATGAATTTTGCGATTGTCGTCCGGCGAATGTCCAGTGCGATGGTTCGACGGTTGGTTGCGAGTTGATCCAGGTACAGAAAACAGCTACCAACCAGCCAGACTGACATTGAACGTGTGCTCTTGCCCGCCAACCAAGGTCTGTCTGGTAGCTCACCCACGCACACCACCACCATCAGCGGCTAAATGCCCCCCATGCAGACACGCTTGTCTCGCTCGCCCCCCGGGAACGGAATGCCACCGGCTCGGATTCCTCGGGCGCATTTCTTCCATCTTGAACTCGCTAGTTCGTTGCAGATATTACGTGGAGCTGTGTCAGTGTGCCCGTCCCACGAACGGAAAGAGAAGTGCCAGCAGCTCAAGATAGATCCTACTGCAATTCTCGAGATTCACGGTGGACACTCTATCTCTGACGATGCTCCATTCTGTGCGCTTAAGCTTACGGGGCCTGCCTACCTGCGAGCTCAAGGCTCAAGGTTACGTGCGGCCCTCTTCTGCCGGCATGCAACTTTAGTAGCTAACCAACAGGATCGTGAAATGCTGCCGCCATCTGCCCTCAGGCGAGCAAGATCAGCGCTGCAGCGCTGCCTATACGCAAGCAAGCTTGTGCAATTTTGCACTCACTTCTCGTCATCCATCCCATCATTGAGGGGTGCATCGAGTCTCCTCGTCGGCCAGTGGGCGTGGTGCTCGCTGTCGAATCACATCAAAAGCCGAGACCAAGATCATATCAAACACAGCGAACTGACTAACGGAACCCCTCCGTGGGATGGATAGTAAAGCTGGACATCGAACATGATGGTATGTGCGTGCGTATGTAGGGTAACCCGAATGCACCCGACTAATACTCGCATGATTTGCAGGAATCAGAAATAACCACATATGCACAATTTGGTCCTGTCCAAATGACTTGAGATTGTTGGTGGTTAGTCATGCCGCCGTAGGCAGACACGAGTTCTTCGTCCTCCTCGCTTTCTTAATCTCAGCGGCGTAGCAGCCCAGCGCGAACCGTCCGTCCGTCCGCCCGTTTGGTCCGAAATTCCCTAAAGCGAGGGAGGGAGTGTGTGCAAACGCAAGGAAAAAAAAAAAAAAAAAAAAAAGAGCCGAGAGAGAGAGAGAGAGAGACAGAGAAAACGCCGTCTAAGCAGCAATTCTGGCCTTCAAGAGAGCTCGGATGCACCGTCGGCCAGATGAGATCGCTGTTGGTTGGACGGTGCAAACCCTTGCCTGGCTGCATATGGCTCGGGGAGGTACAGGCTGGACAGAATTGAGGGTCGCCGGTATGCCGAGGGGGATCACATAACCCCAAACGTCGTCCGCCCGTTTATACATGCGTACGTACGCACGCACATTACATTACTTACACGAACGTGCATGTCGACGAGGGAGGGCAAGTAACCGCGTGACAGGCAACCAGGGAACAGTAAGGATTGCATATACTGCAGACATGACAGGCAGTTGGGTTTGTCATCGTGATGCTATTTCGATCCCAAGTTCATGCCCATCTCATGCTCAGCAGACGGCGGGTGAACGCCATGCGAGCCGGCACACTAGGAGATGGAGGTAAGCATCGAAGCTCTCTCCGATTGTGCTGATGTTTAAAATAGAGATCCGGAGTGGGACCTCCCTTCAAATCTCTCAGATATGTCTCTCAGCTTCTGCAGGTTTTCTTGGAGATGAACTTGAATTTTTTTGCTCCTAGCTTTGGTCCTGATGCTCATTTTCCTTGATTCTGGAAAAGGGTTTTATGCACGGTATCGGAAATACGTGGTTTACCTTTCAAAGAGACAAGCGAGGGGACAAAAGAAGAGTAGGAGTGACAGAAAATAGCTGGGCGACGCCATTGGCTGGGTCCTTATCGACGCAACAGAGGCTGTATACGCAATGTCAACAGAATGGGACCGGCAACGTAACGTATGTTATGTAGCTCGGTCCTGCCACTGCGCAGAGCTATGTTAAGGGCCATGGGGTTAAGGTATCATTGACTCCTATGCTGCTCAGGCCGTCATTCTTAGCTAACTCGGTTGGACGGCTTTCTGCACGAGGCAGGTTCCGTCAATTAGCTGTCCAGGTCACCGACTCTCGAATGCATATTTTCGGGTTTCGCAGGAAGTAGGCGGATGCGGGTGAGGTAAACTACTGCCTGACCGCCGCGATATGATGAGCTGTGCACAGGAGAATGAAGGACAAATATGATTGACATGCAAGCCCGATGACCGGGCTCTTACGCAGCTGTACTTGACCTGAAGCATGAAGCTTCGGAATGAATTCCAGACCGCCAGGTCGAGACGCTTTCGTCGATGCTGCTGTGCTGCCGTCCGCTGCCTAGTATCCTAGAGCGAGTATCGACGTATCTGCCCCATGCTAGATTGATATTATTCCCTTTTGCGAGTTCCCGACGTCGTCCCGACTCTGAATAGACAATAGCCCGCTGTTCCACGCTACGGGGTAGCTAAGGAGGCCATTTCACCAAAGCAGACAAGGCTGTGTGAATGCTTTTTTTTTCTCCCTTCTCCCTCGTTTTCTTTTCCTTTCTTTTCTTCTTTGGCAGACATGAAGCAAGCTAACGAAAAAGAAAAGCGCCCGAACCATGAAAAGCAAAACCCCGCAAAAAGCAAACGTTCGATGCCCCCCGGTGGATACCAGTACGTACCAGACAGTATCGATGCAAGAACGGGGGCAAGCTCCCTGCGAACGAGCGTTTGTGTGTGTGAACGGACACTAGACACCACATCCCAGTCGGCCTTGACGCAGTCAGCCATCATCGCCCCATTTCCCTCTGCGCTGCGAAAGCCTGGAATTGGGCTCTTGCCTTGGTTTTTTGGCCTGGGCCACTAGCCATTTGGTCCGAAGACCCCCTCCATTGCATTGCCGGAGTCAACCGCTTGCTCTCCTCCAAAAAAAAGATATATAGACTTCCTCTCCTCCCTCCCACCCCCAGGTATGTTGTGTTATTCTCCAGACGACCTACCACGATACAACTGCTATACCACTACGCTACTTCTACTCGGACTATCTTCCAACATAACAAGCCAATTCAGCTCGATTCCTTTACTACCTTTGCCAAACCCCTCCCAGAGCATCTGAGTATCAGATATATATACACCGCCCATCACATATAACACCATTCACCTGCATTCGCATCGCGACCTTTTAACGCTATCTACATCTTTCTATATAATAGCACAAGCAAGCGCTAGTCCTTTGGCCTCGCCGACTGCATCCGCCATCGATTGCACGTCTTATACAACTACATATATCGGATATACAAAACTGTCCTCGTCCCGCGCGATAGTCAACAGCTTTTAAGCAATTCGAGCTAGCTCGCCTTCGCCCTCCAGATCCTATCCACTCTACTCATCTACCACACCGCACCTCCACAATGTTCTCCTGCGTCAACTACGAACGGGGCTGCCGAGGCCGGTGCAACATCCAGAACGGCCGTTGCGAAAGCTGCATTACGCTGAACTTGAGGAGGACCGCCGTATCTGTCTTCGCTACGTCAGTGAGAGACTTTTCCAAGCCAGTAATTGATCTATCGGCTCTGCAAATGTCGCCGGCTGCGACGAAATAAATGGCTAGCCCGTTAGCCAGCCAGCGAGTCAATTGCTCAACCAACGTCGAATCCAAAACGGACTTCTCCTCGCGATGCGCCGCGCCGCGCGCTCTATCCTCCCGCCCCAGCTCCCACGCCTACGGCTAGACAGCTCGGGCCAGCCAGGATGCAGCTCCGGCACAAAAACACCCCTCACTCATTCTTCCGCCACCGACACACGAGCACCGCCGCCGTGCCCACCCCCAAGATATAAATACATCTAGTTCGAAACTCCAACCTTCATTTGTACCATAACGACTGTAACGACCACGATCGAAGCAAAAGCCTCGCCGGCCTTGGGCTCTACCCATCATAAGCGCCATCTTCTTCTCTGTACATCTTCGAAAGAGGCTTCACAATTTGATCGATTATAAATCAATTCATAAAAATCGGCGTTGCATTGGGACATGGCTTTCGTTTTTCTGTTCTTTCTTCTGTCTAGTATTTTTTTAACACTGGAGAGGGCGCTCTGGAAGGCATCTCCTAACTGTTAGTTTCAATGGGCTCAATCCTTTCGCTGAGTTCGTTTTTTTTCTTCGTCCCGCGAGTTTTGCGTGTGCGTTGCTTGATATCCATCTCCGGGCGTACAAATGTCATGATGCTTTTTTATCCATATTGTTCCTTATGATGTCTTACTTTATTTCAACTTGAATTCTTGCTATTGCTCAATTGAAGATTCATGGCCATCGGTCGCGCAGTCATGGTCTGTTATACCCATCTATGCATATTATTTTCCTTCGTTTTTCACCCAAGTTCCCTTAAACATTCAACTTCGAATCCCGTTCCAAACCTTTATAATGTACAATAGTTCCCTAGACAAATTTTCTCCTTCAAATCTATACGACCGATTCCTCCTCCAATCAAAAGTACGTGATCGCATCTGTTAGAATTCACAATTCAATAGATCCGTACACTTTTCGTATACAGCCTTACTTTCGTCGTCCTTGGTATAATTCCAGAGTCACCAAATTTCACGTGCAAAGCCCAGCTCTGGGAGGCAAACGTCAAACTCCCTGCTGTCCTGACACCACGCTTCAGACTCCTTTCTCGTTGTGAAATTGTGTCTCTTCCGAGTGCGCCCGCCCCGGCGCGCTGGGGTGCGGCCAGGCCGGTGTTTGAGGTTGATACCTCCTGCAAATATCTGTAGCCGATCCACCACTGCACTCCTCAAACTCTCACGCCTACCGGATTATATTATATCTCCTTCCTCCGTTCGAGAAAGGGGAGCGAGGCGCTATCAGAGCGGGCGTGCGTGGCAGATTGCAAGCTAGTAGGCAGATATATATTATATTAATTCAGTGAGCTCTGGCGTTTTAATTTTTCTAACGAGATGTAAACGCGAATACACCGGGCTGATCGTTCGCTTGAATTGGGTATTACGATCGAAGCTCGAAGATAGGCTGGCAGGCAGACAGATGGCTGGCTGGCCTATATTTCCACAACACGCAATTCGAATTCGAACTCGCATTCGCTGCCGTGGACCGACCAGAAACGCCTCACCAACCCGTCACCAATTTAAACGTTTGTGCGTGCGGTACGGAGTATACTTCATACGTGTTAACTCTATCGAGACGGTCGGTTGTAACTGTCGCAGCGCCCGGGCAAACTAGGGATTAGAACATTAAATCAATCAGCTTGGGCGCGCGAAGCGCCAGCTGGCCCAAAAGGAAAAAAATCATCTGATGTTGAAAATGTTGAGCTCGAGCTTCGGTAGTGCTTGGTCGTAGCGTTAAGGTTGGCCGTTGATTGATCCAATTCATGGGTGTGCTCCAACTATAGGCAGGGTCTCTTTTCCAACGGTGCTAACAGCTTTTGTCTATCAGTTGCAAGGGCTCACTCCGGCGTCTACAAACGAAAGCATGCGACTACGGTCCGTCGTTCTGAAATCGCATTAATCACTGCCATCCCTCTATGCGCAATTCGCAATTCGCAGACCACGTAAGAAGCATGCATGCGACTTAAGTCTCACTATTATTCTATCAAATACGGATGGATGGTTGGACGGTTATAGGTAATGCAAGTGCAGGTACCTACGTGCATGTGCACTCGACTCACGGACGCAAATTAACCTCTGTGCTCCGTGCTCCTGCCTGTCTGTCTGCGGCTCCGGCGGACAAGTCGGATAACACTGTCAGCGTCCTTTGTGACTCCATGAAAATCTTATTTCATAGTTCCTTGCTCTTTGTGACCTGACACTGCAGCACGGAAAATTAAGAGACCTCACGACGGGTTGCCGACCTGCGAATCAACAGCCGGCTTGACCTCAGTCGTGAAATTTCATGAACTTTCGGCAGTGACGCAGTTGACGGCTCATTACCCTTTTCTGACAAAATTCATCGTTGTGGGCGCAACCTCCATGCTGTAGGTGTATGGATATGTCGACATCACATGCATATCAGTAATGTATGTCTACGCATGCGCGCCGTGGGGTACATGACATGACAAGGCTTCTGCGCGGTGGGAAACGAGGAAGGGAGGCTGCGCACAGCGCATATGCAGTCATGTCAGTCGGGCAGTCTGTGCATGCACCACATCTGAGGTAACCGTAAGACTCGGACTTGGACGATGGATGGATGGATGGATTGCTGTGGTCCTGCTGGTGGTGGCTGCGGTTGTATCGTGGTTCGTAGCTTTTGATTTAGGCATCCTTAGATACAGCGGGGATAGCCTTCGATTCGGGTTCTATCGACCGACGGATGACTTTTTATTTATTTTTATATCCCTTACTGACATCCTTTTCTTCTTCCAGGGTCGACCTTCATATTTTATCTCAATAGCCGTGCTGTGTCGAGGCGCTGCATGGTCTATTTCTGACGAATCAAGGATTTGTGCGAGGCTGTCGTCGCGAAAGAAACGCAGCTCCGCCAGACATGGTCTAGATAACATATGGATACACACATACGTAAACCACCCGAACTGTATCAAGATACGTGGTCCGTTGCTCGTTTATGTTGGACTGGGGTGGTAGATGCCAGCGGGGGGCTGTATGGTAGTCCCGTGATGGTCATTGGACAGGGCGAGCTGCGAAGCATTGTGCTGGTGACGTACTGCAGAGGATGCGCATTCTTTGTGGAGCTGCTCGCAAGCCAGCCTTTAATTTTGGCAAGCTGGCCATGTCAACGACCGGGATCGTATCTGACCAGATAAAAACAGCATCGAACGGACGGCACGCAGACCAGGTGCCGACATGCACAGGCACATGGGCTTTGGAATTAGAATTGAATTGATGTTGTGGGGTGAACGGCCCACCTGCCCAACTGACCGACTGCACTGTTAGCCGTCAGTCATATTTTCAGTGTGCTTACCTGAGCGACTTGGTAATGGAATCGGCCGGCCGGCCGGCTTTGGGCTAGTCATCTATCCCTTGCGATATGGGTTTCTGATGAGGGAACCCCAGAAAGCACGTTCGTCTCATGCATCGACGTGTAGTTGGACGCACTGACTGGCTGGCCTCGGTAGACGGGTAAAAAGACCATCCTTCGTACATATGCAAAATGGAAAGGCAAACCCGAAAAGGGCACGAGGATGGGCAAAAGACAGGCATTCGAGCACAAGGCTTTCTCCGCGCTGGCTGCCTCCAGCTGACGATGGCTCGCTTTAGGTTTGTTTTCCTGCAGGCCCTGGTGTATTGCATGCGGTACATCAGGTCAAGTATTGCCGTTGAATATAACCTTGCCGACATATCACATTGTGAGATGCATCACATCCGTATCTGCCCAAGATGCATAACTGTTGATACGAGTATCCAGCACAGCAGAGTGTAGAGCTGAGAAAAGCAAGCCGCAGATTCATTCAGCTGCCTATCCGATTCATATGCCCCGTCCGTGTCATATCATATCCCGCCCGGGAGATCAATTGCTGTCAAGGGAAGTGCCGCATTCCTTGCGCGCATGAAAATCCAAGGTTGGTGAGAAGGGACAGCGCAGCAATGTTCGTCAGAACCATCCTGGATGCACGGACGGGATTCATAGAGAGACAGACAGGCACACACGGCTTGCTGGGAAGCGAAAGAATTTGCCATTTGACCTTCAGAAGACAGAGCAAGTGAGTGCACAAGCCAAAGCCGTGACATGATCATCAACGGGAAGATCGAGCGATTTGCATTCGGTTGGGGTTCGCTCACGACCAGCGCTGCAAGAAGCGAATCGGGCCATGCTGAACATTTCGTGCAGATATACACGAATGACACCGACAGGGCGGCGACCTCGAACGCTCAATTGGCCCTCGCTAGCCGGTGCACCCCTCCACATTTATTTACCCTCAGTTAGCGCAGCGAAAAATAAAAGAGGCATCGACCTGTTCGCAGTTCGCAGGCAGTTGCCCTTGGCCGTTTGCCACTAATGCGTTGTCCTTTCCGAGTATCCTCGGAAGAGCAAAGATCGTCTGTGCTGGAGCATTGAAGTTGAACAGGTTGGAATAGCGCTGTACATGATATTGAACTCGCGGTCGTTTCACTAGCTGCTTTGGTCGGGGCGAATCGACTGACGGCCTCTCGAGCTCGGTCAGGCTAGCTTTGTCTTCGTTTCGCGCGGTACATGGCGATACACAGTGTGTCGGACTGGCACTTCTGAACCCGGAATCCTAACAGTTAGAGGTGTTCCCAGCCGAGTGAAGGGGTGGACATGAAATGAAAGCTCCTTTGTTCGCCGTCGACAGGCCTCTAGGCAGAAAAGTCCCAAGTTTCCTCGGTGACTAGCACAGCGCGGGCGCGATATGGAGCACATGTAACTCTGTATGCAAGCCGTGCCTTTTCAGGTAGGAAGGATAATGGAGCCTATTGAGCCTTGCTTCCATCTTGCGTGAGGTTCAAAGTTCGACGCTGGATGCCGTTCATTTGATATTTGTCACATATATATCATGCAAGGACGGTCAGTTGGAAATAATGAGGCTGCGATTGCCAGTTTTAGACTCTTATCCTATCGTGAGATACGCGAATCGCGGATAAGAAGCATGCTGGATCCAGGGCACCCACCACCACCAGTCCCACAGGCGCAAGGACCGGTGCCCAGTGTTTGACTTAACCCCAGGCGACAGCGATCTCTCGTCCCCGTTTTCATGAGGGAAACCTGAAGTCAGGTGAGCGACATCCAATCACAATGCCTTAAGGTCTCGGAATCAGCATTCCAGAGTTGCCGCTAACTGCTTGTCTTCCTGCAGACGGATACAAAGTTGTGCTGCTTTGGAAATGGGGGTACAAGGTGGTGTCTCCGCGGGCAAGCTGGTCGGCCAACTCGCAAACTTAGCCTCGTGCTCGGGTGCCTTGAGGACGTTTCTGCCGCAAACAGGGAAGAGAGTTGATGTCGAAAGAGGCAGTTGTGATCGTAATCACAATTCGCTACTATCCGACTGCACGGTTGCTGCCCTGCCAAACGCCAGCGCCTCACTTTATTTCACCAGTTTTTAGGGAGCCGGGAGGGGCTGAAGGCTGCTGTCCTTGAGCCTCTTTCATCCAAATCTAGCCATATGTTGACAATTATAGAACACCGGGCCCATCGTATTTGAGAACAGGATATCTGTCATGTCTGTCCATGGATCCAGGGCACCTGGCGGGCCGGCACATACTCGCTCGTTGAAGGTTTGAGTATGAGTTCATCTTGCAGTGCATCCGGCTTGCGTGCATCTCGCCCCGCGATCGTATGAAGGAGGGACAGCACCTTCAGATCTTGTCCCGGTGGGCCAGATGGCCTGGACATGTTCCTGGACGGACGTGGAAGTCACGCACTGGGCCCTACAACTAACCTAAAGGTTGTGAGCTCTCCTCGACCGGTTGGCTTGTATCTAGTAGCTCTACGTACCGGTGTGCAGGAAGGTTTGGAGGTAGCGGTAGCTTGTGTGTGCCTACGCACGCTTCTGTGCTGCTTTGAGTCGCGAGCTAGCTGAATGCAGGTTCCCCACTTTCGATAAGTTGTTGGCGAGTTCGCGTCGAATTCGAGCCGAAGGTGTTATTTAGATGGAAGGCCATAGTTTCGACTGGATCGCCCCCAAAGGTTCCTCGCACGCGCAGACAAGATCAGTTGTGGCGAGAGATGGATGAGGAAGTGTGATCGATGATGAGGACTGACTAAGCAGCGCTGGTGACACAAGCCTGAGATCGGATTGACATCATTGCCGCAAGCAGCAACACATCAGGCTGATCCCACAACGCAGAAGTCTCAATTGCTCCGCCCTTCTCGATCTCGTCTTCTTTTGCAACTGCAACATCATATCACCAACCAAATCTCCCGACCGGCCGGATGGAACATCGAAACTTAATCACACCTCGCTAACGGGCACCTCGCATGGACCGGGCGGAACAGTCGACGGCTAGTTTGCTGCGAGTTTCGAGTGGATGCTGCCAATCAGCAGAGACCACTAGCGACGAACAAACCGTACATGTATACATGTACCGTCGGACATCCATCGGTGTACGTAAGTCCTCTCTCTCCATTTTATAGCCTCTAATCCCGCTCCGTCTCCATGACGAAATTGTGCGTCTTTCGACGAACCAGATACCCAGATCACAGTCAGGCCTCACCCGGCGAGTCCGACTAGGCCCCATTCGGATCCTGACGTTCGCACGAACCGAAGGGCTAGCGATGCATAATGCCATCATCGCGTGTGTATATTTGGCACTAGCTGCTTCCAGCCGCTGGTAGGCTCCACCCTGGCACGCCGCTCTCTTGTTGATTTCCCGGTTTTTCTCGATGAAGTTCTAAATATTTCTCGCGATAGGAGTCTAGAGTGCATGCTAGTGAAGCCAGCGAGCTAGCTCTGTTGTCATTCAAGGAACGGCTGGTCCTTCCTCTTTCTTCGAGGAATACATAAATTTAATTTCGCTCGGGGGGTTCCACATTCTTCCGACGCAGGGAGCATTCTCCCAAGGTTCGCTCATAAGGCCCCACCAGTGCTTGCTCGAAATCAGACAAGTCTTTCTTATATTAGAAACAAAAGCCTATCGTCACTCTGATCTAAGAGCTATGCCTGTCCGTCGGCAACCAAGGCCAGTAACGGCTTTGCAGGGTGCTAATCACCTCAACTGGCATGCGTTCGGCGTTTGTTGGTGGTACTATTCTCGGCGGGGCTCGACATCATCGTGACTTCACCTGCAGCTGGGACGAACTCAATTAAATCCCGCTTCGGACATGTCCTTGCAGCGCACATACGTGTATACCAATATGTTGACCTGATGCTCCCACGATTAGGTTGCAACCCGGTGCTTTGCGGCTGCACCCTGATAAGCTGCAGGGTTCGATCCCAGACCCTTCCTGAGGAGGTTCGTGAAGCTCCGAAGGACTGTCGGAGCTCGCGGGAGCACCCATGTCTTTCTTTCATCCTATCATTCCGGTTTCAATTTTGCGATGGATGGGCCCCCTTACTACTCCCTTCTCCGCTTACCTTTGCTAGGGCCTTCTCTCCGCGAACATTATCTATCGCGGACGTGGGGTGGGTGTTTGGCATTGAACCCCGGATTTGGCTGCCACACTCGTGCAAGATCCGCTCGGTAATCTTGGAGGGGCCAAGGCTTTGCGAAGCTTAAAACTTTATTTTGAGGTTCGTAGAACAGGGTCGTGGTGCATTGCAATACCGATACATCCAGATGCCGCTGAAGGTGTGGCTTATACTTTCTTACACGCAGAATTAATTACACTAGCTATCGAAAATGCAGCTTACGAAATCACTGATGCCTGTTGATGAATTATATGACGAGAACATACACATACAATCTTTGGACACAGAGACTCATTCTCAATTGATCGATCAAATAACTTGCAACAGCGCCACGACCACACAAACGACAAAGATTGTCGCACTGGGGATTGTAACACTAGGGATTGTAGCATCAGGGACGCCATCCACGTTGGCAGGAGACCCTTCCGGATCTGACCACTCCAACCAGCTGTCGATATCACTCTTTGAGACGGTCCGGGTGGTATTCCTAGCAGGAGGCTCTTTGAACCCGGGGCAAGAAAAGTCCCCTCGAATCCCGCCGCTACTCTTCAACCGATCGAACGGGCTGCAATCAAACCTTGACGAGTCACTTCCAAGATAAAATACCGCACCGACGCGCTCCAACTCTGGCATCGATACACTGGATAGCGACCCCTGTATCAAAACGTTGCGCGTCACCCTCTCCAACTCGGGGAAATTGACCGTCCGCAGGGCCGAGTTATTCTTCAGGATCAGATCCAGTTGCACGGACTCCAGCACGGGGAACGACATATTCGTTAGCTCTGGGCAGTTTTCCACTATCAATCCAAGGTTATCCGTGATGACCCCCGTTGGATCATACCAGGTTCCTATGGTCTTCAGCACGGGTGCCTCCAACCTCTCCAGACTACTCATATTGACGACGAAATGCCCAATTGCTGACTCCAGCTTAGGTATTGCTATGCTTGCGGCCCCCTGTACCTCGAAATACCACACCTCCTCCAGCTCCGGCAGGGACACCTCCAGACCCGGTCTGTTACGCTTCAACGCAACATCGTACGAGGCATTCTTGAGCGCGGATAGCTCGACCTTCCGCAATCGCGGGTTGTCGTATATTTCCACGAAGATCGCATAGGGTAGCTTGTCGTTCGTGATCTCGGTCAGCGAAGTGTTCCATACCTCGTAGTTATTCTCGATACTCTCCAGGCTGGCGAGGAAGCTTGCATTCGTCAATGCGGGCAGATCGTTCAGTCGGATGCGGCTTGTGCTTTTCAGTATCGGCATATCAATCGTTGTCAGGTCGACCCAGCTGGATATGTATAGGTCGCCGGTGATGGAAGTCAGATTTGGTGCGGAAAGCCGCTGCGCACGGATTTCCTCGCGGAAGTCGATAGATAGGAAAGAGCCCTCCACTTCACGCAGTAGTGGGAATTGAATTGCGGTTGGCAAGTCACTGCCATATTCAATAACAATATCCCCCGGGGCGGTGGTGCATCTTTGTGCGGCTCTCAGGGTGGAGAGGGAGTTGATGAGGATTGTAAAATTACCGCAGGCTGATGATGTTTCCGCGGATTGGGCGTGCGCTGGGTGAAGCAAGCATGCCGTTAAGATTGTAGCGGTGAACAATGACCTGTATTGCATTGTGCAGTATTGGCAGTTTTGCAGGTGGATTGTCTTGTAATATATGTAGACGAGCCTGGTTGTCCTACAGCCTTGAAGCTGTGTTTTATAACTTCGAGAGTCTGAATTCTGGCTGGCTGACTGGCCCGATGTGCGATAGATATGGGAATTTATACTTTATAGTTAAAGTACCCAAACTTAGCAGCCTCGCGGCTCTGCCACCAATCTGCCCGTTCATCGCTCGCAGAAGCCCGGCCGCCCAGCGATCCTCGCGACGGAAGCTGCCATGATGGTGTACCGCCAAGCTGTGGGGCTTCAAGCCGGATTTTCCGTGAACGCGGAGCACAACCAACGACGACGCGGGATTTGGGAATGTGATCTTGGCGCGATTCTTGGAGCTAGCGGATGCTAGCAGTCGGCTGCGCCTACACTAAACCGAAGTATAAACCCTGTTAGCCTGGAGCGACCCTAAAGGCACCGACGCGACGTCGATATCTAAGATCGTCGTTAGACGATCATTGTATCTATGATATTCTCATAGGAGTGCTGGTAGGCTTACCATAGTCACGAACTTAAGGCGAACTCGCGAACCGAGCAGATAGCTAGATCTATAGATGTATAGAATTCTAATCTGCAGATCTGGTGCATCCGTGAGTACTTACCCGTTGATATGAACTTATCTTGAAGCCGTATATATATATAGGCGTATATAAGTAAGTATGAGTAAGTATGTGTAAGTATATATGTATTCAACAGATTTATAATATATGCCTCCGGCATCCCGGCTTCGCTGGGTAAAGTACGGCAGTCTGGTTCACGAGACAAATATAAGATAATACTAGTTCCTCAGGGTATTAAATTTCGTTCGAGTTATTACACAGTGACGTACAAATCAATATCGTGCGCACTTGCTTATTATACCTGTAGTCGGCTCAGAGAAGGCCGAAAAACAAAGTGAGTGATATTAGACCATCGATGCATCCTAATACTCTGTATAGGAACTTCATGGAAGGAGCGAATATAATGTAATCCATCGCATAATCAACCATACACATCAAGAACCCCCAGCGCGGATTTCCCGCATGCATGTATTTCGTCAATTGAGAACAACCAAGACAATAAACTTCGCGGTAGCCAAAATTTAAAATGAAATCAATAACGTCCGTTGATTCGAAAAAAATAGTCGGCAACTGAATGAAGTCAAAAGATAAAAGTGACTAACAAGACAGGTCAATTCAAACGCCGTAAAATGCATGGACGACATATATTTGATCGGATGTACTTTGATTTTTCCGCTAGAAATATCAAAAGAAAGCTTTTTGTTGTTTTCGTCTTTTCTCTAGCCCCATTCCTTTCCATCGTGACCCTACCTCGGGCCCGCCAACTTTTTGGTTTTGTGTTCCCAGCTGCGTGTCTGGAGCAGCGTAACGTTTCGCGCTTTTCGTATAGCAATTTTAGTCATAATGAATGTAAGTACTTGGATGTAGAAACGAAAGAAGTGAACAAAAGGGAAAGGAACAGAAAGTATGCGCCAAGCGGGATTCGGCGATTCAAGATGCCGGCAACTCTGGTGAGCCCCGCAACTGAGAATATTTATTAAGACTTCCTGCTGCGAAATTTCGGCCGTTTCGTCTTCGAGGTCTTCTTTGGCGGGGGCCGTTGCCGCATCTCCAACGGCTTATCATCATCCTCTTCGTCCTCAAATCCGTCATCCGATTGGATTTTCTCCTCGGGTATGACCTCCGGGGTATCGTTGCGTTCCAATAGTGATGCGTGCGCGGGATCTTCATCCAGTATCCCACCATCCGCATTGCGCTTCGCCTGTTCAATCATGAGGGATAACTGCGACTTTGTTCTCTGGAATACCGGCTTTTCGAAAGTTTCCTTCTCGACTAGACCTGGTAGGCCTTCAGAGATCGATGCAGACACGGTCTCCACTACTGTGGCAGCCGGGCTGCTGTTGTCTGGCGACTTGAGAGGCGCGACCGAATCCACTACCAGGATATTTCTGCCCCGTCCTTTCTTTGTCCGCGGTGTGGCTAGTGCTGTCATGGGTGCTGTAGCGATCGTTGCGTTTGTCTTCAGAGGGCCCTTGACTATCGGGTTTCCCGCGATGGCCGAAAGCCGGTCCTTTTTGCGCTGCTCGATGTATTTGGCTCTGAAGTCAGGCTCGACGAGCCAGTCCTCCTTGCTCTTTGCGGAGCCAATTTCGCTTCCTTTGCGAGAGCTGCTAGCTGCCGAAGGCCCGCTTGCGAAGCTGTTGGCGTCGTCGGTATCCTTTCCGCCCTTTGATGCATCCTGGAGGTTGGTTATTTCTGTTATAGACGTCATTGGAGTCGAAATTCCACTCGAGGCTGTCGCATTCGAAGAATTTGAGGTAGTTCGGCTTATTGTTGGTGGTCCCATCCGCCTCTTCCCATCCGCTTTACTCGTCCTCAGAATACCTGGGATGTTTCTACGACGATGACGGCCTGAGTTAGAGGCTGCCTTTGATGATACCATCTCGCGGCCGATCTGAACTTGTTCGTCATTTGTTGATAACGGATATGACTGGTGGACTCGTGTCAAAGGTGGCCGAACCGGATGGTCAGAAGATACCACTGGTGATGGTGGAGGCACCTTTGGCGGCATCATTGGCGAAGGAGGAGTATTTGGATAGGCCTGTAACAAGGAAGCGCTCAGGGCCGTCTGAGATGGTTGGTGCAGGACGTTATTGGAGGGCGAAAATGCCGAGAAGGGACTTGGGGGCGGGGTTGGCGGCACAGATATATCGATAGGGACTTGTTTTATTACCGTCTCCGGCGGAGGCGGTATCCTATACGCCTGGTTCTGTATAGCCTTCTCGCCTGCGTCTATCATCAAAAAAATCTTGGCAACCGTACTTCCGGATATATTTTCCTGAATGCGGTCCGAACCCCAGATTCGCCAGAACAGATTCTCCAATCGCCGACCCGTTGCCATAATATTCTTGTTTGTCGTATACACTATGCCATCCGGTATCGTATCAGCTTCAAGTTTTGGTTTGAGTACGAGATGGGTCAATAAGTAGGTTCCAGCATCTTCAATCCTCAAGGGTCCAGTCCAAGTCACGTCGGCTCGGCTTGTTGCCATCGTAATCCTAGTCTTTGGGGTCCTCGGATCGAGAGTCGTATCAGGAAAGAAAGATGTGGTCCCATACCCTGAGGAGCTGTGCATGTGCTTGCTTGGTTCTGTGTGGGCGGGACAACTGCTAAGACTTACCCTTCCAAAGTCGCGTGAGTTCCTCGACCTGCACTTTATCAATCTTTCGAATATCCTCCGTTAAAGACTGTCGGCTGTCGACTATCTGCGGCAACCCATGGTTCATCATCGTGGAGACTTGCTGTCAAGCAGCGCCGGCTGGAGAGCAGGCGTTGCGCTGCAAGACCGAGTGTCTGTATATATTACCCACAATTTGACCAAAGTGTAAAAATAAACCACGACTGACTAAGCTCCAAGCTCTGATTCGTGGGGGAACCCGAAACAAGCGATTTCGAATCGGTGGTGCGGAAGTTGAAAAAAAAAGAAATATAAAAGGAAGGATAATGAAAGAAATTAAGGATTAAATCGCCTGGGGAAACGGGAGATCGCGGAGAAGTACGAGGCAGAGATTATAGAGGGGTCTAAAGATCAAACAATAGACACCAGTCCGTCGAAATTGACCCAAGGCGGAGAGAAATAGCGCCTTTTGCGAGGCTGCAGATATATGCAAGGTATATCTTTTGAGGAAGGACCACGTGGACCTTCAGCTGCTGTCGCGATGTGCTCAAACCCCTATTTGAGGAAAGCTTGTCGAATGGTTGTCAGATGACGGATAATGAACTGGATCGTCGTGTCCTCGTGAATGCCAGCCAGTTCCCCACTAATTGGCGCCCTCGGGAGGACCCTTAGAATTTTGGCTGTACAATTAGGAAATGCATCCCATATTTCCGTGGGGCATTATAAATTACTGGCACTCCCAACTGATTTGAACAAAGATGCAGCAAATAGATCGTTATAAAGCCGCTGTTTGATGCGAGATGTGTTGGCCCTGTCGACAATTGTCGTCTCCCCACTAAACTGGGGCAGGCCAGCAAACAGAGAAAAAAAAAATCGGCTTTTCGTCTTTTGCGTGGTAGAAATGCTAGATTGCGGGGAGGAGGATAAGTGGGCCTGTTGCCGTTCGTGCAGCAGCAAGGACAGTGGCCTGGATTCCTGCAGAGACCTTAGGAGGCGAGAACGTTGGACTTGGACTCCCTTGGATGGCTAGTCGCGCTCGAAATGGACCAGAATGTGCCTATCAAAGCACAGGGATGCGGTGATCAGTTGCCACGACGGGTCGAGAGAATCGCTGATTGTTGGGAGTCGAGGCAAAAGCTTAACTGCGGGTATCACGGATCAACGTGTTACCAGACTTCGAGCAGAAAAGCGTTAGATGCTGCGAGCCGAGAAGCTCGATATGTACATGGGCCGCAGCCGCTTGCTGGAAGCCGGATGGCTTTGATATCGGCTATGGCTGGCGATTTCCCTGGGTCCTCGTGGCGATCATCGGTGGGTGTGCTTTGGATGGCAATTCATTGAGCAGAATCGAAGTTTTTTGGCGTCGTAGAAGGAGTTTAGTGCGGGTCCGATTGTCTGAAAGCTCTTTTGCATGTGCTTGTTCGATATTACTCGCCAGGCTTCGAAAGAAAACCCATTCGTCAAGTTTTTTCTTCTTTGCCTGCGGGGAATCGGATTGGCAGAAATAAACCCTGAGGGAGGGTACGGATATTATTCTGATGGAATGTCCCGTTAATAATTATCGCTCTCAAAGTCTCTTTTGGCGTCAGTGCCCTTCCGCATATATCGAAAAATTGAAAGGCTCCTCCACTAGAAACCACAAACCAACAACGTTACGGGCATAGGGTAAAGGGAAAACGAGACTTGTTCGGCGACTGCTAAGATAAAACAAAGGGTAGGCATTTGTAGATACCTGGTAAAATTACCGATGAGGATCTGTAAAAGATTGGTGACCCCCGCGTTCACCAAGAGCTCTGAATCCAGATGAGCATCTAATATGCCTGCCCGTTTTTTGCAGCTTCGCTTATTCTTCCAAGAATAGCTTGTGCCTGGAGGCAGCTGAAGAAGCCGCTGGGGACCTGCTCTTATAAGAGTTCAGGTTGCGACTGTCACCGAGGTTCCGTCCAACCCTGCTTGGCCCGATGAGAGTTTCTCGTTCTAACTTCGGTTTAGCTGGAATGCTCGCACAAAAGGGGTGCTTGCAAATGGCCGCCTCCGCTGCAGCAATGTTGGAAAGTAACCACGTTCAGCCTGCCGCTTTAGCAACTGGTTAAGATGACTGGTGATGTATGCAACCCAGAGGATACCCGGAAATGGCTTCGAACCCGAAACCTGTCAATGTGACGACAACGAACACCACGAATTTCGCAGCGTGTCGCGGGCGAACAAAACAGGCAAAAGCAATTAATATCAAATGGGTCTTGATACATGATTTGATGGGTGGAGCGAGAGGATAAAGCGAACGGAGGGTAGTGGGCAGGAGCGTCCAAAGGCAAAGGCGTTTGATCAAGTGATGGGAGAGAGAGTTTTAGGCTTTCGAGTCGTTTTCGGTATGTTGCTGAGGGCCAAAACTGCGTGGAACAGTTTGATGAAAAGCTTGGCGGTGCAGCGGCCATGTCAATGGGCCCAGTAAACGGATCCCGTGGCCATGCAGAGGTCGATGCACAGCAACTTGAAAGCCCCCATTCTCCGCCTCGGCCGCCCAGGCCGGCAGGGAAGAACTCGCTGATCCTGGGACGGCAGGGCCCATGGAAGAAGATACCATGCAGCGAAGACAGCTAACACTCTGCCCGGCTTGGCCTTGAGCTCTTCAGGTCTGCGTCAAATCCTGAGTGCGGGCCAGGGTAACGGCGGCAGGATCGGGCTTTTGATATCAATATTTTCAAGGTTTGAATGCAGCGCTCCCGCCGGGAGGACCATACTTATTAGGTATCGCGATCGAGAAATGCGTTCAATGCGAAGGCGATATGTGTGGGGTTCAAGCAAGCGCCATTAATTGTGGCGGAGGAGTGCATCTTGTTTAACTCGAGACACAAATCTCAAGCTTTTCGCTCAAGCTTCATCCTGAATGGAAGACATGTAGTATGTATGTGTATGGAGATGCATGGCCTTGTGTCCCGCCTCGAAGCATTTGCCCCGCAGGCCAGATGCTTTCCCATTTCTCGAATATATCTGTCGGTATCCAGATATGTACCAAGCACGCCCTGCTGTGCGTCTTGATGAGGATGGTCTTTGATGCTCGGGAAGAAAAAGAAAAGCTCGGGTCACAAGACCTGCGGTAATGCAATTGCTGCATCAATGCACTTCAGTGTCCCGTCTTTCCCTAACGTAACCGCTAAAACTTGATTCAAGTTGTTGAATGGTCAGGTGGCCTGCAATGCGTGGACTCGGTCCTCCGTGCCAATGATCGTGGATTGAACCGGTCGTCAATGTTGGAATGTTTTATGGTGGCATTGAGCAAGTCCTAAGTTATCGCGGTGCACCTGTCAGCGGTCACACCACTGGACTGCACGGCACTGCACGATCGTGAATGCCTAGTGATTGAGTTAGTTCGGGCTTACCAGGAGGTCTCTTCGCCGTTTCTAGCCGAGCATCCCCACTCCGACGAAGGTGGAACCATCTGGAGCGCGTGCGATCAGAGATGAGGTTTGGCTCCTGTTATCGATATCGCGGTTGTCATATTGGGAGGTTGGCGATTGGGGCGTATTAGTGGATGCCACCGCCAAGCGCGGCGCACTGCCACATGCGTTGAGATGGTCGGAAATACCAAGCTCACATTTCGACGACAGTCTGGCGAGACCCCACAACAGCTTCGATCCCCACCTCCGCCATACCTCGCGTCGCGGCCCTCAGTCACATAAAGCCACTGCCTAGCGTAGGCTGCTGATATAATGTGGATGCGGCACAATCCGCTCCACTGGCTCCTGGTCGCCGGGTCCTTATTAAGCTCATCGTGTAGAGCTGTCTTCAGCGATGAAGCCTTCCATACGGACTTTCAAGTTCAGCTATTCGGCACTCCGCTGGACCCGTCGAGTACATTCTTCCACCAGGCGGCAGCTGGGAAGGCCGGCTCACTGCTGTATACACTCTCGAACAGGCTCATTATTGGTGCGATCAATCCTAAGGACGGCGCTCAAGTGTGGCGGCAGCAGCTGGGAGAAGGGACTGTTTCGGAGACCGAACCTCTGAGCAAGACTGCTTTCCTACGACGGTCGAAGGATGGCAGAGTGGTGTCAGTCCTTGGCAAGGCAATAGCTTTATGGGATGCAGCCAACGGGCGAGCGGTCTGGGAGTACTCTTCGGAATTGGAGGCCGCGGATGTGATAACACTCCAGACGGAGAACCAGCTCCTGGTCGCATTTAAAGGCGGTGAGGTCAAGGCTTTCCAGTTGGACTCGGGGAAGGTGCTCTGGGAGAATACTATTGGCAAAGGGTACGAATGTGATACATCCCCGAGCAGCTGGAATGGCTGTTATAGTATTACGAAATATGCTAATGGGCACCTAGACATGATATTGCGTCCAACTTCAACTTCTTCGACGACCAGCTCTATCTGACGCTGAACTCTCCTGCAACAGGTCAGCTCAAAACCGTTGCTATATCCCCGATTACAGGTGCCCAGCTAGAGGAATTCAATCCTGGTGTTTTCAGCAAGTTGGATGAGCACGTCTTGACGCCCCAGCTCCTCCCGGTCACAAGCTACAGAGATTCCGAGTATCTCAAATTCAACTTTTTGGGCACGAAAAATGTTAAGAGTGTCTCAATCGACAGCGAAATACACGGCTACAGGCTGCATGCGGCTACAAAGGACATTGTATTCGTCGAATTCTGGTCCCACTCACCAGATACTCCTACATCATGGGCGGACCTTTTCTCTATCAAAGACGGCAGCGTTACCAAGACCCTCGACCTTCCGTACGAAAATGACATTTCGGTGTTTTCCCTCTCTGATTCCGGCTCTGGTCTGTTCGTCACTCGCGTCAATCGCGTTGAAATCCGCGTCTACGACACGGAGTCGAATACGCCTGTGAAGGTGTTCGTACTGCCAAAGATGCTTCCTGAAAACCCGCTGCATGCCGTGGCTGAAGTAGCTAAGCGCAGAGATGGCGAAATCGCTGTCAGGGTTGCGATCACTCTCGCCGACGGAAATGTGATCCTGGTCCGCAACGATGCAGTCATTTGGACTCGACAAGAGGCTTTAGCGTCTGCGGTCGCCGCCGAGATTGTCGACGTACATGAGGCTGAAGACAGTCTTGAGAAGACCCTCCACGCCGAAGAAGTCAGCAACGTTGTCACGGCATACGTTAAGCGCGTCACCCGCCACATCGAAGAACTGAAATACCTTCCAGCATGGATCGCTGGTTTCCAGCATAGTATCCTCGGAATCCTCGGCGTGGGGGATAAATCTGCCGCCGAAGCAGCAGCAGTTGCGAAGGATCCCTTCGGGCTCCGCAAGTTTGTCGTCTTTGTCACCCGCTTCGGCTGGGTCACTGCCATAGACACAGCCAACCATGGAGAGGTCGCTTGGACGATCTCGCTCTTCAAGCCTCAGCTATTTGAAAAAGACGTTAAGGGCATCCACCATTTTGGCAAGGGCGTAATCGTCGTCGTGCTCGCCTCCGGTGATGTCTTTCAGATCGACGCTATCACAGGACGACCGATCAAGAAGTCATCCATGGCAATCCTTCCGTCCGCTAGTGTCACGACCGTTGAGTCTGTCACAACCGATAACCGTTGGATCATTGCCATCCCCACCAAAGAAGGCGCAAAGGGCTGGTACTGGCCCGACAAAAACAGTCGCGAGCTCGAAGCAGCCCTCTCACACACCACGATCTCGCGGAAATGCGAAGGAGGCGCCGGCATCTGCGGGTACTCTGCGAAGCCCGACGTTATTGGCCGCCTGATTCTCACTCAGACCTGGTCCTTCCGTCTGCCAGCTGCTCAGAAAATTGTATCAATCACCAACCGCCCCGCACACGACCCGATAGCCTCTATTGGCAAAGTCCTCGGCGACCGCTCTGTAATGTACAAGTATATAAATCCACACGTCGTCCTCCTTATCAGCTCCGTAGAATCAACTTCCACAATCTACCTTTACCTCCTTGACTCCGTCTCCGGCGCGGTCCTCCACACCTCCACTCAAACCGACGTCGATACATCCCGCCCCATCGTCGCGACCATGGCGGAAAACTGGTACGTATACAGCTACTACTCCAGGTCGACCGCAAAGGGTACCCACATTGTCGTCACCGACTTCTTCGCCTCCGCGAACAAGAATGACCCCGGCCGACTCGCGCAGTCGGAAATCTCCTCGTACGACCAACCGCGGTCGACCTCACCTTACGGGCTCTCGCAGGCGTTCGTCTTCCCACATCCAATCGCCGCCCTTGCCGCGACGACGACCCGGCAGGGCATCACGACGCGCGCTCTACTCTTGTCCGTGCCAAAGCTCGGCTCGCTCCTGTCGATCAACAAGCGAGTCCTCGACCCGCGACGACCCGTCGGCCGTGAGCCGACGAACGAAGAGAAGGAGGAAGGGCTGTTCAAGTATGAGCCGTTCTTGGGAGTAGATCACCAGCGCGGCAGTCTGTCGCATGCGCGCGAGCTCATGGGGATCCGCAGCGTGAGCACGGCACCCAGTTTACTAGAAAGCACGAGTATCGTGGTGGCGTGGGGTGTGGACATATTTGGGACGCGGACGAGTCCTAGTGAGGCGTTCGATGTGCTAGGGCGGGGTTTCAACAAGCTCACGCTGATATTGAGTGTCGTGGCTGTTGGGTTTGGGACAATGTTCCTGCGACCAATGGTAAGTTGTCGATAAATCTTTATCTCTCCATGATGTTAAACGGGTGAATGTGTGCTGACTCTAGTGATGCAGGTACGGAAGAAGCAGATTAATCAGCGATGGACACAGTAAGTGGATCGGTGGATTAATGGAGAAAATAGCTAGGATAAGTGGTAGAATAATTCGTTGCAAAAGGTAGGGGAGCTCTAATAGGCTCTTTTCATGTCAATAATTTTAGGTAGGATCATATCAATAGCACATTGCGATACCCAAATATATACCGTAACATTTGCCATGCACATAGCGATATTGTTCGTAGTATAGTACCATAGTTGTAACCACCTACAAGATCTAGAGACTAGACTGTCATTCATATAAGCTGCATGTGAACTAATAACGTTAACTTGTCGCGCGAAGCCAGCCCAGTGTCCTTCAGCCTTCGTAGAGCGTTGACTTAAACCTGCCCTTCGTAAATTATCACAAAATTGCCTCGCAAGCCAGATCAGCCGTCCTATAGGGCCTGCTTCGCAGGCCTGCCGGAGGCCGAGGCAAACCACAAAACACCGTCGTAACATGATACCCAAGTGGCTGTCACCGAAAAAAAAAACTCTAAACCCCAAACTCCAAACTTGGACCGCACTCCGAAGTAAAGCCGCAAGATAACTAAGTCAAACCATCTGCATACGACGCGGCAAGCCCAAGCATGAAATCATCAACAAGCGTGATGTCGCCCGAGTCATTCGCAGCTTATACTGGCTTGCGTTATGTGACCGAAATTCCTCGAACCGGTCGACTCATTGCAGTTTCCTGCAATGGATCAGTATCAATATAAAACTTGATGGGATGAGAGGTTCCATACCAGTTCTCGCGTATGCCAAAGCATTTCCGTGCCTCAGCCTGTCAAGAAACACCTTTCCCACCGTGTCCGACGTATATACCAAATGGCAGCCGGTTAGACGGAGTCTCGTAGGCGAGATTTATATAATGTCATGGCGCTACACGCCATACGCGATATATGCGTTTGCTATGCTTTTAACTCGAAGCAAAGCAAGATGAACGCATGCAACCGCTATTGCCATCCCCAAACAAGCACTCATGCATTGTATTCCCGATCATCCTCTTCCGAACGCCAGCTTCTTCTGGCCCTTCTCCAGCACTGGCCCATTGTCCCCGTACTGCACAATCGCGTGCTTTGGTGGCCGCCCCCGTCCCCTCTTGACAGGCGGCGTCGGCGTTGGCTGCGATGCTGACTGTTGCTCTTCTTGCTGTTGTTTACCACCCTTCTTTATGGGCTTGGTCGCCTCGGCCGTGGATGACGACGCAGCGTGGGCACTGCTTGGCCGGATGCGGTCTTCGTCCATCAGATCCTTTGCGAAATGCCAGTCCGAGTGCTCGTCGAGCTCGTGCAAAGGGATCAGCTTATTATTACAGCGAGAGCAGGGGAACGTCGTCTCTTCCTCGGGTGTATTTCCTGCAGCTGCGACTACGGGTTTGGCGTCTGTAGTCGTGGTACTCGGCGTGTTCTCCTTGGAGAAGAAGCGCGTCCTGCTGTTGGAATTTGTGCGTAATGTTGGAGGAGTAATCGACTTTTCTGTCCTCTCACGACGGGAAGTGGCTGGTGCTGGACGATTATTGTCAGGGGTGATGTCTTTCAGAGAGTCATAGTACAGGTCGTCTTCGTAGAATCCAGCGTCTTCCTTCTCGTCAGAGTGGATGAATACTGCATCGTCGTCCTGTTCGTCAATCGCATCTCTTCGAAAGAAGGTATCGATTCCGAGCTTCCGCTTCTTGGATTCGGGCTGCGTGAATTGGCTAATGCTAGAGTCATGTTGCCGTTTCATGGTCTCTTCTTTGAATACCTTGGCTTCGTCTCCGCGCATGAGCCAGCTGCCAATACCGCGATTGGTACCCCGGCCAACGTCGTCGAACCCACCCACGCTAAGTGACAGGTTGTTGCAAGGCCAGCACCGTCCCTCCTGTTCAATCTGCCGCAGCAGATGTTTGGCGATTGGTAGCAGCAAGTCTTCGTCGAATACCTTGCCGAGCGGGATCGGCGCCTGCCGCGATTTTGTGGTCTGCTTGTATCGATGGTGTAAAGTCATGGTCTTTGGCCGGCGCAGAGATATTGGCTGGCTGGCTGGTACGCAATCTTCTGGGTATTCTGGATCGTCCGATTCTTCGTTCACGCGGCTGACAATGTCTGCGCAAAATACTTTCAACCAGCTCTCACCTTGTTCCAAACGGTTGATCTGAGGACTGAAACTTTTTGCGCTAAGCATGCTTTTGATTTCCGTGCGAGTGATAACCTCGGTGGTGTCGATACCGCGGATGGTTTTGTACAGCCAAGTGCCGGTGTCGTCCCCGAGTTTCCCTTTGAATGTCTCCAGCGGTATGGAGAGGACCTCGGACACGTTTTCTGTGCCGAAGGCATTAGCGACTTCGGAGCCTAGTTTACCGCCTAGATTTCGGATGCTCGTGAATTTCATGTTGGAAAGGAATTGAGCGACGGCACGGTTCCGGACGACAGTCTGCTGATTTGGCTTCTTGTACCCGCTGCCGAGTTTGGCCAGCATCTTGTTGCGCGCGATGCCTGCAGAGCTGGACAGCACCGTTAGTATATCTACGGAGGTAACGAATGCTGTATATGGTGCAGCTTACCAAGTATATCCTAGCCTATCTCGTACTTGCTTCCGGATGTCTTTGACAATCTCAGCTGCGAGGCCCATGGCGATGTCGTCCCAGTCAATGGGCTCCGCCTCACCATCCTCCCCGTCGTCCAGGTCGACTAGATGGCTGTCCGCCCAATCGACGCCGGCAACTTCGGGCAGCCGCAACTTCTCCATTGTATCGCCGTACGGTGCAACGATCTCTCCGTCGACTACTCCGAGCTCCTCCTCGTATCTTTTTATCAGTCTCTCGAACACCATCCCAGACAAATCTAAGAAGCTCTCGTCGACGCTCGCTTTCTCCACCTTTGGGCAGTTACTACGGAATATCGACAGTATCTTCTTGGATTCGCGTCGATAGTGATCCAGTGAGACCTTGTCCGTCGAGATGGAGCCCTGCGTCATATCATGGTATCCCATGACGGCCTGGTCGTTTTCCACGCGCCAGGTGGCGACATGGACAGCGAGCAGGTTTGGGCATTTCCGCTTGGCCTCGGCGACGTTGCGCATACGGGTGATACCGAACTTACGGGCGGGATAATTCACGGCGATGAGAGCTAGTGTAGATGCATATATGATTAGCATCGGTCGATTTGGGTAATGGGTGTCATGGAGGCTCACCATCCCACTGTTGGACGGCCAGCGGCTGGTCTTCAGCGACGCCGAGGCGGAACATCTCGCATTGTGCCTGTAGCCATGTTAGTATGCGTGTCATAGCGGTCTACGGAAAACCCCGAAACATACGTAGAACGCGTCCAGATCACTATTGCACCCACAACGTTAGTATATAAACAAGCCCCGCGGTTAGACAAAGGGACTGGATGGTTCCATACATGTGAGCAATGACTCTCAGCGGCGAATTGACGTTATACTTGGACATCTGGATGAGATCCTTATACGAGAACTTGGACTTGGGGCGTTGGGCCCCGGACGGGGAAGGGTAGTCCTCCATTCCACCGCCGGAGGGGTCCCGAAGGATGGTGATAGTGGGAGAGGAGATGTGATGTTCGCGGAGACAGGAAGAATGGAATGGAAAGAAGGAAAGACAACTGAACTAAAGGAGAATCGTAATCATCGCGAGGATGTATCGCCGAGATCCCTGGTCGCAGCCAGGCAGAACTGAGACAGGGAAGGTGGATGCGGGACGAGGCGGGTGGGCGGGATTGCGCATTTCGGCGTGCGGGCCTTACGGAGAAGGGGCAGGCGGAGGGGCGTTGCCGTGTTGTGATGTTTGCGCGTGCGTTGACGCGTCGCCGCGACGAACGCGCACGAGAGCACGTGACCGGCTCCCGCCTGGGAGAACTGCTGCCGTTGCCAATTGCCCATTGCTGTTGTCGCTGCCGTGCTTCCACGACTTCATCCCTCCATCTCCTCACTCACAGACCCGGATGCATTGACGAGAGCGATGACACGGACTGGTTTCCCCCCTTCCGCCTCGTATCGTACCCCTCGAGACGACATGACATCTCCTGCCAGCGCTCGCTCCTGTATCGCCTGCTGCATCGGCGAGGATAGTGCCGGTTATCCTCTGCAGGCGATATATAATTACCATCCAATGGGACCCGATCCGGCGTCATCGATGAGCCTTCCGGCCATACATAAATCACCTTGGCACAATCACGTTGCTTGGACTTCATGCGTCTCTTGCATTAGTGAGCTGGAGAGTGCCAGCTCCACTTGCCATCCGAGGCCACCCAACGGCCATCCCCAGTTCAGCGACCTAAAGCGCTGCTCGCAACCCAAAAGCAGCCCCAGAGACCTTGTCGATGCAGCGGCGCAGGCAAGCAGGCAAGCAGGTAGGGGTCAGGCCTCTCGCATCGAATTGAAGAACGCGGAGAATGTTCGCAAGGCCTTAGCTGCAGAAGTGCCAGCGAATACCTACAGCTGTTTGAAACAGCCCAACCACACCACTTGCGCCATGCCCAACCACTGGTATTCCTTTCCCACCCCCCACACTACGGCAGTCCGCTAGCTCCAGCTCCAGCTGCTGAGCATACTTATCCCAATCCGCCCACGAAGTCACTGGACTAGACTCTTCGATATCTTTGCAAACAAAATACACTCTCAGGCACGGCACATCAAGTGACTGGAACCTCACTCACCTCTCCGGCCTCTGCAGACTCTCGCACAAAGCAGGATTCCGCAGACGGGACATATATCCGCTCATTACACAGACGAATCGGGCCTCCATCTCCGTAGGACCTCGTACACTCCGCGTACGTCGTACTGCCGCGGTATCTCGAGTTTCCCTCTTTACTTTCTGTCCTTGCAAGATAGCACTGCATCCATATCTGCAGGCAGCTCCAGTCTAGGCGGCCCTTGAGCACGACCTTTGCATTCCCACACGCTCTACTACCGCTCATACGAAAACTGACGGTCCTTTTTTACCTTCTATTTTTCCGGTGTTTTTCTTCTTTCTGTTCCGCCTTGATATAGTGCTAAGCATTGACCTTTTTGTCGAGAGTGTTGGTTCCAGCCTCTGTGCATACCGCATATTTGTACAACACCACAGCCCAGCTTGATATACGAGCACCACCATCCTTCGAGTTCCTCCTGACACAAGAACTCTACTCTTATCAAGGTTCTTTGCAGCTCGATTTGTAAGAGAGGAGATCACCGATCCATTGTTACAAAAGGGATCCGAAGGCTCAACTTGTCCCCAATTAGAAAAGGGAGCTCTCTCTCTCCGCCCCCTTACTCTGCCACGGACACAATTGCGAGCTGCAATCTGCCCTTCGTTTTCGTCAGACTTCCCGAGCAGATATCGTGCCGGGCGCTCCTCTCTTCCCCCCGCCAGATAGACGAAAGAACGAACCAATTGAACCGAATCGACGGTCAATTGGCACCCCGCGCCTCATCCCTCGCCAGGAACCCCGAGAATCTTGCAAATAGGACAATCAAAATCGGCTTTGTTGCGCCCGTTACCATGAGCAGTTTGTAGAGCTCGAGCTCTGGTACCCACGCAAACGCCGGCGAAGGAACAAACAGACCATCGAAACAGCCGAAACAACACTTCGCTCCAATCCTTACCATTTCAAACCACTACGGACGATACGCAAGCCTTACCTACAGCTGCCGAATCTCTCAATCACCGTGCACAGGTGATCAAAACCGCTTCTATGAACGGAAGCAGGATATCATGCCTCGACTTTGGCTACAGAGAAGATGTACGTCTCTACGGCTACCTCTAGCAATACGGGGCCACCAAGCTAACATGCTGCGTCTAGGACATCATCAAGCTCGCCTCGTCGATAGCATACCACGATAACACCACCTCTACAACAAAGGTACGACTCTCACAGCACCTAGCTATCATTGCCACCCCCCAATTGGCCACAGCTAACGAGTTCTTGAGCAGCAAACTCTCGAAACCCTCTTCCTCGCCTCAAACCAGCTCCGCGTACAGGCCGAGGAGTTCATCGAAAGCTTATCATGTCTCCCGAGGGCGTACAGTGCCATCGAGCAGGCCATGGTCAAGCGGTCACGGAGGAGGCGGTTCTACTGATGCTGCCTTTGCAGTGCCGCTGCCTTGTTTTACATCTACCGTCTATGTCTCCACACCGAATGCCTCTGTATTTTTAACGAATTTCTTTGATGACTGATCATGGGCGGGCTTCTGTGGTGTTTTCTTCCCTTTCCGCTTCGGAGTTTTCGGGCACCTGATCTTTCCCATACATCCAGACGTATGGCCGTCGCCGACCATACAAGTCTCTCACAGCCCCTTTTATACATGATCTGCTTACCGTCCGCTACTACCGAGACGGGGGTTACGAATTACGAAAATCACTACAAAAACATGAGTCTAGAAAATGAATGAACGACCGAACGACCGAACGACCGAAGAAAGACCAAATCGCCACCGGGCAACCTAACGACGAGCAAGACTGATGAGGGGTGCACGCCACTATCGGGGATCGATACCAACTGACCTACACTAACTAACTCCGGACATCTGATACCCAAACGACTATTCCTGCCGATATCCGTCCATACGTCCTCGCTTCACTCTTGCTCTCTGTAACGACCGTTTCCTATGATAAAACCTTCAACGAAATGATACAACTCTTTACTTGCCGCATTTACTTCGAACACATATATGCGCATTTAGCGATTTGAGTTCCTTATCTTTTCTCTTCATGTTCGGGATATCTGCAAGCGAGCAAGCTAGCGATCAAGCGTTGATTTTGTACTGTATTTGTACTTATAGCACCACGATATCTACTCTATATTTAAAGGGCTGCGTACAGAGCGGCCCAGGAATGCCTTCTGAGAGGACGAATGATTGATACTATGAATGCATATAACCGGAGCGGACGTCTGGCTTGAGACTATCATTGCAGTTGATCTCACAGCTGTCCGATGCGATCGACCGCGAAAGTCAGGCTTTCCCGTTTCCATGTCTACTGCATCGGCTATCACCAATTATCTAGGTAATCAGTATACATAAGCCGTATGCTATATAGTACAATTTTATATTTCTATATTGATCCTTGTCCATGTGCATGCTACGTGTATCGCTTGCTAGCCCGGACCTCAAGATCGAGCCCTGGCTGATGACAAGCAAGCTAAAGTGGCTGAACGCATTGATCTTGAATTAACTGGCCTAGACCCTGCCGCCTGAGTGGTCTGATTACCTAGGCATGCATCCTTTCAATCATAGCATCATCAACATAACATTGACACGCACCCACGCGTGAGAATTATATAATTATAAAGCATGCTTGCAGGTGTATGAGCCTTATAATAGTCTAGTTTTAATTAAGAAAATTCGCGTCGCGGAGCCCGCAATACAAGACTGTATGGACCTGACATTGGCGGTGCGTGCTAGTGATAATATACGTATCCATCGATCGATTACCCACTGCAGCCCATCAACAGTAGGCTCTTACAAGTATGAGCTGTAGCTACGTATATGCATTTGCGAGAGTCTCAAGGCACCGGGACTACTTTTACGAGGTTTATGTCAACTGATATAATGTAAAGTTCATTTCAGACATTACTTTTATATACCACGAAACTTAGCTAGCTATGCAACATACAGGCTGTCAAAGCACCACAGCGAGCCCCGCATCACTTACCTCCCCTCTTTTGTTCACACTTCCCACGCATGTGTAAATGCATCCACGCGCACACATCTATATATGCTAATGTAAATGTTACGGCACTAAGGCGTCTTGCGATGGCGGATGCGGACAAGGGAAAGTTATTACCACTACTGCTTCTTCTTCCCAGCAGCCGCGGGAGCAACAGGCTTACTCCACAGCCACACCCCCACAAATGCAATCCATCCAACGACGACAACCCAGATGCCTCCAATCCACGGCCAGCTGCCGCTGATGCCCCAGCTCCTCGTCCACTCGTTGTGCGCGAAATGGCGGACGGTCACCGCGCGCTTCTCGAGCAAGTTGCTCAAGAATGGTCGCTTGTAGTTCACGGCGAAGGTGAAGACGCCGTGCTGGTCCGGCGTGCGGAAGGTGGTCGTGTAGACGGTCGAGTTCTTGTAGGTGCCTTGCAGTCCCAGCTTTGTCGTTGCGGGGGCGAGCGGGATGCGGTAGTAGGGGTCTAGCATTGTGAATTCGAGCTGGAGGGCGTCGGTTTCCGGGACGGTGTACGGCTCGAAGTGGTCGTACTTGTACTCAGAGAGACCAATCGAGAAGGTCTATCATGTCAAATACATCAGTCAGCATCAAGCTATTCTCCCAAAGTAATTGTCAAAGGACGGCGGTGAGATGGAAAGGATGTAAGGGGTAGAATTATATGCACGTACCACGTCGCTCTTGATACGGTACACGTCGCCGTTGATGATGTTCGGACCGAACTCAACTCCCCAATGCTCGACAACGTCGACGTTCAAAACCCCAGTCTCCTTGAACGTCCACGCTGTCACGTCCTTCGCGAACGCGCGGTTCGCAGTCATCTTGTTGGTCTTAGCAACCTTTGTGAAGCTCGCGTCGGCGAAGATGTCGCCGCCGCTAACGAACGTGATGCGCGCACTATTCCGTGTCTGCACGCCTGCCACGAGTGCAAGCTGCTGGCCTGCGGAAAACACACTTTCGTCATCTGCGTAGCTGGAGGCTTCCTTCGCATCGTAGCTGTACGCAAGCCGCGGGGCCGTCAGGATCGGCTGGACGAGAGGCGAGTTGCCAATGGCGAGGCCGGCGCCTTTGTAAAGAATCTTAGCGGACGGGTCGTCACCGCTGGCGAAGTAGTTTTTCGTGTTATCCGGGAAGGTGGGGAGGTCGACTAGCAGCGTCGTGTGTTCTTCATCTGCAGTGTCGAAGTGGTCGACGACGCTGAAGCCCTTGGGTGGGATGAACACATCGACTTGCCCCGCGAGCTCGGTTATCGCAGAGGGGATGTTCCCTTCTGAACTCGATGGGAGTAGAATCAGCAGGTTGCCACCGGCGGTAGCATGGTTGAGGAAGCTGCTGGACTGCAGGTTCGGGCCGAGACCCTTGAGCTTGGTGGGGAAGATGACAATGTTGTCGTAGGCGCGCTCTTCGTGCTGGAAGAGATTGAGAGACTCGGATTTTGCGGAGCGTATGTCCAGCTGGAAGCCGCGGGCTGTAATCGATCACAATCGCATCATGTCAGCTTGATGTCAAAAGAGACACGTCCTATCGTACCCTCGACACGTGGGGTCAATTGGATCGAAAGTCAATTGACCAAGGCTCCAGAGCGAAAGCGTCCGTACCTTCAAGATCACCTATCAGCGTCTGGAACAGCTCCTTCGTCTCCTCCTCGACCACCAGCAGCGTCCTCGGCCCCGTCACCGAAAAGCCCCGCGACACAGAGACGAAGCCCGCAAGCAGCGCCGTCACCACGCTGCTCAGCCGTAACCGGGTCATGTCGAGTATTTCCAAACGTCCAGCCCACTCAATGGGCAGAAGCTAACGTATGCTATCAGGTGCCGACGTGCACGTATGTACCAGGGGCCGAATCGACGAACGGGTCCGATGGAGTGAGGTTTGCGGGTCGTGTGTGTGCTGCACATACGTAACCCGGCTGCCGTGGTGTCGTTCGTTAAGGCTAACGTGTTTTCTTGGCTGGCTGGCGAGCCGGCAACACTGCGCTCGCACACGCCTGGTAAGCATGACCGCCCCGCCGGCCGGAGCGTGAACCTAAATGACCAGCTTCATGCACATGAGCTACTCAGTTGGTTTGTCTCCCGTCGGTATTTATCAGGGAGCGGGATAGAGGGGCTGGCAATATAGACAGGGCGGCGAAGGCCCATCATGCGGACTGGATGAGCCATAACGTGCGTCTGCTGACAGGCCGCCACCAGGGTCACCTCAGGCACCGCATTTACTATGGGGCTATCTACACCAGATTTGCGAATATGCGACTCTTGCCGCATGCATGCCGGGGTACCTGAAGATGCTTCTCTTAGGGTTTATCCGGGCTTTCATTTTGGATTTTTGGATATTACTTTTTTCATTCTATAAGGAAATAATGAGATTCGTTACATGATCAAGAGTACGAACGAGAGCGCCTTCAACGACATTAACACATCGAACGGAAAGGAACATTATCGGCCGTAGACGTGAGGAAAAGGAGAGGGATGAGTGGTAGCACCGAAGAGTATATATGTATATATCGTGAAAGAGATGATACAGGAATGAACTCAGAATCAGCATCGGTAGATATCATCCAACTTGGTATATCCCATCATAACTCATTAATTAAGATCAAGAATAACAGACACACTGCAGTCATCACGTACATGAAATCGCGAAAGAAGAAAGCACGACACTCAAAGAAAAGGATAATTAGTATATAAAGAGAGCGTCGTTAATATGCATCCGTCTGCCCCGGCTGGCGCCGAAGCAGCTAGCTCGGACGGACCTCAGCCTAGTAGTAGACAGCCTCACGTGTATCTCTGAGGCGGTCACGTTCACCGTAGGGCGTATAGTCACGCTTCTCGCTGAACTTGTCACGCTCGAAGAATCCACTGGTGCGCGGATGGCTCTGAGAGCGGCTCTGGGAGCGCTCACGTCGTGCACTGTTCTCGATCTCGCGAACACGTTCTGTAAACAGAAATCACAGAAGGAACATACGTCAGTCCGTGTTTTTTGCTTTCACTGCTTTCGTTATACTCGCACGCGCGTGCATTAAGCCGACTCAACCGACAAAATAGTCTTTGAGCCGGCTAATGTAGCTGCGTGGACGACGAAGTTGAGACTTACCACGACGAATGTCCTTGGTGAGTTCGACCAGATCCTGCACTTGGTCCCGGTGCAGGTAGTCGAAGACATAGTTGAAATTATCCGTCTCCTCATAGTTGTATCCAAACTCTTCCAGAGCTTCGGCGCAGACAAGGTCCTTGGTGATCTCCGTCCAGAGTTCGCCCTTGGCCGTCCGTTCCGGGTGCTTGCTGGAGCGGCGGACGCCAGCTCTGTTGCCAAAGTTGGAGGACCAGGACACCTCGGCGCCGCCTTCCATAGTGATCCGTCGGCCACTGCCGGGAACATCGACGACGGTCCAGCCTTCTTGCTCAGCCTTGAGATCCTTGAAGAAGCCGGAGCCGCGAGGGGAACCTGAAACAAGAGCACCAGAGGAGTGCCGCGGCGAGTAGCGGTGTTCGCTTTCGCTTCGCTCTCGGTACCGACCGTAGCCGATGGTCCGCTGAGGCTCACGGTCGCGACTGCGGCTTCGGCTGCGAGAGTGCTCCTCCTCGTGATGGTGGTGGAAATCATGATGATGGTGATCGAGGTGGTAGTCCCGGTCGAGACTCAATCGACCGGTGGCATTCCACTTGCCGCCATACCGTCGCTCACGAACCTGCATGAGGGTTTCGCGCTCGGCGACAATTTCGCGGCGTGGTGGCGGGGGCGGGGGTGGCTCAGCGACGATGTGAATGGCGGCATGATCGATGTGGATGTGATTGTGGTGATGGACATGCTCGTGCTCATGCTCTGTCACCTTGATGGTGGGATCGATCTCAATCTCGCGGATGGGAATGATGGGTTCCGGCTCTGGTGGGATTTCATAGAGATCCCGCTCGATAATTTTCTCCTGGCGGACTGGGACCAGCTGGCCCGAGGACCGGTTGTCGCGCTCGTAGAATCGAGTGAGCTCGCCGCCGCCGCGAGGGGCGTAGACATCGACCTCTCTGTAGTCGTGTTCCTTTTCGTAGAATCCGGGTCCGTGGAATTCTCGGTCCCGATGGTCGACCTCGACGTCAACGTCGCCCCGCCGGGTTCGGTAGTGTTCGTGGCGGTTGGGCATTTCGAACAAGTGGGTAAAAGTAAAGCTTCAGATATCCTCAAATAGATCTCGTGTAGTATGCTATCTGGATATTCAAGTATAAAGAATGGGAAGAAATGATGTGTTAGATCCAAGAGAAACGAAAAGTTGGGACGCTAGACAGACGCTGTTTTTATAGCCGTAGCGCGCCAGCAAACTCTTCACCAAGCCACACAGCCAGCTGAAATGACACATCAGAAGAGGCGGGGATGGGAGGTGTGGGAGCCACGCTATAGCCAGAGCGATAGCCAGCGACGATTCATACGTGCATATGCGGCATAAGACAACTACTAAATTGAAAAGGCGTCTGCGGCTAAGCGGAACGAACTGGCGAAGAAGTACATACCTTTCAGTTCGGTGTTGTGCGACAACCTGCTATAAACAGTCAGTAGCTGATTCGTATCGCGGGACGAGGAAGAAGGATAAGGAAGGATCTTACCGGAAAACGGGCTGGCAGAGATTTGGTGTAAGGGAGAAATCTGAGGTAAATCTGGCAGTGTCAAAGGAGCGACATTGCACTTTATATCTACTGTTGGCTTCTTCTGCCTCTGAGGGGAGGACCCAGGATTAACTCGAGCTCCAGGGTGGTGTCAGTCCTATTTTCACCTCCGTCTTCCCATGATCAAAATCACCGATGGGAAAGTGAAAATTCTTTCGCGAAAAGGTACCTCTCCACAGACATCCGCCGTGTGGGTACCTTGTCGGGTGCCTTTTCTTGCTTCTTGCATCAGCTTGCGTCTGAGGAGGGTGATGAGGTCGTATGACGTATTCCACTAAAGAGGGGATGACTGGCTCCAGGCGCCATCCCTGTTTCTCATTGGCGGGCGCACCTCCACTAGGCCCGACCGGGTATTTGGGAAGGAAGACTGCAAAGTGCTAGCTTGCGTCGGTGATCTTGCGTGCGACATCCTTTAACTCTGACAAACCCGTCGAAATTGATCGAATCACACGGCGGTAGCCTCTTCCTCTCCGTCGCCCTCCTGCGTTTTGAGACAAATGTGGCGATAGGCTCGTAGCAGGAACGTGTTACCAGGCGAAAGCTATCTCGTTATATCGGCGAGATTAGCGCTTCAAGTTCAATTCAGCCTTTGGTGAGGATCCGTGCCGCTGCGACGCCCAAGGATCGTATGATACTCACCAGGACGACTGGACTGTGCGCCCGATGATAACTCGAGCTCGCGGGCCGCCTCACGCCCAGCTACGTATTGTGGCTGGAAGCTTCGGGGTGTTTTTCGTAGCGGCGCCTTGGGAAGTCGGTTGTAAATGCGAATGCGTCATCGTGCAGAGCACTGTCCTCCAAAGCAAATCAAGATTTCGCCCGCGATGTACCGAAGCCCGCCGTTCGCGGGTTCCAAACGGGTCCCCGGTTTCTATAAAATCTTCTAAACATGTATCAGACTTCAGGGCACCCGAAGCGACGGGAACTGCAAGGTGACGATAGGGCTCCGATTCACAGATCCATCCATCTGCCAACATAGCCACGTCTGTCCGGACAGCTGTCTGGCGTTCGAGTGCCGGGAAACGGGATGTCGGGCGCGGTCAGCAACTGGACAAATCATCCTTTCGGCTGGTGTCAAAATTAGCAGCTTCCGTGTTCCACTTACAGAGCAGGTAGGGAGAAGGTAGCCATTCATCGTTTGAATCTTGATCATCTGCAAAGACCCTGTCGTCATCGTTGGGTCATGGGAAGTTATGCAGGATCGGGGCTGCACACTGCATGGGCGGCGGGCTGGAGCGTGCTAGCATCGACATAAGGTTTCCTGCTTAACCGACATGCAAGGTGGATGTATGTGCCTTTCCTTCGCTACGCCGACCGTGAGTGAGCGGCGCTATATGGGAAGCGATTGATACCGGCGGTATGCTGGGCTGCGCTCAAGCAGCGACGGAAGTTATAGACAGAGGGATCACAGAGGAGGTGGGTTTTGGCCGGGTCGTTCACACGTGCGACAGAGTTTCAACAACATCCTTTGTACCATCGTGCAGAAGGATACACCAACGCGCAGCTGCTCACAGAATTAGCGGCTGTGAGTAGCAGCTTAGGCCTCTATCTGGGATTTCAAGCAAGGATAGCGGGTACCTGTCTACACTTGTAAAATGAGGTAACGGATTTTGGCAACGGTTTCCCTTGGACCCAGCAGCTAGTATAGAAGAATGCTTACGTGCTCTGTGTAGTTGTGGTCGTGCAGAGGATGGACATGTGGCACCAATCTCATGCATTCGCAACACTTTGAGCTCGAGTGTGGCTTCTCCAAAATAGGCAAACGCAAGGTCATGGCGCTAGCTCAGCGGCGCCTCACCGGTTACGTATTTATGATGAAAGTTATCACAAATCACCAACTCCGAAGTTCGGGCATGAACGATGCATGCATGAGTAAAAATAAGCGCCTTCGGCATGCGTGCTCTACTGACCTAAACTGAATGGCTATTGGTGGCCATCTAATGTTGGTATCTGAAATTATAATTTATCCTTCGTTGCAGTTATTTACAAGCTCGTTGAATTAAGGTGTGTCGAATGGACTTAAGTTTCATGGTTGCAGGCTTGTCCCTGACACTCATTAACTCTCGATCTTCTTAGCTCTGCAAGTCCCGTACTTGCCGCTTCAACTCCTGGTCGAGATCCTCAGGCAGGCGGTGGCGGCGAGTGTTAAGCTCCTTGTTAAAGCGCGGAGACTTGTCCTCGAGGATTGACGATTCGGTTGCCACTGCCGACTGCCATTTTGTGGGGCAGTGGAGTTGGTGTTTTAAATATGGTTAAGCATTATTTTGGCTGGGTGGTAAAAAATGGTGTCCAATTACGCCTATTTTGTTGGTAAGCCTATAAGCCGGACTGGCCATTCTGTGGCTAGCCTAGTATTATATTGTAATACTATGGAGGGAACACTCGAGCTCTATCATATTGCTGGGATTAGCTCCGGGGAAAACATTGATTCATTGCATAACTCCTGATTGTCCATGGATAAGTTGACTCTATACAGCAAGGAAGGGATTGGTATACGAGACCACTAGCACTCTATACCAGCAATTAATTATCGCAACAAGTATAACTGATCCCTGCGCTTCAAGACTCGTATCTTAAAAGAAAGAAAAGAAAGAATGTTTCCATAATCTGGCAGAACCAACTAGCCTACGGGGTATTTAACGGTACCACTACCGTCCATATACCTCTCAGCGGATCATCCAATAGTATTGCCGTATCAATCCACTTCATATTCCGACATCGTACTCATAACATCCATCAAAACGTCATCTTCTAGACACTCAATTGAGACATCGATGGCGATAGTCCATTACGTATCGCTGATGAAACTGTCCTATTAGCTCGCTGGATTAGAATAAGGGTTTCGGGCACAGAATCCCATCAAGGTTGTGCGCTCACTCAGTACGGTAACAACGAGCCGATATCCTTCGGAGTATATCGGCACTTGGATCACGGATTTCCGGCTGCTTTCTAGTATTAACGCAATACGCATGTTGTCGGAAAGCCGGGTCTAGGTTAAGCGGTGTACTGCGGGCCTGGTTGCTGTGTAGGTGGATGGTCGGCATCGCGTCCGGGCGCTGAGCTTCTGGTACCAATGGTTCTACTTCCGAAAGGCTGAATATAGTAAAAGAAGCCATTTTTCTCCTGTCCCCAGATATCAGTTGTGGTATTGGCCATTGTAGCCTGGGGCTTTCGGCTCATTGTGCTTTGGAGTTTCTCCGTGGAGTTTACGGCGGCGTTGTATGAGCTTATATTGCGGGCTGTCGCTGCGATTCGGAACCCTTCCGGCGTTACCGCATGTTCTAGCAGCCTCTGGATCGGGCGACCGTTCATTATAATCACATCTCCGTGGTGTAGCCGCAGCTCTAGAATGTTGCGTTTGGTCTGACGTTTCTCTTTTCCTGTGGAGTAAGTCGGGTTTGAGGGCCGCAGTAACATCCTGTCTGCATCAGAGAGTCTCTCGTTACAATATTTGCCCTTGACGCGGAAGGACATCATTGCAGGTGATCCTAACGAGATGGAGGATATACAAGGCCCAAGGTCATCTTCCCCGTCGTCGTGAAACTTGAGAACACTATTAGCTATACGTTTGGCTACATCGTATATTTGGTTATAATTGCTCGCGTGGGTGCATTTATGGCAGCTTACATCCATCTTCTGCTCTTCAAAGTAGGCCACATTCAATACTTCGTTCATCGGCAAAGCATCTGGAAACATCAAATTGACGTCTGCTTGTAGTATACTCATGGCTTGTTGGACTACCGCTGGAGACTTGTCGAACGGCAGGCTTTCGACTTCAACGATATACTTATATGGGGCGCCCTATCGAATGTTAGTCGCAGAACACAATATTGCAGGCGTACTGAGGTATGGAGAGGTGCTCACTGAGTTAAAAGAGAATTGCTGTGTAAGGAGCCTTCCAGTACCTACAATGAGTGTGTCAGCCCTAGAATCCTGTATTATATCGGAGCCGTTTCCTTTGCGTACACTTATGGCTCTTCAGTTCGTGGCGCTTGAAAGGCATCTCGATGGCTTGATATTTGTCAAGCAGCCAATCAGACCCGTAAAGCGATGCATTCCAGCTCTTATTCGCCAATATATGGATGACCTTGCCACAATAGAGCAGTTCATAAACCATTGCCCTCCTGCCGTCCGGTAGTACGAAGGACTCCGTTAGGATTGAAGGGTCGACTCTATTCTCCGGTGTAGGCGGGCCTGTAAACTCCATCCTGTGAGGATCCGAAAGGTCAGCTGGAATGAAGTGAGATCGTTTGGGAACGATCTCCCAGCCGCATTCACTGCATTTCCAGCTTTTCCATAATTCACGACAGTTGAGCTTTCCGCATCTAGGACAACAAAAGCCTTTCCAAAATCGTCTCTTGATATCTCTACCCATATTCTCAGAATACTCGTTGACAACTGGTAGCGTTGGTGCGAGTGGCGCAGGAGGCATAAGTGAGAGCTCGGGCCAATTGGTCCTTCCATGAAGAAAGGACTTGCGATAGACGAAATGCCGGGGAGGCCCTTGCGGCTTATGTTCCGTCACCTAATCTGTAGTCAGCCTTCCCCGTAAAGACCACATGCTCGGTACCAGCAGCCTACTTACAATCCAGAAGATCGTGCAATCTTTATTCAGGCACATGGGCTCGCCGTCGTATATATATGGGCTGACCTGGGAACACACTGGACAAGTGTAATTCTCGATGGCCATGCTCGCGGAAATCCCTGGGGTATCCGCAGCAGCCCACCATCCTCTCTGCGAGCTGTCGAGCTTCTCAAGTCGAAATTTACATCGAATCTTCCCTGACATGCCGTCTACCTCTGGCCAGCAGTGCGTCACCTTGAACCAGTCCATAATGGAGTACCGATGTACTAGCTTTGCTGGGGCCGTAGGGCAGTTCTCGCCAATAATGGCAACAAGAGGAATTCTTTGGTCGCGGTTGTCCCTTAGGTGAGCGATGACACCCTTATCCCATACCTGGTTCTTGACAAGGCGCCGCTCGCCTTCCACTTCTTCGCTATTGCCGCCAACATGGGTGATGATAATACTGGCGTCAATGTAGTCACGTTCAGAGGCATGGCCATCAATGAGATATCCTCTAACAAAGCCTTTCGAGGCATAACATCCACCCTGATAAGACCGGAATGACGGTAAAGTTTCACAGAGCTCCTGTCGGGTCTGCGATATGGTATTAATGATGTGTAGTCCACACACTATCTTCACGGAATATAATTGACTTACATCACACCATACTTCCGGCTTCCCAGTGGCTGGTGGCTTTCCAGTTCCTACAGTTCGGCCATTTGGGATCTTTGCATTCCTTCGTGCAGTTATTTTCGGCTTTTTGAAGGGAAACTTATTATTACGCGATGGTGTTGGTGGCGCTACAGTGCCCCCGCCGAAAGATCTGCCCGCTGATGCCATTTCAATTTGGCTCATGATATCTGGTAGGGGGATATCTGGCGGTGAAAGTTCGCCAAACATGTCGGTCTTTCGCTTTTCTGTTTTCGTTGTCGGTTGGGTTTCCGACGGATCTACTTCTGCGGCGGCCTCATCGGCTTTCCTCTTTGTAGAGCGAGTGATTCGTGGAGACTCCATAGTCGTGAGCGATGGATCTCCTAAATTTCTGGGAATAGAGTTGGTATCTTTCGGGGCGTTTTCAAGCCCTTGGTCTGTTTGAGTCCGCACCGCTGTTCGTCTGGCTCTAGTCGTTATAGGTTCAGGGATCCTACTAGTCGATGCCCCATCAGCATTAATACCCATGAAGAGGTTGTGTATTCAATAAAATGTTGATGTTCAGCTTACTGTTCCGACTCTGTGACCGTTCGGCCAGTAAGATCATCAATTTTGGAGAGAGGAGGAGGCAGGGGTTGCGGATCGGGAGCTTGAAGTCTGCGTGACGAGCGTGTGGCAATTCGAACATCGGCCATAGTCGTTTCGTTGTTTCGTTAACCTGATTGTCTTCTTATAATATGAAATTGTGAAATGATTCATGGACTTTTTTGAATTTTTTTTTGGTTTTCAAGGAAAGGTTTCTAGGGATCGAGGCTCAATGCTGAGAAGTTTGTGAAGGAGATAAATCTGGGCGGTGGATTCCGGGATCTAAATTTGTCAAGGAGAGAGTTTGATCGAAGCTAAGGTCAAGGAAAGGTCGTCTACACATAGGTGGTATATATAATCATGCTAACACAGGTCTGCGCATCTGTTTTGATTGAATTCGGTAAAAATACTCGCTTTTCGGAAGGTTCTGTTGGCTAACTGTTGGAGCGTAGATCTGGTGGACATTCGGTGCAGATATCGCGAAGGGTGAAGTTCCAGATCATCCTTCTCACTCTGCGAAAAGAGCTCAATACTGCGGTATTCGGGATGCTGTGCTTCGCAGAGATGGAGAAGAGACCGGGGCGGTAATCATTAGTTGCCCCGAGATCGCGAGAATCGAGTGGGTTGCCATCTATCAGCCATTATCCGCTATGGAGCTGAACCTTGGATTGATGAATTGATTGTGGTCTAGTAGCGCTTTGGTGCTCTTGTACTTGGCTGGTAAGCCTCCGAGGTATCTGCTACTGTTGACGAAAGCGTTCCTAGTTTAAAGTTATGAACTTAATGCCGGCACCAATTATCCTTGCGTGTTAATGACGTTTGAATAGCACAATGATATTTTCACTACAATGGTAGGATATATGGAAGATAGACTTCTGGCACTAAATGAGCTGAGTTAGGCATTATAAGATATCACCCTAGCTCTAGTGAATACGAGTACTGAATTCTTCCATGATCGAGTTCTACGGTCGAAGGAAGGCCCTCTTGAGCTCCCGCGGGACTTGGTCGTGGACGACCCAGACCTGGCCCTGGATTGACTTGGGTGGAGGGACTCGATCAATCAAACAGAACAATGATGTCGCGATATCGGACTGAAATGAAGGTTAGTTCTAGGCGACAAATTATTTGAGGTGCTAGTATAACCCAAGCGGGCGTTGCTGGCATGCTGGACTCAGGGTGCGCTTGAGATTTCGAAGCTCTTAACTCCGCGAGAGACCGTGTGTGTTGCGATGCGCTGAAGGCGACGGAGTTTATGGGCATAGGTTGGGAGAGAAAGGTAAACAGGGAGCGATGCCGAAATGTTGAGCATGTATGAAAATTAGGCCTAATATACGGAACTTGTCTCTGATCTGAAGATGGTCAGGAGTCTGAAATGTGGCAAGTCTTGAAGCTAGCCGCTGTCGCTCATCAATGTGGTCGAATATATCCAAGGCCAAGGCGGGGAGAGTGACGTCTTGTCACGCTCGATAATATATTCCAACAAAACCCGCTGACCGACACAAACCAGCCGAGAGCAAGCCGAGATTTCCAATTTTCCAACCTTAATTGTATACGATGCATTTGGCAAGACCTACGTGGTGAATACCTTCCGATATAGTGATTATTCTGCTAACAGGGTGTTCGAAGTACCTATACGTACCCGGAGCTCGGACGATATAGTATCACACTCTGTGTTCATAAGTCTCGGAGAAACTCAAGAGGTCCAGCGTATAATATATGCTCTATATCTATTGAATATGGCATCTTATATACATAAGTAGATAATGGAATTATATACATAAGTAGATAATGGAATTATATACATAAGTAGATAATGGAATTATATACATAAGTAGATAATGGAATTATATATTTACGTGAGTGCATAGATTGATCGATGGCGTAATATGTATGGTGTCGTAACCGAACTTTCCCTGTTCCAATATTATACGTCTGCTCCCACGGTCCTCGTATGGGCCTAACGAAAGAGTGTGATGTTTTATGCATTTAACGCTTGTCTCGTGGGTCAGAAGCTTCACTACCCCGTAGGATTGACTAGCAGCTCTTCGAGTTTTGAGGGACCGTAATGACACCCTCTGGAGTGGTAGTATCTACAATTACGCAGGCATAGCGGCTCTCGGGATCAGGAGCTGGGAAGTTGGCTGGCTTAGACGTTTGCACGGCCTTTCCTGACGATTGGGCGCCGATGATGCCAGGAACTGAATCTTCCATCCCGGCAAAGGAGACATGGAATCGGCCGGCCTGCTTCTCGTATAAATTTAACTGGACGACTCGCTTGTTCTTCTGGTCGCAGTTCTCAGTGACACCAGTTGTGCTCTTGTCACAACCAACCCACCGAATGTGGTAGTGGTGGCCGATTTCCGGGCGATTGGCGGGTTCGTGGTATGTCCAGCTCACGCCGTAATCGTAGGTTGCGCTGTTGGCCGGGATGTAGAGATCGCTCCAGAGAGTAGCGAGGCAGGTGTCTGGAATGCAGCCACCGTCATTGCACTGGGACGGGCCAACTGGGAGTTTCTGAGAGGGAACCGAAGGACGGAGGCCAGTTGGGTCATCGATGCAGAGAAGTCCATTCATGGAGATCCAGACAGTAGAGCTGGCTTTGCCAAAGATAGTCATCGGAAATTTCAGTTCCACTTTTTGCCAAGCATCGTCGGACTCATGAGAGTATTCTGCAGTCGTTTTGGGGCCGCTTTCCCAGACATCCAAACTTTCGAGGTAGTCTCGCTTCTCGATGGTTCTCTTCCCAGCGCCTATTTACATACGAATTAGCTCTCCAGGAACAAATCCGTGTGCATCATCTTGCTGGCGTTGGCAAACATTCGCTTACCATGTGTGTGCTCAATGGGGAGCGCTGCGCTAAAGCTAGTAGCTGCGAAGGCAGCAGTCGAGATAATAGCTTTGATAAGCATTGAGAGAAATTTTTCTGGTGAAGAGTGGAGAAAGATGCACTATCAGTGTCTACTACTTAAACAGAAGAAAGACAGTGTAGAAATCCGCACGATGAGTGACAATGACGGACTCGAACAAAGCTACGACATGCTTTTTTATATTGACCTCTAATATCGACCTCTGATACTGAATTGTGATTGCATCGCTTGCCAGTCTGTAGCTAGTGGTCTAGGGATGTATGTTTTCTATGTTAGTCGAGATGGTTTCGATTCCAGCAAGTGTCTGCCCGACTCCTTTGAGTACAGATACGGCCAAAGAATGTCACTTTCTCTTTTCTCTCAGGTGTATATAGCGCAGAGAGGTATAGCGTTGGTTGGCTTCATGGTGCAGCTGCGCAATTCGAAGCTATTGTCCATCAAGTCTTTTATATGTTTATTAAAAAGTATTATCAAATTCCGCATTTAGAGAAGGATGTCATAGGGAAAATTCCCGCACCGTTGTGTTATCAGCGTCGGTTGCCTAGCGTGTCTTGGAAGGGCGGGCGAGACGCAATTTTTGACGTAGAATAGTAATGACTTAGGGGATTCGCTATAGTTCTGTCGTGCCGTCTTGTGTACATGTGTGGCAATTCAAGCTAGCCCCTGGCCACGCGCTCCCCGCTTGTCAGTTGCAACCTGACGGGAAAATTCTCCGCACCCGTCTTCCGCGTATCCGGCCGTTTGTGATTCTCCTATCTTGTCCGCTTCAAGAAATAGCATGTAAGGCCAACCTTGGCTGCTGCTGCCTACTTATGTTTACTGTGTCGCTTATCGAACATATACCCAGCGTAGACGTTATGACCTCAAATGTAGCAGGAGATATGATTTTGATAAAGCCAGCTACTTGAATTGTGCTTGTATGGTTAGATAGATGTCCACGTCAATAGGTCAAGACGCATAATCTTCTTGTGCACTAGATCACAAGATGATCAAGGATTCCTCAAGTGTAGTCTCGGTGAACATCTAGTTCTTGTCCAGTCGTAGTCCACAGACTATGCACATGGAAGCATGCATGGCTGATTGGCTTGACTACAGGAAAAATTCTAGATGCACATCTCTGAAAAGATGGCTTTGAGTATTTTATTCCCTAATCATATAACGTATATATGCATACAACCACTATATTATAATTGATCCGTGCGTTTGGCTCCAATTAACTTCTACGTTGAAATTGAAAACATGCGTACTGACACCGATGTCTCCTTCTGCTATCGGTGAGAATAGAATCTGGGAGGTATAAAAATTCGAGAATCGAACCTCTGGATGGTGAAGGTGCTGATAATAGTATCTAGTGCGATTGGCAAATTTTATTCAATATAGCGGTACACTTATATCTGCGTAAAATTTAGAAATACATATGCCGCGGGATATAATTATTTGCAAGGGAAATTTGAGTCTCATCCCGCTTCGCCTCATGAGCATCTTCCCCAGGCCATCCTGTAGCTAGCGGGTCAGATCCTCATACTACCAACCGAGGCGGGTTCAACCGTTATTGTTTTAGCTGGTAGCCCCTGATAGAACGGTTCATGCCAGAACGTTAAGCAACATCTATCTTGGCATTTCACCGTCTATAACGTATCAGTACTATCAACAGAAACTACCTATATCTGAACAATGCTTCCAGAGTATACCTAATGTTTTCTGTCTCAAAATGAAAATGTCACATTGGACAGGCATGTCTGCCGAACGAACGCCTGTCCTTAGGACTAAATCTGTCTAACCTGCCTATTTTGCTTCTTAAGATGTTTTCCAACCCACCTCTCAAAACATGGGTCGTATTTGACCGACGATAAATCAATTCTGATATAGAGATTGGGAGTTTCGACGTAAATAGTCGCATGTTGGATTTTGCTTCAACAAGATATCTCCCAGCGAAAATTCAAAACGCCAGATCGATATTAAGGTCGCCAAGCTTGTTCCTCGTCATATAGTTTCTGAAATTTTGAGCGTGCATGCAGACTCGTTTCTAAACGAAATGAATTCTGTGACTATGGGGACTAAAGTCTAGCTTCTGCAACTGCGCGAGATTATTATCACAAAGGCTTCCATATTGGTATTTTCAGGTGGCAAGGAAAGACTTAGTTTACGAGACCATATTTTCACCCCACACATGGTTAAACTTAGGGGTATGCATATCACCATCGCTATTGCTTGACAGCGGTAATTCGGGTCAAGGTATCGATGTCCATGTCCTTTTGTTAGGAACCTGCAATTCAATGAGGGATTGAGATATATACAACGGTCATGACCGCAATTATCTTCATTGGCGCATGTACGGCCCGCATGCGCATGCGCATACCGAGAAAGGCAGCAGTCTCTAATCATTGTGTCGGGAGTAACCCATCTCGGCAGCTAATTATTACAACGCACGGACATCGGTCGGCCGCAGCTAGTTATGATCGATGGACATTCATATTCGAGATATATTATATTATCAGGTGTGATTACCACATCATATGGTGCGGAAGGGGGCACCCAGATTGTCAGTTTCACAAGAGCTATATACTATGATATAGTTTATTGCCCTTGGGCAAAATTTGAGAAGGATGTCCTTACGGCATGTTACACATGCGTATGTGTACCCTTGTATACCTCTATAAGGTCTATAAACCCGAAGATAGCAACTGCTGCATAGTATCTATAGTATCTTTTATATCGCTCCGTCTCGTCATCTCAATCCGTGCATAAAAAGGGTCGAATTGATACGTCATTTACGTGTTTTCTTAATATACCCGAAGCTGAGGTCTGCCGATTTCGTGAGCTTGGTATAGCTGTTACGTATTGTATCGCCACCAATGCGCCTTATAGATACTCATGATGCTGGCCTCAGGCACATCGAGAACCGCAATGTCCTGTAGAGTTGTGATATTGGAAGGATTTCTCAGGCTTACTGATCATTTTGGACGTGGAACAGCCTGACTCAATAAGACCTATCCTGGGTTTCACTCGTGGCATGTAGTATATTATCTGTCCATCAAAAGGGTTTACAAGCTAGGGATCCGGGAACGAATAGCATGACCGAGCTGAAAGCGCCAGGACCCATCTGCAGGCCCGCTAGGATACACGACTACCCGTATCCTATCAATATCTACTCAAATAATTGCTTGATATCTTTGATGTCATATGCACGATATATTCTATTGACCAGATAATGATGACACAGCAGAGCAGGTATTTCGGCCCCAAAATTACAGGTATTATTCCGATGAGGGTGTGACATGAACTTTCGAGGTGTCGGATACTGAAATAAGCGTGTGGATACTACGCGTATGCGAAGATCAGTACCCATGGTATTTTGTCTCGCCAAGCTGGTCTGTTGTCTGATGATAATAGTATATAAGAAGAGCAGTACCCTTCGAAAGGACTGCAGCACTGGACATAAGCTATGCGCGTCGGGAGGGAATGGTTTGGCAACTGGCTGCCGGGCCGCAATTTGTGGCACAGCAGAGGAGCTTGAAGTTAATTAAGCCTGCTGGCGGTTATAACAGTTCCAATGTTTCAGGATGGAAGTGTTCCACTGTATTGGATCCGTCGGACCAATCACAAGAAGGACAGCAAGTTTGCTGCACAAAATCTGGTATTAGTCTTGTACAGGGCACAGCTAAGCCTACAAAGGGTGCCATTCGATTACCATCCGGAATATATAACGAGATGCAGCTATATATTACTTCTGATCCACGACATCGACGAAGCCTGGGCCCGCGGCGGATCGAGCACAATCACAATGCTGACTTGGAAGCTTACAATAGCCGGGTTTCTCTATACAGTGTGGGCAGCCGTATTATCAAACAGTCTCTTCCATCGAGTTTTGAGCCTTGCGTTGCTCTCACTCATCATCTCGACAAATGCACTTCTAATTTTACCGATTTCCGCGACTACAATCCCGCTGGTCATATTTGTCCTGCTAAGCTTCGCCATCAGTCTATTATTATCGCCCGTAGCGGAACCTATAAAAAATTTCCTTCTGGGACCTCAATACTCGACGAGTGAGAGAAGGCATCGGATCCTTGAAGTTATCAATCCAAAGGCGGATCCTGGTGGCGAAATTGTTGCCGAGTTCGTAAAAGTTTCAGTTACAAAGTATTTGACATACTTCTGATATATTGACTTCCTTTAGTATTGTCGCGGTCCACGACATTACCTCAAACCCCGGAATTGCTTGGCAGACTAAAGCGAAGCCGAAGCCGCTTATCGGCGAAAGTTCCACTGATAATCCGATATGGCTACGTGACTTTATACCTAAAGAAAAAAACCTCAATACTCGAATTCTAATCTTCAATCATTACACCGCATGGGGAATAGATTCCCTAGAAAAATCCCTTTACGATCATGGGAGCGATCTCATCTTTGCTCTCCGCAATGTTCGCCAGACGGATGAAGTTAGGATTCGACCCTTGAAGCTTCGGAGTGGCGCTGTATATTGGCTCTAATTCCAGGCTTAACTAGGAAAAACAGCGCCCGATTATCTTCGTGGGCCACGGTTTCGGCGGTCTTATTATAAAGCAAGTCAGTCACTCGCCCCACCAAAGATCGATGCAGGTTGGTGACTGATGGAAGCAGGCCATTGTCAATGCGGGTGAAGATGATAAAGATGGCTTTTGTATTAGCATTCGTGAGCAGGCAAGAGGTCTCATCTTTCTAGGGACACCTCACCGGGGCGCTCGATTCACTTTTGTGGGAAAGCTCATCTCCCTTTTTGGGTACCGGAAAGGATCAAGCACTAGCCTCCTCGAAGTGGCTGAGCCAGGATCTAGCATCAATCAGATGCTGCATGATAGTTTCATGTCGTTTCTAAGGGCATACAAACTACTTGATAATACTCTATGCGTATTTCAGGCAAAGAAAGAGTCACTATATGGCTTCTCACTTTCCCCTGTAGGTTGTATATAGCTCTTGGTAAGCACCTTGCAAAGTGAGAGCTGACTTTAGCGTTAATTGCTAGGTTGTTGATAAATGTTCGGCAGTTATAGATGGCTCTCGGAGGGTTGGGTTCGAGGCGCGGCATGGAGAAATCCACACATTTATGTCCGAAGATGACGAGAATTATCAGCATCTCATGTACTGGATTCGCAACTGGATTGGACAAAGCGATTTAAACTCCTTCTGTAGGTCTCTATATAGATGGAAGGCTGATGACATATGATATAGAAGTCGAACTTACTCCCTATGATATATTTTGGATATAGTGAAAAAACGAGAGCCAGGTTTACGAGGCCAGGCCACAGTGAGAAGAGAAACAGAAGGCTCGCTTAGTTTGGAAATGCAAGAGCCATCTCGTGAGTCCCCAAGCCGATTGTTCTTGCTGCCTATTGCGCTAACCTTTGGGCAGATAGCTTGCAATCAATGGCATTGACGAAATGGACCAATGAGAGACCAGTATAATAATGGGAAAGCCCTCCGAAATAGGCACCTCTTTACTGTACAAAAAATTGTGTCTTGTGGCTAATTGGAAACCATCGGAAGGGTGTGCTGCTCTGAAATGGGAAGGGATGAAAGATAAAGCCAGGGAAAACCATATGTAAAGTGCTAGTTATCTGTAATGCTTGATATAACTAGGTTTGACTTGTAGTTTTCCAGGCAGGGCCACCACAAATTTACTCCGCAATAGCATAACTAAAAGCAGATATGAATATGATATTTCGACCCAGTCTAGTATCAACAAACTCCGCGTTGTTGAGACCGGCTTCTCTCTAAAGTATGTACTAATCCTTCCGTCTCCCATACTTGTAGAAGCTCGCTCTCAGTGTTAGTACCCTCGTCGACCAATCTCTTTACTGCGGGGATCCGGAGAAGCACTTGGAGATAGTCGTTCTGCGCTGCGTTTTGTCCTCTATAATAGTCTATGGACTCCGTATTTACTTCCAACCGCGTCAGATGCGCCAGTATAATCTCGCTCGTGTCCTCGCACCGGGCTAGCGTATCTACAGCATTCTCAAAATGGTACGCAGACCCAGCATGGTATCTTGGAATGGCCAAATGCTCTATCCGCGGGGACAACGCTATGAGCGCCACAGCTAGGCCTTGAATAAGGGTAGTTTCGTAGCCAATGCGCTCTGACCAATTCGGAACCGACATCCAGTAAGAGCCGTCGTTCAGCGCTTCCAGTTCATCTTCCGTAAATTTTTTAAACTCGTCGCGGTCGAGACCGACGCGGCGGAATACAGCAGCTGCGTAATTATCCATTAAATTTGTATCCCATGTCATATTTAGTAGCAGCTCGGGGTTATCGTCTAAGAATGTTTCGCGCGGCGAATATGGATTTATGATATCGTTGCAATAGTGCAGCGGACAGCAGATGGCCAATGTTCGGACCATTTCGCGGATATGCGGGTTCTCGATCAGAGTCCGTAGGAGCTGGATCATGCATGTCGGGTAATCAAGAACGACAATCCTGTAGAAGTGGGGTCGGACGAGGTCTGACAGGTGTTTGCAGGTACCACTAAGAGATCGGAGGTCCTCGATATGTGCGCTTTTGCGCCAGTCTGCGTGATTGCTGAAAGTGGATTCGTCAGCGAAGCTGGGGACGAGTTGGTCGACGATCTTATCGAGGATTTCATTCGGGAGAGCGAGTAGCGTAGGCATCTTGACATCCGAACCCCCACGTCAAAAGCTGTACGGAGATGCATATGTTAGTTGGTTTTGCCCATCATTGGTAGTTTGCGACAAACTCAAGGCCACCATCGCAGGGATAGATGTTCTTTAGGCGGAATATATAGTATTCCAACACGTAGTGATAATTTGGGTCGTTGGAACCTCTGAGCTTTCAGGGATCGTACTGTGGCTTCGCAGACGCACAACGGTCTTGGTATCGCCTCACACAGGCATAACTTAATCCTTGTCTGATAGCATCGATAAAATACTTAACTTTGTTCGTGACAGTGGAAGACTTTGATCAGGATTGTGGTTAAAAAGAAGCATATACATGTATATGCTAATTAGAACTGGGGCGGGGTGCTTACACAAATCTTCAGAGAAATCGCCGGCAATTCATTTGTTGATCCAGCAGGAAGGTTATTGATCAGGTCGAAGCAGTACAAAAGAGTATAAAAGCGAGTTCTGGAGGCCGAGGGCGAATTGACATTAGCGCAAGTACCTGAAGACATGATTGGCTGTTCCAGAAGACATTGAGAGAACAGCACGACCGGAGTGGGGTAAACATCTGCATGCCAAGCTGCGCAGCCTTGCGTTCAGTATTATAAGCAAAGCCGCAGCCGCGGAATTCAACAGCCTCGCAATGACCTTCTAACGCTTAGCCCAGGGCCGACTATTTCTCATATTTTCACTTGCGAAAGGATTGATCAGCTTTCTACGATGAAAACTTATCAAGCTTAACACGTAAATTTCGAAGCCCTGCATGCCAACTGCTAGATATTGTAGGTTTTCCATCACCCAATACGCACATGGCCAATACGATCTCGCCAATGTCACAGTATGACTGTCTAAAGACAGCATATCGGTCTTATGGACACCAGAATTTATCGCTAACTGATTTGAAAAGTCTTCCAATATAGAATTACCTCGACTTTTGACCGCTTAGATTTGCAAATTTCCCTTAGTATACTTCAACTTGGCCCGTTGGCCCGGAGGATCCCATGGATCCACTGAGCACTATCGCAAGTGTCATAGCAGTACTACAGCTGACCGCGGCAGTCGTCAACTGCCTAAACGAGGTGAAAAATGCCTCTAAAGATCAGAAGCGGCTCGCTATAGAAGCATCCAATCTTTTCGCCCTGTTAACGAGCTTGAAGTATCGCATCGAGGAGGCAAACACGACAGACCCATGGTACGCCAGGGCCCACGCTCTTACCGTCGAAAATGGCCCCTTGAGTCAATACAAAGATGCTTTGGAGCTGCTGGTGACGAAGCTTGTACCCAAACATGGGGCTGGGAAGGTCGTCGCTGCTTTTACCTGGCCGTACAATAAGGGAGAAGTTGCTGAGATCCTTACAACTATCGAGCGACTGAAGTCCACGATAAGTATCGCCCTTGAAATGGACCATTTGTGAGCCGTACGATTTACACCGACACAGAGCATTATGGAGTCTAATATTCCGGTAGCAAACTTTCGGAGGCTATCAAAACCGAAACTGGGCAAATTCCTGGCGTCGTTCGAGACCTTGAGACCATACGACGCAATCAAGACAGTCAAAAACTTCGCGACATCACCAAGTGGCTATCCGCAATAGACTTTACCAAACAACAAAGTGACTTTTCAAATCAACGGCAGGAAGGTACTGGCATATGGTTCCTAAAATCCCCGGAATTTGTCGACTGGCTGAGTGGCACAAGCCCGATTCTGTTTTGTCACGGGATTCCCGGGGCAGGCAAAACGATTATTTCGTCACTCGTTATCGACCACCTGCAGAAAAGCAAGTACAGCGGAAGAACTGGGGTAGCGTATATATACTGCAACTACAAGGAATCCAAGCAGCAGAGACCTATCGACTTGCTCTCGGCACTCCTTAACAGCTTGTTCAGGGACTTCCCGAGATCCCGAACGTGGTCCAGACGCTCTATAACGAACATATGGAAAAAAGGTCACAGTCTGCAATCGACGAAATAGTAACAACGATACTTGGCGTCTTTTGTGACTACCACGAGGTCTTTATTGTCGTTGATGCATTGGACGAATGCTCAGACGAGCATCGAGATTCTCTAATGTCGAGGCTGAGAAAGCTATTAGCACCCAATGTTAAGATGATGGTCACTTCCCGGCCCAATATATCGAGTCAAGCGTTCGAGAATGGAGGCCATAACACTTCGAATGTCATCCATTTAGAGATTGTCGCACACAAGGAAGATGTAGCGCGCTTCGTAGAGGGCCAGTTACACCGCCTGGCTGGCTGTGTTTCCCGCAACTTGGCCCTGAAACAGCTCGTCATTTCCACGATTAACGAAGCTGTCAATGGAATGTAAGTGTCAAGTCGCTTATAAGCACCAAAAGCTGGAGATACTTACGGTGGTATTAGGTTTATTCTTGCCCATCTCCTAGTTGAGTCCTTAGTCGGAGAGACGACCCCGAAAGCCATCAAATCAGTCTTAAGATCTTTGCCAAAGGGCTCCCAAGCCTTGTATCACGCATATGAAGGCGCCGTTGAAAGGATCAAATCTGGGAGTCGCAGCCAGCTAGCAGAAGCAGCGTTGTCTTGGATTGTTTGGGCGAGACGGCCTCTGAGCGTGAAGGAGCTTCAGCATGCCCTAGCTATAGAGGTTGGCGAGTGTCAACTCGATGAGGAAAACATCACGGATATATCCGACGTTGTATCCGCATGTACGGGATTGATCAGTGTCGACGGACAGAGCGATGTTGTCCGCCTCGTCCACTATACAGCATACGAATATTTCGCCGATACGTGGATATCCACTTTCCCGGAGACAACCGCAAAGGAAGATATTACAACGGCATGCATCAGCTATCTATCATTTGACGCCTTTGATACAGGCCCATGTTCAGAAGAAGAGCAATTCAAGGAGCGATTAACATTGTTCCCGCTTTACGAATATGCGGCTCAAAACTGGGGATACCATGCTCATACAGCTCACATGGAAAATGAACAATTAATTATTAACTTTTTGGAAAACGAAAAGAAGGTATTAGCATCCGCAGAAGCACTTTTGTCCATTTACAGATCCAATGAATACTTCCAGGCAGATAGGTGGTTCGAGCCGAACCGCCTGACAGGAATGCACCTAGCAGCATACTTCGGATTGGGGGAAACACTAGCCACCTTAGCCAAAGCTGGGCTTGATCCAGTCCCTGAAGATGGCCAGAGGCAGACTCCAGTTTTTTATGCGGCTAAAAACGGACAGGAGAGGGTTGTCCAGCAGCTGTTGGGCTGGAGTAACGTTCATCCAGAATGGAGAGATACCATTGGGCAACATATACTATATTATGCGTCTTATTACGGCCAGGAGAGCGTGGTAAAGTTACTACTCGCAAGGGATGATGTCTATCACGACACATCATTATCAAAGGCCACAGGACGCACTCCTTTAATGGCAGCAGTCGATAGGGGTCACGAGTCGGTAGTCAAGCTTTTGCTTGCTGTGGGTGGCACTGGCGCCGAGAACAATCGCAAAGATAGCACCACCGATAAAGGGCAGCTGTTGATCCGTGCGGCATACTCCGGTCGAGAGGCAGTGGTAAGACTTTTACTAGCGGAAGGCGGCGCTGGCCCTTACGTTAACTTCGCAGATGAATACGGTGCCGCGCCGCTTTTTTGTGCGAGCAGGGGACACAGCGAAGTGGTTAAGCTGCTCCTTGAGCATGGGGCGGATACAGACGTGAAGGCGGAGCAGGGCCAAACACCGCTTCTTTTTGCAGCGGGGAACGGACATGTGGCAACCGCAAGGCAATTACTCGCTGCGGGCGCCAATCCAAACTCGAAAGATGATAGGAGAGAAACACCATTATTGCAGGCAGCAAGTTCTGGTCACGAAGAGATGACCAAGCTATTACTTTCTGCAGACGGCATCATCGTCGATTCTAAGGATGGTGAGGGACGAAGCGCGCTATCACGTGCGGCAGAACTCGGAATTTTGGAGGTAACAAAATTACTTCTCGCGAACAGCGGTGTTGATCCAGATGCTCGGGACAATGGCGGTCGCACGCCGTTGTCGTGGGCTTCAGCAGCTGAACCCTCCAAGCCTGGGCCGAGTGGAGGGAAGCAGAACGAAATCATCCGTATACTTCTTGCGCATAGCGGTGTCGACCCTGACTCGAGGGATTCAGAGAATCGGACGCCTCTCTCATATGCAGTAGAAGAGCCAGGCGTGGCGGTGGTCGACCGATCCGGAGCAGCCAGCAAGAGACCATGACAACCCGAATGAGCGGGATAAAGTGCAACTGCTGTTAACAGACGATCGTATTGACCCGAACTCTCGAGATGCTGATGGCAGGACACCGCTGTCACACGCAGTTCAGAAAGGAGCAAAAGAGACTGTGATGCTACTTCTAGCGAGCGATCGTGTCATTCCGGACTCTAAAGACATCGAAGGTCGGACCCCTTTATCATATGCAGCATCGGGATGTCACGACAAGGAGGCAATCCGGCTTCTACTTGCCGAAGATCACGTTGATCCAAATTCGAAAGACATCGGTGGTCGAACACCACTATCACACGCATCGGAATCATGTGGCGCGTTCGAGGCGGTGGAGCTACTGTTATCGGACGATCGTATCGAAGTAAACACCCGAGATGAGTGCGGTAGAACACCTCTGTCTTACGCTGCAGAGTTGTCCTCAGATGCCAAAAGTATGGAGCTCCTACTTGCAAAAGCTGGCGTGGACCCGGATATAAGCGACATAACAGGCCGGACACCGTTATCATACGCCGCGGAACGGGGAAGTATATCAGCCGTAAAGGCTCTACTAACAGATGGCCGCTGCGACTCCAACTCACAAGATGACAGCTCTCGAACACCGCTCTCTTATGCAGCGGAGGAAGGAAATACTGAGGTGATCGAACTGCTACTCCGGGAGGATTTCGATCCAAACCTTGAAGACCTCAACGGACGAACGCCGGTATTCTACGCTATAGAGAATGAGAAAATTGAAGCAGTGAACCTGCTACTTTCAGACGATCGCGTCAACCCATATTCGATCAGCATAGACAACCGCACCATCTCAGCATGGATCGCAGAGAAATGGTATCAAAGGATCATTAGGACACTAGAAGATAGATATCTATACTCGAAAGACCAGAATCAGGCTGGGTTTGATGAACAAAGTTGTTCAAGCTTGGGGATCATGCTTTTCGCGGAGAAACCGGATACAAACTCAGTCCAGAGCAGCGAAGCCAAAAGGACCTTCCCACCTGCCGCTGCGCGAACTTGGCATGAGATGGTCTTGAGCCTAATCTTTACGAGAGAGGCTGAAGCAGATGGTCAAGCAGCCGATGAAGGCTTGGGTCAGCAGGAGATGTGGTGCAATACGGTAGAGGTACTCTTCGTCCGTGAAAATAGTATCGATATAGACCTCAGGGATATCTTTGGCCGAAGTCTCTTGTGGTGGGCCGCAAGAACGGGATACGAGATGGTAGCACGGCTCCTCCTCGCGAAAGGCGCCGATCCGGAGTCCGTCGACAACAGGTCGAACAGCGCTCTCATGCGCTGCAAAGGGTGGGTGTCGGATGATCGTGGAAATGCTGCTTGCAAGAGACGACATTGATCCGAATAACCAAGACGATGATGGCCGGACACCGCTAATTCTAGCGTTGCACGAGGCCCACTACGAAACGGCAAAACTGCTACTCGCAAACAACCGCGTCGACCCAAATTACCAAACCGCGACATATGGTCTACCAGCGCTGTCGATAGCAGCAGGGAGCGGGAATGAGGCAGCAGTAAAACTACTACTTGCAGATCTCCGCATCGACCCTGACCTTGAAGACTGCTATGGTCGCACGCCGCTATGTAATGCGGCAGAGATGGGCAACGAGACCATAGTAAAGCTACTACTCCAGAAACCTGGAGTCAATCCAGACCATCGCGCGAAACGGAACGAGACACCACTCTGGTTTGCAGCGAGAAAGGGCCACGTTGGTATAGTCGAGCTGTTGCTCGATCGAATCGAGGTGAATGTTCAAGGCTATCATGGAGTAGTGCCAATAGTGACAGCAGCGCGTGGTGGCCATGACAAAGTAGTAAAGCTACTACTGGAAACTGCGCAGAAAAGAGGTACAAGCTTATATTTCAAAGACGGACGGAACAGGACGCCACTCTGGTGGGCAGCGCACTATGGCCGTAAGGCTGTAGTGAAGCTTTTGCTCGCCGAATACCACGCTGATTTGGATTGCAAAGACGATGAGCGCGGATATACTCCTCTGATAGCAGCAGCAGAACGTCGCCACAATGATGTATTTTGTCTGCTGTTAGCGGCTTCGCGGGCCTCACCATCCTAGATTCATGGGGGTGCAGTGTTTAAATGGAGAAGGCCTGTTATATTTGGAATATCTGATGAAGTACCTTAAGAAGGAAGCTATTACATGGTCAGTGCTTGACACTGTTGATCAAACATGTAATATGTATTTTATAAGGCTAGTTGTAAATATAATGAAAGCTATATATCAACTTAAAAAATAGATTGAATTTTTTTTAGATTAATAATTATTTATTAAGTTTGACACCAATATCACCTGAAAACCGAAGTATTTATATATGGTGTACAAAATCAATCAAAAGATACACATTCATTTTTCATATTATATATAATACCGTTAAACATATATAGTATACATCAACCCCTGTAGATACCACCAAGACCTACACTTATAAGTCTATTGAGTAAGTACTTAATATCTCTATTATAAACCAAATAATAGTTTCAAAATTACACCCACTATTAAGCCAGGCAGCAGAAGTCGGCCCACTCCCTAGCAGAAGCCAGTCCACTCCCCAGCAAAAGCCAGCCCAACCCCTAATATACACAGAAACCAGTCTAGTAAGAGTTGGCCCAGCAGAAGCCGGCCCAGCCAGCCCAGCAGAGTTGGCCAACATACAGCAGCCCAGACATTAAGATATATGCACACATATACATATATATATATATATACATATATATATATATACATATATCTATATATTCTACTATTAGACTAGCCACTTGCTGAGCTGACTTCTACTGGGCTGGCTCTTGCTAGGCCAGCTCTTGCTAGGTTGGTTTTTGTTTATACTAAAAGCTGGGCCAGCTTTTACTAGAAAGTGGGCCAGCTTTTTCTGGGAAATAGGCTGACTTCTGCTGCCCAGCCTCCACTTAATCAGCATAGCCAAATTGGCAGCTACATCTATAGATGAATTTTATCTATAAACATAGGCCTTAGCAGTATTTGTAAGGGTTTGAACTATACTATATATATTTAATAACATTATATATAATATAAAAAACAAATGTGTATCTTTTGATCGATTTTGTACGCCATATTTGTATATAATACGAACAGATACTGCAATGCCGTATATATATATATATATTAAAAACGAATATATTATCCAGATCTCAAGCGATCCTTGCGGACTTTCAAGTTATTAGTAACGTATGTAGCTGATCTGTACTTATTCATCAGCATCCCTTATACGAGAATTTAAGGCAAGATTTATTTTCGTTAGAATTAATGAGGTGAGTTCTTGCTTGTATTGTCAGTGACGACTCGCTACTCCCACCGCGAGAGACTGTGGCGAGTACGTATTCTTTGCCAGATATTTTACGCCTCCCGCTAGACGTCTCACCGTTCCCTGTAACTTTAGGTATCTAACCTCGAATTTCTGGTTCGTGTAACACTCTTGTCATGCATGGCCATGAGTTCAAGTTATTAACTCAACAACTTTGACTCCTATAACATAAATGCAACCGAATTGCGCCTAGTATCTAAGCGGGAGGACGGCTTATGTTATATAGCTACGACGATTAATGGTCGTTGGTAATGAGGTAGCGATGAAAAACTACGTAAGCATCAGCTATAGCACTAAGCCACCTAGGGGGGCCTACGTTTGGATGCAAAGAATTTGATATGAGACCTGAAATGCACGCACGAGAGCGATCAGCCGATGTCAGGGTTGCTGGGATAATATTACTAGAAACGCACTCTGGGTGCCCGCACTAGAACCTCCCAAAAACAAATATTCAAAAGAAAAAAAGAAAATCTGAACTTTCAAAAAAAAAAAAAAGCGAGTCGGGTCAAACTTCAAGTCGAAAGAAACAACTAAAACAGGAGGAAACGGCAAGTTCGAAACGAATAAGCTCATACAAAATACCTCTTTCTGGTGGGGTACCTGACCGGACGAATCCGGAACAAGCACAGTGAGAGGTAGAGACCCAGGTAGGAGCAACCTACCCATCTCATGGATAAAAACGCACCGATCGAACATAGGGAACAGAGGACTATCTTATGAATTTACTTTCTGGAGGACCGCAACCACGACATCGGGATTACGTGCGTCGGTAGCTTTCGACTCTCTAGCTCTATGGAGAAGTCGTTTCCAAATTTGGCATCCGCCGTAAGAAATGCGAAGCCTTTGGTGTATGCTTCGCAGGCGATTCGAAGGTCCTGCCCGCTACGTCGAGTTGTTTCTGCGAACCCTATAGTCCCATTGTGTCAGGAATATTTGAGATCAAGCACAAGGGTTACGTTCTCTAGTCTGATATAAAATGTTTTCGGAAGAACGAATTAATAGAACTTACTCCGCTCATATGTTTCATTATCTACCGGGGGCTCTGTGAGTAGGCGCTGGTATCTCTCCTCTGCAATTTCTGAAGCCAGCTTCGTGGCTTGACTTGTGCTGTAGCGGCCAGGTCCAACTTTGAAACCCATATTATTGAGCTTTTTCTTCACCAATGAATAATCGGTGAGGACCATGGTCACTGGGCTAAACAAGTACTCCAGGATACAGTCATTGAAAACGACCCTTTTTTTGGTCGCTTTCATGGCCTTCTTAAGCCATGGGCTAACATCTTTCGGCTGTAACAGTGCTTCCAGAAGGTTGGTATCGAAGGCGACACCGGACCCCAGTTTGCCCATAGTCAGATCTTTGGGAGAGAGTTGGGAGCCCAGGGAAAATGGACTTCTCAGCCGCGGTTCCGGGGATGAGGAAGCTGCTGGCTTGGCAGAAAAAAAACGACTTGGGCCATACTGGCGAGCGAGGATTGCGCCGGGTCTTGGGCGAGCTTGGACAATATTACGGTATAGAGGCGTTCGTAGATTGCGCGGCTCAAAATAAACTTTGGCAAAGGCCCCTTATAAATTTACAAAGATCCCAACAAAAGTACGGACTTATCGAATCTAACACCAGACGGACCACACTTCTGCTGAGCAGATCCATCAGAGCAGCAACAGGTTCAAAACAGAGCTGAGCCAGCAATCAGCTGGCCAACCAAACAAACATGGCTTTTCAGTCACTCAAACATTTTCGTCCTGTCATCAGTCGACTCGGTCTCTTAACCTATCGTCCGCAGGTAGAGCTAAGCAGCCACCTGCGGGGGTTCGCACACAAAAGCAACCCAAACCTCCCTCTGGCTCGTTTCAAGACTCCGCCTGCTGCTCAAGTCGGATCAATCGTCATAAGCGAGCTCGAGAAAGCAGATATTGGCGTAACAGATCATGGTCGGCAAGCAATCTTACGTTCATTTGCTTCAATCACTCTCAAAGAGCTCAACAAACCAAACAACGAAATGTCTCTCACTCTGGAGAGTTTATTTTATGCAGTGGAAGACATACCTCCCGAGTTAAGGCTTCAACTTGTCCATTTTCGTCCTACATCACCCTGGCGATTGGATGAAGCATACGATGAATTCCAGGACTATAAAGTCCATAAAATATGGGAGGCACTTCATCATAAGTCCGAACTCTTCCGCAGGCTAATTGAGGAGGAAGAAGACTTGGTACGGCAACATTGGCATCGGTTCATTGATCCCCGTCAAGTGAGGGATTGTGATTTATGGCAGTTGCTGCGGGAAATGCTTATGTGTGCAGTTTTCAAAAGAGCTGATATCGACAATCTACCTGAGCCTTTCAAGCTTGAAAGCCTACCACCGGGAACTCCAGGTGAGCTATACTTCAGTGATCCTATAACGCGTAGTGCCCATTAGTACACTTAGAATGTAGCCTATGTCGGAGTCAATCTTCGCCACAATCTATTTTGTACATATTTCGAGTCTAAGCTTGAGACTATGGGCAGGGATGATCCTACAGGCTATATGCACTCATTTGTTCTATGTTTTTGTTACTAGACTCTACTATCAAATAAATCAAATAATAGTTAACTAGATAACATACGTACTTGCTTCTTAAGCAAGCCCTATTTTAATATTTAATATTTTGAATTTGTTCCTTTCATCAGCCAAAGAATTGGGGGAGCGGCTAGATGGATGAACATCAATTTACTATTAGTGCGGATGAATGTCTCAAAGGTACGTATACTAAGTGAACGTGCCGATAGTTACCATGCAGCTTCAGCTTGAACCTATACTGTGTAATGACTTATATCCTCACCCGTATAGGTGCTAAGTCTCGCCGCATATGAGAGTTTACAGGTATGTACACACACAGCAGGACATATAAAGCTGTGACCTCATCAACACTTATTTAGGCCTCTTTCGACTAGCTTCGAATATCCCGACTCGGTGTCCAGAAAAATTTGGAATCCTCATCTACAGGGAAGATGCGGGGTCAGCGGACAGAATTCTCGAACTGGACACCAATAAACTGCATCCCGGAAGATTTAGAGAAAAATGTCAACACAATATCATCGACTTTGTCTCGGAAACGAAACTGCCAATGGCGAAGGATCGGCAGTCTGGTTCACGAGACAACCATCAACTTGATCATGAAAAATCTTCCGAAAATCAAATATCAATTCCTGAAATAATTCTTGAACCCGTGGTCCCGAATGGCACCGCGATGCCAAGACCTTGCAGGTGGTATTGTATTTAGGCAGCTAGCAGAGAGGAGAAGCTTCTCTTCTCCTCCATCATCAATCTACACCATCACACTTACCATCAAGACCACGTTGCTTCACCCTGGGTCTACAACGTATCCCCAAAAAGTAGTAGCATCATTCTTTGTTACTACACTCATTCTCCACGAGCTCGGTCATATCCCAGAATTTCGAGGAGCCCAAAAAGGCAACAAAGACTACGAGACTCCCCAGGCACACTTTGCCGGGAGAGCGGGCTCTCGGTTGAACTACGACTGTTCGGCGGCTCCCTCGAGCCATTATTCTCGCAGGATACCGACAATCAAGAGATACGGGCCGTAGCCATCAAGTCGGCTACGTTGGGCTTCCGTTATATGAAATTTGTCCCAAGATTTATCGAGTAACTGTTCATGCCGAAAACTTGGCAAGGGGCGACACCGCGGAAGTTTTCCCAGCACCAGCCAGCGGCCGTCCTGCATCGCTCGGTCAGGGGAAAGCTGGCTCGCCCGATCTGGAGATGGGGACCTGTTCAGAACCGCCTGCAAGACCCACAAAGCGCCTTCTGGGAAAGGATCCGCTGCCGCCTTTAAGACTCATGACCTCGCTTTCACACCAAGTCCCCGCGCCATCGACGCCACCACGATCATCAAAGTCCCCAAATCATCACAGTCTCTCAGCCCTCGAGAACCAACCACGCCGCTAAGACCGCTGCCGGACCGTCGTCGAATATCAGGGCCCAGGCGCGGAGCTGAAAACTTGGCAAGTGGCGACACCGACATTGAGACCCCCGATGCAGACCATATTTAGGGCATCTGCCTTGACCGATGTGTCCGAATTTGTTTTCTCCGGCTCCGACAAATACAAAAGACCAGTCATCCGGAGAGGGTTTCTCGCAAAGAAATTAGCGAGGGCGAAACGTATCGCCAAACAGATGAACAGAAAATGCGGCATAGGCAAGGGAGGCTCTCTGCAGACAAAGAGTGCGCGCGCGGCGGTCTCGGGGCTGAGATTGGCGGAGGTGACGACCATGAGAAAGTCCTAGGTGACAGATCATGAAGATGGGGCCACCGGCAATGACTTGTCTCGCAAGCCAGAAAGCCGTCCTATAGCTTACCGGCTAAGTCGTATGTGCCACCTGATAAGCGACCATTGCCGCGTGGCTCGAAATTCACGAGTCTGGCGCCGGGCAGTGTCGTTGCGCCGGAGCGAGTTCATCGTCGTGTGGGTGAATCGGAGTCTGAGGCTGAGGTGAATACGGCCACTACTACGCATGCCCGCCGTGTCCGTATGGCGAGTGACAGCGAAGGCAAAGAAGAAAACCCGCGCAGTGATTCCATTCGTGACGGGCGGGACCTTCATGACACCTTTGCGCGCGCTGGCCTGACTTCGGGAGATATTCTCGGTGTGGGGGCTGGTCCTTTCGTCGGAGGAGAGGTTGGAGGCGTGAGTGGTGACGAAGTAACCCTGTCAGTACTGGAGGCGACGATGATGCCGTACTTGTTGCGTGGCCTCCAGTTGCGTTTGGAGAATGGTCGTCCCGTATGGCGCAAACAGTCATCGTCTTCGAGCTCTGCGGCTCCGTCTGTAACACCATCTGTGGCTCCGTCTGTGGCATCCTTCGCTGGCCCAGAGGTCGGGTGTCTGGTTCACAAGACAAGCAATGACCTCAATAGTATGTTTTTACAGCGGTGTTATGTTCTCTCCCGTCTTTTTCACTTCGTGACTTGCGCAGATATCTATAGTAGTCTGCATAACTTTGTTTAGTTATTTAGCTTTGTTTTCATAGAGGCAAAAATGCTTAATGAATTTGGGCATGAGAATTCCTGGTAAGAGCGTACCGGTAACCTGAGTTTTGTGGGCTGTTGCAGAAACGAGGCATATTTTGACAAAGCTTTGCCGATAATCATGAGATTGAGCTCGGAGTTCGAGACTCTGCGCTGGTAAGTCAATAGACTAGGTAGAGCAATGCTAGTAGATTCTTTTCTCCCTCTTTCGCTTTTTGTATCGAAGCCAGGTGCCCTACAGTATAGAGCGGATTGAAGTTGAGCTTTGGTGAGGTATTGAAGGGGAACACTCGAGTGCTCACGAACTCAATCTAGAGGCTTTTCAAGACTCAGATGTATGGGAAATCACCCGCTTTACGTCTCTAATTCTAGAGTAATGGGGAACAGTAAGATCATAAACCAAGTCCCTTCTTTTACATGCATGACTCTCCATCTTGCGAAAACGGTGTCCGACCATCGTGTGCACAGTTCCATCTAGAAGGAAATGAAGACAGTAGTGCTAATCATGAGCGAGTACGACTCAAAGAGCCTAGAATCTACAGGAGCTGCAACAGATGTCGTCCTAAAGTCAGGTGTTGCTTTTCTTCGACGCGTAGAGACATCGTCTAGGCAGTCGATGAAAAACAGTGACCAGACATCACATGAAGACAGCAAAAATAATGCGGGCTAGACATCCGAAGACACCTAGCGATGCTCAAGTACCACGTTGTGCAATGTGAATTCAAGCATCGAAGGGCCAACATTCTTGATCGCTGGTCCTTCCCACAAGGTAAGTATGAAGAGAGAAGAAGAAGAGAAGGAAGGTGGAAGGCAGAGACTGCCTTTTATAGTTCTCTAGGGCGGGCGAGGGAAAAACAGCTTGACGAGAATGCCACACTCAACACGATAGGGATTCAGATAAAGCACCGTGATGTTGAAACAGCGAGACAACACGCGGCATCTGCTTTGAGACCAGCCGCGATGGAAATGTCATTGGATGCGAGACCCGGATCAATTGAATAGACTTTAGATCAAAATATGTACGAGAATCTAAGCGGGCAGCCTCTAGCCGCCATGCTATCACATAACGTACGTTACACAAATCAACTGACATCAATAAAAAAGGGGATACAACCCACAGCTAGTTTTATACTAGTCCTCCAGTCAAACTCATCACCAACAACTTTGTCACCTCCGCTAGCTTCTCCCAAGGAACACAGGAAGGCTCTCTCATACATAAGCACTACCGTACAGTAAGCGTCTATAGAACATACACACACAATGAATTTAACAAATATAGGCACCACGCCGCGCACGCAGCCACAGCACCCGCAGCCACAGCACTGTAGAAGTTGCATCGCAATACCTACCTTGATACGTTGGCCTCTCTTGTTTGCTGTAAACTGTGTGGTATTTACTACATCTTAGCTGTGTTGTAGGCGACTCTGGGTGATATTGGTGTTGGGGAATTTTTTAGCCACGCCTGCTTGGGGAACTGCAAGAGTCATCCGAAATTCAAAATCATACAATAGAATCTGGTAATAGCTGGTTGGAGTAAGTATCCATGCATGCTTGTACCCTGTCCTACAGGCTGGAAACCTTGCACCATTTCAGATCCTGAATTCTTAAGATTATTGGTGGTACTCGGGCTGGGTAACATATTACTATATAACTAAGTACTTACCGTAGGGGTAATTTCAGGAAAACCATCGTTGGCATGTTCAGGCCATAATGTTGGTCTTAGAGGTGATGTTAGCCACCCAAGACTGCTTCAGGTTGGGCTTTGTGGTATATATAAAAAGACCCCAAAAATGCAACAAAACTCACCACAGTAGTTATACTTGCAACTTTCGCCATATGGTGTACAAAATCGATCAAAAGATACACATTCGTTTTCACATCATATATAATACCATTAAACATATATAGTATAATTCAAACCCCTGCAAATACCACCAAGGTCTATGTTTGTGGGTGAAATTCACCTAGAGATGTAGCTGCCAATTTGGCCATGCTGATTAAGTGGTGGCTGGGCAGCAGAAGCTGGCCTACTCCCCAGTAGAAGTCGGCCCAGCCTTTAATATATATAGAAGCCACCCAGCAGAAGCTGCCCAGCAGAAGCTGGCCTAGTAAGAGCCAGCCCAGCAGAAGTCAGCCCAACAAGCGGCTAGCCCAATAGCAGAATATATAGATATATGTGTATATACGTATATGCGTGCATACACCCCAATGCCTGGGCTGCCGCATGCTGGCCAATTCTGCTGGGCCGGCTGGGCTGGCTTCTGCTAGGCCAGCTCTTACTAGGCCAGCTTCTGCTGGGCAGCTTCTGCTAGGCGGCTTCTATATATGCTAGAAGCTAGGCCAACTTCTACTAAGGAGTAGGCCAGCTTCTGCTGCCCAGCCACCACTTAATCAGCATAGCCAAATTGGCAGCTACATCTCTAGATGAATTTCACCCACAAACATAGACCTTAGCGGTATTTGCAGGGGTTTGAATTATACTATATATATTTAATGGCATTATATATAATGTAAAAACGAATGTATATCTTTTGATCGATTTTGTACGCCATACGCCAGAAAAGGGACGGTAGTCTGGTTTACGAGAAAAACAGCAGATATACCCATATGAGCTAAGGCGCACACTCACCGCGCAGTTAGGTTAATACTGTCTGGCATAGTTGCCTTCAACTTTCTTTTCGCCGTGGGATTGATATTTGTATCTTAACAACAATTTGGTCTGTAGACTCGTACCCTCGCTGTAGCTTGATCAGCTTAGTACCCGATAATAGTCTTGGTGCCAGACGCCGGTTCGCTATTGTGAAAACAGTGAGTTCGCAGCGCAACCAGGCAAGTCTGGCCTCGAGACTAAGCCGATAATATAACCGTGGTCCAATATTAATGCTTGACGAATCTCGCTTGGCTGTATAGTATAACCTCTCTTGATACCTTGAAGCTACACCTACACAGGCTAGGAAGAGTGCTGAGTACCCAGTCGGGTGAGTTGGCTGTCATCTTGGGCAAGCGTGCAGACCTGCATTTTGAGTGGTGGTGTGATTGTTCGTCATGCGGAAGTTTCCCTCGCCGCCGCCACACCAAAATGTTCGCCATCGTAAAGATTCCCTCGCCCGGGCCCAACAACTATAAAAGGGCGGCCTCCCCCCCAAGTTTCCAACTCTTTTTTTCTTTCTCTCCTCATACTTACCTTGTGGGAAAACTGGAGGATCAAGAAGCTCTGGTTTTTGGCGTTGAGTCCGCATTGCACATAGCGGCACCTTCAACGTCATTAAGTGTCTTCGGGCATTTAGCTCGCGGATTTTTTGATGGTCTTCATCTTGGTTTATCCAAGCGGCTTTTTTTCCTTGGTCTGTAGGCTCTGCTTCTACAGTCCGAAGAAAGATTGCGGCGAAGTTGTCAACAATACACTTTAATTTGAATGACCTTTTTGTTCTCCCGCGTGCTAGATCATCACCACCTTATCCAGTCCCATGAAAGTTCGTTATGGTCCCTCCCGTTCGATGTAGCGATATGTTCTTTCGGTCGCCTTGTAGCTCTAGATATCACGATGCCTGTAGCCTACTACGCTTCTGAGTGTTGTGATATCGCGGGTGGTGATTTCTTTCTAGCTCTATCCAGCTCTATGGCCAAACTAACCTCGTCCCAATTTTTTGTTCTTACCACGCCTCGCCATCTAGCGCTTCGATTATATAGCTGTCCGTACTGATAAAAGTAAGCCTCTTGCGTGAATGTAAACTTTCTTTACTGTTCTCGGCGGCGCGTTCTCAACGTTGACGCGTTAACATATCTCCTTCGCCATCAGCACCCGGCACGTCACACCTAGCTCGTCCGACCCGAACGTTCGACCCGCCCACCCGCTCGTAGCTTTAACGCAGCAAGTCGCCCATAGGCTCCTCTCCTCCTCCTCCAGTATGGCAGACGCCATGACAGACGTGTCGCAGAACCCCTTCCAACCGTGTCGCGAACAGCTTCAGGAGCAATACCTACAGTGTCTCCGCCACCTTGATGATGTGCCACACATCCTCTTCGACGACAAGCTTCTCATCCGTGCAGTGCTCACTTATACACCGAATCAAAAGCTGCTCCAAAGGTTCTCGAGCCTCACTATCGAGGAGGTTGCGGACCTTTGTGAGGTCAGCTATTGGGGCTTGAAGAACTTACGTTGTTCGGACAGCACAGATTCTACGGTCCTAGGCCATGGATACCGCTTCAATCCGCAAACTAAAGAGCCGTTGCCCGTAGAAGCGGTGCTGCCAGGAGGAAAGCTGATTTTCGCACCTCCGCTACCTCCCCTAGGTAGGCTTCTGATCAACTTCAACTTTCATTTCAGAGAATAGAGACTGATGTGTGTCGAATCGCCTTTCCGATTCACTAGGCGTGAGCACACTACCAGCCTTATCGATACATACTCCGCTCCCACAGCCTGAAGGGATCCTCGACCAACCTCGTTCGACGTCAATCGATGCTCTTGCACTGGAGAGACAACAGGGCCGCTGTGCCGTTTTGAATCTAGACTTTTTCCAAAGAGATAGACCGTGGGATACAGCCCATCTGTTCCCTTACAGTGCACTCTCGAACGAAGATTCAGAGACCACTTGGGCGTTTCTGGCGGTATTCCTCGGGGAAAGACTATACGAACATCTATCCACCACGTTAAGCTCGTGCTTACATACATGCGGCAACGAAATCACGCTCGAAGAGTTCTTCTGTCGCAAGTTCGACATGGGATGGTTCTCACTTCAACCCCTATCTCTCGTGCCAGGCACCGACGGCCACTTCCTAGATGTGAAACTACACATGGAGGTCCCCCTACATCTCTTGTACGAGTACTCATGGCAGATTGATGACCCAAAGTATCAATGTGCCCTAACGACAAGCGGCAAATGTTACATAACTGAAGAGGGCCAAGTAGAGCGAAGATGTCTCCGGAACGACGCAATCCGCTATCTGATACCTGACGAAGTCATCCGACTGTCTACCCCAGATCCAGAACAACTTCCCCTCCCGTCCACCATGCTTCTCTGGTGGCGGTTGTCTATTTGGCGGTTACTCGGCGCAGCAGGACTTCGGGAGACAACATCACTAAGCGATATCGACAGCAAGATTTCTACAACCAAAAGCCCCTGCCTCCGCCTAGCACTAACCGAGGTAGAGATGCTGATAAGGAAAGCGACAAAAGTGACGGGAATGACGATGACGACCCTCACGATCCACCGAGACCCAGCAAGCGCCTGGTGAAATGGCAAAAGCAGGCGACACGTTCCAGCGCTCGTCTGTCCGCGCAACGGAAAAGAAACCAAGCATCCCAAATTGAAGCCGTTCGGTGATCTTCTGCAAGAGATAGAAGATTGGTTGCACCCCTTCCAGTTACATGCCTGAAAGAGGTTTCCGCCGCGAATCTCGAAGAAAACGGGCCCGAGTCAATCCACAAAGGTCCACGCATGCCGGATTTGGACTGATACAGCGACGACTACGACCACGTTACATATGAATAGGCGTCCACCCCTTACCGGATTAATACCTGTGGTGGTGATCTTGTCGTAGAGACAAGGTCGCAGTCGATATAGCAAGGCCATGAAATACTTGAGCGACCTCAAATAAAATTACTTCAGGGTGAAGCCTGGGACTAGCTCTGATGATATATGCGAGGAATAAAGATAGCACTAAGGCTTTATGCGCTCAGGCGTCGCAACAGCTATTTAGTGCTGGTCGCGATCCGTTCGATATCAAATATTTGGAATACACGGTAAAATGGAGCCCTCTCAGCTCACGGCAGCGGGGGCATAACATACTATTCACCAAGAATACGCCTCCACCTCAAGCTCAAACACTGTGTTTCCACGCCTGGCGGCGGCAACAACCAAAGCCCTGACGTCATCGCAGAGCCCTCCCGGCCCAGATACGACGACTCCAACTCTCTCCCATCCTGCGTCCACCTCGTTGTCCAATAGCTGCTTGATGTCCAACCTCCTACCGATTCTGATGTCTTTATCCGCAATGCCATCGAGAGCTGGCTGCAGATCATCGACGAGGCATCTCGCGGATTCTTTGACGCTCCAAGCGAGCTTGACGTTCCAGTGGTTGTTCACGAAGGGCAGCAGCCCCGTGACACCAATGCCGCCACTGATGAGCAGCAGTCTATCACAGCGGAGGACCTCTTTTGTGGAGCTATTCGGATACGGGCCCTCGAGGAAGGTTAGAAGGTTGTCGTTTGCAGCGAGCAGCTTTGTGGCTCCAGCTGATTTCCTCACGTACATCGTCAGCCCCGCGGTGGCAGGATGCGGATGGCTCCGTTGCGGCGTCGATTGAACTTGCGATGTCGATTTGAAGGTTTCGTTCTTCTCCACATCGGACCCAGATGAGGAACGCCGCTCTCCAACCGGTTCTATTGAGTCATGGCTGGCAGACCCGCCGTGGCTGTTCGAGATAGCCGGCTGCAGTAGAACAGTCGACAGGACCGAGAACGGGTGATTCTCCCACGGCCGAAGAGGATGCAGCGTCGGGAAGTAAGCATACACATGCTTACCAGGCTCAGACCCCCATCGTATCCCCGGAACGTCGATGCGAACATAATCCCCACCCAGCTCCGTAACCTTCGCCCGTCGCGGCCTAGCCACCACGACACGGGCAACACGCATCAACCGATCGAAGAACCACACCCCGATGATACAGTATATCCAAGTCTGGTACCCACCCAGCCACTTGTACAAATCATAGGCATGGTACCAAAACCCGACTATCACGACGACCGAAAACACTATATGCGAGATAAGGAAAACCTCGTACGCAAAGCTGCGCACGAAGAGCTGGCTGCCGAACGTGAGGATCACAACAGCAACGGTGGCAACGATACCCCAGATCCAGTACGGCTTCACGACTTCCATCTCGTACATCCCCTCCTTCTTGTATATGTACAGCGCCAGCACCGAGTGCAGCAGCGACTGGAGGGCAAATATCCGCGCCACCCACCGGTGTAGAATGATAAATGTTGAATGCGACCAGTTTGTCGTCCAGAGCAGGAAATTATTCCGGCCGGCAAGAAGGAAGACTAGCGGTGCGAGAATGTATCCGAATACACCGGTGCGGTACATTACGTACGAGAGAATCTCGTAGTATCGACTTGCGTACCACGCACTTGGTTGCCGAGACTGGTATCCGATGCATGTAAAGATGATATTCAGGGCCAGGAAGAGTACGACGTATAGGGCTTGACCGACGGTGGGCGCGTTGCCTATGAGGTATGGTAACGGGCGGACCTGGTAGGAACCGATGGTGCTCGGCCAGACGGCGTAGGGCCTGAGCTTTCTGAACAGCGTGGAGATAAAGGGCAAGTATCCGAGGAGCGTGAGGACAATAGGTAAACCGAACCCGGTAACCAGCATGACAATTCTACAAAGAACATTCCGTATTAGCTGTGGAACCGTCATCAGCGTCAGAGTATATGGGTGCTAACCCGTAAGCGTTCTCAATGGTAGTCTCCCGCTGGATCGAAGTCAGGACATTCCACTGCCGAAGATAAACGTCCGGCGAAACGATAGAGGTAGCGTTCAAATCCATATCGCCGGCCTTGAGCTGCACAGTAACCGGCTCGACAACATGCGCGAGAGCCTCAGCATACGACCATTTCGCCGGCACGGTCACAGCACCAGCTTTTGTCTGCCCTGTGGCCTCCGTTTCCCAAAACCACTCAAGTTTCGACTTGGGCACGTCGTATGCTGCACACTTGGTATGCATGCACCATGCCAAGCTGGTTAGGTATGGCGTATTGGAAGCCCAGCAGTCTGAGGTCGTCGACATTGTCATCATGCCGATGGTTTGCCCCATGCTCGAGCAGTCTAGCATCAGCGATGACAGGGACCGTAAACAGGACATGGCGCAGAAGGGATCGTAAGGGCTCGCGGGGAAGCCGTTCAGCTGGCCTTGTCCTGCGACGGATGTTGCCAGCATCAATGTCGCCAGGGACACCGACGGAAAGGCTCGACTCCGGCCCATGATGGATACTGTCGTATATCACTTGCTGGAACAAGCAGAGGTAAAGGCCCAAGGAAATGATCCTCAGGAAGAGAACTCACGAGATTATCGATTGACTGACATAAGAAGCAGGCACCTCTGCCACTCTTAAATAGAGCAATTGAAAACTGGTTTCCTATTCGATTTCATTTTGAAGCGGGGAGCTACCTGCTACTCAGGCCCGCACAATGCTGATATCTTCGCGATTCGCAATTCAACGGTCGCAACCGCCATCCCAATCCTAAAGAACTAATTGGTAATGGATACTGGTGTTCTGGTCGAGTCTGGAGCTCGTGGAATTGCGTTGGTCGTGTTGGCGCCCCACAGCGCGCTTTTGAGAAGGTTTTATTGCCTGTTCGGGGATAGTCTGTCGCAGCGTGGGGCCGAGCCGGCAGCATGCCTGAGAGCTCCAGGTGCTTTGGAGCTTGTGGCACCATACCCATGCACTGTGTGTCTTTTGAAGAGCATCCCATGATCTTTCTACTTGTGGCTAGTCGAGCTTTATGGACCTTTTTCTATGAGAGCTGTTTTATAGTGAGTGGCGTGATATCGATGTCCGCATATACACGCGCATAGCGCGACATACTCAGGAACCCTGAGAATTCAGGACGGATAATATAATCAGCTCGTTCTCACATTTCAATGCGTATATATTTGCATATGCGTAGATTTGCATCTTAGCTACTGTGTGATGGTCGTGACTTCTACGGCGGCCGTAGAGGCGGAACCAAAATGGTAATAGCGGAACGCGGAGAACAATCCTCCCACTCATACGCTAGGGATTACTACACATGCAGACATTGGCTGTACTTAAGACCCTGAATTCATGAATGTGGTACGAATTGCTCGTCTCTTTTCGTTGTAACCTGCGTCTCTACTCAGCTCATCTTGCTTCTTACCCCGAGTCTAATTATTAGTGGCATGTCACCTACATCTTGATATATGCATAGTCTCAAGCCTTAATTCCATGATAATTTGGCCGAAACAGCCAGAAAAAATTTGCTCACCATTGAACTACTAGTAGGTAGACCAAACAAAAGACACGCTATATATACATAAAGACCGAGGCCATCGCCGGAGATCCCCGTAAGAATTCCCAAACCGACAGGGATGTTGACACATGCAAATAATGCAGAGCAGCATTGAAATTAATCTCGAGATATTTTACTAGTCAATCAAAGAGAATCAAGGGACTAATCTGGTGCTGGTATCTTACTACCTAGGTTATAGCGAGCAGTTGGTCCTTTTACGTTGAAAGACGGAACCCCAAGGCTAGTAACGCGAACGGATTTGATACAATGCTGCATGTAGATCACAGGTTACATGTCAAGCTAGGAAATTCTACCAGCTGGCTAGGGAGATCAAATTGTTAAGAATAGATCTTATGCCCACGGTGAACATGATATATATAGATATACAAAAAATTGGAACAAACTATAGAAACACTCATCTACAAAGGAGACGATGCCAGCTAACGCCGGTATCATAAACAGCCACTGCAGGTAATCAATCGTCGTAGCTGCGAATGTAATATCGTCGAGACCATACCATTAAGAGGTAAAGTGTAGACGGTCTAGTCAAACGCATGATGACAATTGGTTCCAATATATAAATGAACAGGCTCTGAGCTCGGGTGTTCATGTTTCAATCCAACGAACGTCCGCTATCTTATTAAACCACTACACTTAAATCGATCTCAGCATGTGGGCCATTACTTTACGGATAAGAATGGAACGGGGAATTTGGCGTAAGGTGCTTACCGTTCTTGATCTTAAGGTCTCCGTATTTTTTTTCGGCCAAGCCTTACCAGGCTTCCACAATAGCTATTGCACAAGCTGCGGCGGTGAGTGCAGCGTAGTTCTGCCATCGCTTATTCTTATGACTATCCGCGTAGTCGCAAACGCCTTTGACGGTGATACACGGCAGATAGTTCCACAGTCCGGCCGCTTCCATATCGAAGGCGATAGCGCCGCCTCGTCTGGCGATCCTATCACGCTCGGCACCGGACCTCAAGACCATGTCACCAGATGCGATAGGCCCGAAATGAATATCTGGCCGCCGTTTGCGCCTGCTTTGGCGCACCAATCCACTCCTATCACATCCCACCTCCTCGCACGAGGCGCGGGATGCTTCTACACACATGCCCCTATTGTTTTGGCACTGTCGAGCGGCACAGCTCCGAGGATTCTGGTGGATATGCCAGTAATCCGACCGATAGAGATTGTCCACGAGCCCGTCGGTTATGGGAGAGTCCAACCTCGCGAGAGTGGATGCCAGATGTTGGGAAGTGTTCTCCGTCAGTATGTGCGCTCCCGCCTCTAGGTCTCGTATGAACCCTCGGAGCCCGAGACTCTGTCCACCAAGGCCATCCTCCAGGTCGTCCACATTCTCAAAGCGTCCGTCAATTCGAGCGCCGTCATCATATTCGATGACCTCTTTCGCAACGACAACGTCGCCGAGCATGATATTGTTCAGCTCGCCGGGAACACCACCGCAGATTCCAACAAGGAGGACTAGCCTGATATTTCTAAAGCTTCGTCTCAGGTGACTCGCGGTGATTGATGCCGGAACTTTCCCAATGTTGGGCATATGCGCGAGGACGACGTTGTGAGAGCCAATCCTGCCAGTGCTGTACACATTTATGTCTCCAGACAGTTCACCCAGTCGTCCAGCAGCCTGAGCGTTTCTGTCCCAATTCGCTTGGTCCATTACCGCCATAAAAGCACGAGCCTCTAGCCGTAAGGCGCATACAGCGATAACCTCGGAGTCATCATACGCGGCAGACATTCTTACAACAACCTGGAACAAATATGCGTAAAGGCTCAACCATAAGTTTATATTCGAGGATAGTATCACAAATGTAGCGGCAGAGAGTCAGGCACAAACCTTGATGTGATTCCCAGCTCAGATATTTATATATAAATGCCGGGTCAGTATCGACCGCTGTCTTATATACTGCGAATCTCGAGGAAATTGCCGTAATGAGATATATTCGTATATTAGCCAAAAAGAAAGCGTGGATCGAGATATGTAGGAAATAATCTTGGTAGTTTTGCAATGTTGATGTGAGCAATAGGTGCTCTGTATCTACATATTTATACCCAGAAGCCTCTCATCAGGTAGTCGTAAACTACTTGGCACTAGATGTAGGCCGGCGCTTAACGGTACAGGGACCTTGCGGCACATTACGATTGCAATATAGCAAAAGCGGGGCTAATTGTCGCACTGGAGCTGAAGGTGTGGTACAGCCTACATGCTCGTCTCGGGTCAGAGATACTACTACGCCAGTCCTGCAGTTCGAGTTTCACGCTTCCAGTTCATTTCAGGATGGAGCAGGGGTGAGTGGTAAGCATGGCGGCAACTTCTGGACCGGCTAATCCATCCGCTAGGATGATACATTCTTACAATATGAGGTAGCTATAATTAGTGTCTGAAGCCGCTTCAGGTACCGGCCGAAGTAATATAGTTCGGGTCATAGGCACCTGGCGTTTGACAAGCCCATCAAACGCGTGAAGGATGTGATAAATCAACACTACAAATTGCAAAGTAACCCAGAACGCCGTTAACGTGCCCTATAGATCTAGCGGCCTATCTTACAACAAATTTAAATCACGAATGAGACTATGCCGGATCATGACCTATCAGATTAAACGGATATTCGAGGATCGGAATACTCTTATAGAGGCGTGATCTTCGAGAATATATCGACGCCCATAGATACAAATCCCATCAGAAGCCGATAGTGAGCGTCAACGGCGAGATCGGAGTTTCGGCGCTTCTGTAAAATTTGGCGAGGCTTGGATATGGACGCAAGATATATAAATAGACCTTTGGCATCGTATGATTTGCCGGGGGCAATCATAAGGATGCGTTGAAGTGGCACAGACGAGGTCCTTTGCGCGGATGTGGGGCTACCGCTGTGCACGATCCTAATGTAGGCTGTCGGGCGGCTAACTGTTGAGTAATGGACAAACAGCCACCGGAAATCCGGAATCAATGCCATTTGATATCATGATGCATCGACGACATTACTGCAATGTAGTCAATGAATCTGACCCCAATTCAGTCCGAGAATCCACTTGATATGCATATGGGTCGAGCGAATGTCCTGATCACCATAGGCGATATCAGATCTACCTAGGTATCTGTCTGTGCAGACAAGAGAAATTTGAGGATACGAACGTACAAGTCAAGCAGCCAGGTCAGTTTGCATTTATTATATAAGGAAGGCAATACTGAGTTCACACCCGGCGTAGCCAAACTCGAGTCGACGTCTGCCGACCACTTCGAACCTTGATGCTAAATTACATGATGATCGGCTTCCCTGGGCAATATCTAAAATGGTCTCGCTTAGAATCGCCTCATGGGAGTCACTGAGTATGTGCAAGATCTGTCAATTTAATACTGAAATCTGTTCCTCGGGGAGGTCTTCGATATCACTCTGTAACATTGCCGAAGGCCACAATCAGAGCCACCTGCAGAGGCTGACCTTGATGACATTTGTATCATAGTACAAATGTACAAATTGCAAAGGTTTACTGATAATCCAGCTTTAAAGCGCTGATAGCATGATTGCAGCCGATATTCTCGCTGATCGAAGGCTGAAGGGCTTGCCCTCTGGATTACGTGGCTTCGATTTATATCTCACTCTCATCAAATCGCTAATGCCACTCCTACTCTTCTGGCTAGACACATGAGCACAGTCTCTCTCTTTTCAACAGTCAAGCTATACCCCTTGTCCTTCGTGGCCTACACTTATACGGTAAGCCTATAGGAGCCCTCGCAGTTGTTATTTCGCGAGTATCAAATATCGGCCATTTGCTATATAACTATTCCATCGAAGACTATCTAAAGCTTCAATAAATAACGCAGTTTTACTAATAAGCAGAATTCAGGCACGGGCTCTACAATACAATCTCGTTCGAACTCGTTACCAAGGAGAAGTAATCAACGCAGAATTCAAAATGCCGTGCGCCTTTATCGACAAACGAATGCTCGAATATAGCACAGAGAGGGCATATTGCACATCCGTGGCTCTGAAAGATCATCCTCATCTGCACCAGTGGCAGCCGGTTAAACAAAGCGCACCTGGTGGTGCCAAGTGCGAATACTACAGATTCAGAATAGCCCGTTTATTCTCATTGACAAATGCCGGTAGCCAGGGGTTCTGGGCCACTGGTGACTATCGCCAGACGGCCTGCCACTGCAATGAGGGATTCTTCATCTTTAATAGGAGCTTCGACAAAGCACGGCTCGTCACAACAAATCAAGAAAGCGTTGAGTGGTTTTTGCGCCACAGCGGAGATTTCGAGTACGAAGGGCCCTGGAAGTTGGGAAGCGCCGGGACACCGTACAACGAACTTATCACACTTTAGCATTTTCACCTTGTCGGGTTGGTCTCGGCAGGGTCTGGTTTACGAGATCATGTCGGGTACTAATATATATTGTTGTAACTCGATGAAAGGTAGAATGGTGATCTACACCCCTACAACGAGCTCTGTTGATTAATGAGATCATACTTGCAAGCGGATCCAGGGGGAAAGAGACATCAGAATAGAGTAGACTTAGCCTCATGGCCGATCAACTCCAGAGTGGAGAGTTCGGCAAAATATAATCAGGGGCATTGGGATGCGAAAGCCAGAAGTCAAGCAACCATTAGCTCCACAATTTGATAAGATAGCGGTCGAGAGAGCAGCTGCTTGTTGAATCTTGAGGGGGTCATGATGCGCTGTTCACTGTAGACTCCTTTCATCTTCTTGAAAAGGCATATGGCCTGGCCTACGGACTCAACATCGAACTAAAGCTTGCCCCTCAAAATTTAAAACTTAGATGAATTTTTGATTGATAGATTTCAGAGTGTGGTATCATGAAATGGATATAATACTATTCCAGCCTCCATTATTTGACTCAGAAGCTGGACACAAAGAAAGTAACGATTCTAGCCATACTGCCAGCATTATACGCAGAAACGACAAGAAACAAAAACCAAGATAATTCCAATACCTCCATTTTCTATTAGTAGTGGCGAACGATTTAAAGATAAAAAACAGGTTGAAGAAGAAACAGCATGCAATCAACGATGACAGTATCTTAGACTTCCACCTCGAACTTCTCTCCTAGCAACCCTTGAGCCCAGGTCAATATATCCTCGGAGTCAATGAAGAGTGAACGCGTAAACTCAATGGCTCCGTGCTCATTGTTAGACCCGGTATCCTCTCTGCTAAGCCCCGCAATGACCATTCCTACCCACACGCTTCGACCATCCGTAATCCACGCACCGCTGTCACCTGCTCGAGAACGAGCGCCGAGGTAGCGCTTGATAGTTCGCAGCCAGGTAGCTTTGGTCTTGTCGAATTCTTGAAAACGAACCAAGGTCTCGCCACGGATCGTGCCTCTACAGTATTGTGTCATGCTGCTGTGGAGCCTGACCCGAACGCTATCCTGGGCCGTACGGTGGCCGCGGATAAATCTTGATTCCGCGGAGAAACCGATGTGCTGTCCTGTCATGTTCATTCTGCCCGGACATGGTTTAGCAGGCCGAATTAACGCGATATCTTTGACGTTGTAATAGTCGGCTTGTTCAGCAACAGTTTGAGTGTTGAATCGCGATGCTATACATGTACACATTCCAAAAGTGGTCTTGGCAGGATCTTCGAGGAGAGATTGAAGCCTCATGTCGAACTGACGGACCATCTCCCGTTCAACCTCGCTACGAGAAGGATCCTCAAGACGTTGCAGATTGCGCTTTCGAAAACTTTTGATGCGGGTCCCCGCTGGCGAAGTGGCTTCCTTCTCATATTTTGCAGTCTCTGGCTTACTGGATAATAAATGACCAACGGTGACAGCGTATAGATTTCCAGAAGCACAGTCCTTGATGTACCCTCCGAGGGTAGCGGAAATCCTTGGTTTCTCACGCCAACCAACCGTCGAGCCAGGGTGAGGCGCTGGGGCGTATAGGGGCTCATTGCGAATACCCCCAAGGAGGTCAAAGCTCCCGTTGACGTATTCGATTATGAAGCAGCCTCTTGGATCGATAAGGCTTTAACACTGAGACAAGTCCAATTCTTTGACAAAAATTTGGACGCACCAGGACTTCGACTTCCGACTCCATTCTAAAGTAACTGCCTGGCAGTCCACTTTGGGATGAGATTTCAGCTTGCTGCTGATGTTCTGCGCTAGTTTCCGAAAACTTGATTGCTCTTCGATGGTTGGAACTCTGAGTTCGGGTTCCTCGTAGTCAAATTCCGTAGAGAAAATAGTGGAGGGGTCTGGTCTCAGCTTGGTAGTCGTTGCCATCTTGTCTCTGGAGTGTTCTGTAGGTCTAAAGGTCCGAAGCAGGAGTTGATGAAGATAATTTGATGGTTTGGATCCCGGATTGTTTGATGGAATAGTCTCAGGGGCCCGGAGGCAGACGCCGAGGCTCGCTGTTGAACTCATGAAGAGCAGTTTATCTGGTCGCGGCCCCTGGTGTTCTGCAGATCTAGCTTCGAAACTACGAGAGCTGTTTGCTCTGGAGGTTGAAATATTTTTTTAATTTTGAAGTGATTGGTGCTGTTTATAATCTAGAGGTTTGATCATCGCGAGAAAAAGAAAATGACGCGAAGCTACTCCGTAAACATCTTGGAAGAACAACTAGCTTTAGCTTGCTATGACGCCGAATGAGCTTTAGTATTATCTGAGCGAGTGGCTTTGGATACGCCTTTGTATATTGACCATATAAAAACTGAACATATATGCCACCTTTCGTTCCTTTTGGGAACTAAACACAGGCATTATTCTCCAAGCTCGAGTCTACAATGACGGATTTGACTATTCAGGTACCTAGTTACCCCAGTGGAAGGAGTCTGAGCGATCATATCCCGTCTAAGAGAATATTCGAATTCATTCAAACGCAGGGATTTCGAGTAGGTTTGGAATACTTATAACGTTGATTGTTTTCCGCAGATTTCAAGTTTCAGGTTATCGGATGAACGCCTCGGGCGTGCCTTTGCGAGCCAAAGGACAGCGGGCTAGCTTCGCGAGACACGACGAGAATGGATATTATAGAGCAGAGTGAACGCAAACGCTCGTCTCTATCGGTCTACTATTGGCGAGCACTCCAGAATCTCGGGGCCGGAGCATATTGACAGTGCTGAAAGCCCTGTTGAGCACACAAACGTTTGATAGCAGACTATCTAGTTATATTCTCAACAGCGAGCCGGCGGCTGGCCCCGAGACTATAGTTATATCATACAACTCATGGGCTCCCCAGTTTCTGCGACTTTGCTCGCAAAGTCAACCAGATACCCCGCGACAGCGGTCGTAAATTGTTTCTTTCTCGGGCTACAACACAAAGTTGACTTGTCGTCCCTTCACCATTTAAATATCCTTCTCGTCCTCCCCATTCTTTCATTCCTACCTTCACTTCTATGTCTCTATCTCCTTATAGTCACCATCTACAGCAGAGCCATCTCTTACGCCAGTTCATTATCTCTGGGCGTCTGTTCAGCTCACCATACTCACTTCTGTTACGTATCCCAAACCTTCCAAACCTCAAAAATGCAGTCTCGCACCGTGCACCTCTTGGACTCTTATCACCATCCATTTCGATTCGATACCCCATAGGTATGGATAGACTATTGAATCACACACTCTCCAAATAGCTAATGCGATAAAAACTTTGACGTCGTTTTAGTCAATCTACCGCGTAGCTAGTGTAGCAGAGTAGCGAGCTAGTGTGCACGCGGCACTATCAGACCTCAACCGCGTTCGAAAGTAAGTCCCTAAATTCCGGATCCCAAGCAATAGAGCTGGAACTCGAAGAACTGCTTCTCTCTCATCCATTGTGCGCTGCCTTCATTCATGAATATCCGTCCTTGCCTATGCATCTTACACCATATTCACAAAGGCGGCACCCCTAATCCAAGTCATGTAACCATCGGAACCAAAAGGTTTCATGATTGCTTCCGCAGGTGTATTCTCATCGCGGCCCGTTGACTCACCCATCAGCCCCTCGCTTTCTATTATCCTCATAGCTAACTAGCTCTATTAGAGACGATAGCCAACAACAAAGCTATGACTTTCTATGAAATGCGGGATACAAGGCTAGCAAAACTCCGAATCTACAGAGAGTATCGGTGTGCCATCCCTTGGGCGACTCCTATCAGCGCAGATAACTAACAGTTGAACGCTGCCCAGGTGTCTTAACCAACTAACCCACCGGAAGTCTCAGGGGGTTCCAAAGACACAAGCACACTATTAGACGGACAGGGCACGGTAGCAGATGAACATAAAACAGATGGGCTCCCTCAAAAACTGCGGATGCTGAGTTAGCTCCTCAATACAGTTCTCGATAGAGCCAACTACGCGCCTCAGTTCAAGAGGCCTACTCGGCACCACCTGTCACACGCCGTTGTAGATGGATCTCCGCCGTGATGCTCAAGTTCCCCTTCACGGCTCCCTCGCACACGCCATCGATAACCTGAGAGCGAAATGATGGGGAAGCAGAGAACGGCCAGATTTGTCTTTATTTCGCAGGTATACTGCAACCACAGAATGTTCTACCAACCAATACACCATGACAAAGTGTAACTGATTCGCCCATCCGAACAAATCGACAGATAATCGCACGTAGTTTTAGAAGAATCTTCTCGTGCTGCAAGTCTAACCTTTATTTCGGGAAAAACGACAAAAGGCTCTCTTCTACAAGGATCATAGACAAAAATAAAGTGATGCTCCAAGAAGGTACGAAAACATAACAGGACACAAGAATCGCCCCGACTACATAGCCGTAACTCGAAGCGATTACCATAGACTTCAATTTGACGCATTCATACACAAAGCGACAAAAAAGACAGAAGTGGCACAAGCCGCTTTTGGCGGGACCGTCCGCGTCGAACCCGACGAATCAGGCGATATCAGTACAGTCCGATGGCTCTCCTACAACTCATAGAGCCGTCCGAAGATCAGATAGTCCTCACACGGATTGAAAGCAGCCAGATGTTCAAGTTGGCATGGCCTAACGGAACCCAACTCGACGCAGCTAAACCGAAGAGTGCTTTCTAATATCTCCAATCTCGAGATTCCAACTGCAACTTCTGGGAATCGCCTACATCTACATGACTTTGACCACAAGATGGACCCCGCAATATGGGACATTCTTCATGTGAGACACTCCACTATTCTCCTTTAAATGAACACGGCAGGAAACTAGTACTAACATCATGAAAATAGGTTGATAGGATAGAAAATTGAGCGAAGATAGCTCGGTACTATCGCATTCCGAAAGGAGTCATGGAAGTCGTTAGCGCGCCGAAAGGGTTTTCGATTTGCTCAATCAGATTCTCCCAACCTGACAAAAGCATTAGTCCTACAACTCACATATCGAAGCGACTCTTAAGGCATCGGACCTTAATCGCCCACAGAGGGCAGCCGCGACACATGCTCTTTGCGAAATGTTCTAATTTCCTGGGCCGGCTGCTTTCATAACCGGGCCAGCGGAAATCGGCAAGACATTTACCTCTGCAATGATTATCAAAGCAGCTTTTGGTTTAGAACGCTTTGTTTAGACTCTCATAGCTTCCCAGCAGATTTCAGCACCGCAATGTATTCCCGAATAATTCATGGATAATCTCGAGAGCGTTGAGAAAGAGAAGGTCTTATAAACTCAAAGGAAAATCGCCCATGACAAGATGGCAAAACGTGGAGATACAAATCTGTCATTGATCACCGACAACAACAGTATGAGCCACTTCCCGAAGTCCATGACCGACTCCCAAGAATCTGCGGTTTTCAAAAACACCGCAATTCTGCTTCACAACTGTGGATATCATTCTAAGAGATATGCCGGAAGATTTGGACATCGGCCCGTGCTTAATCGACAAGGAGGGTGTTACTTTGAGCTGGACAGCCTAAAATCCGTCGCAAAACTCCCACGGGACCTTGAAGAGACTCATCTTAACTGAAGACTATATGCAGCTCCAGCCATACTCACTTGCCACCAGCCGAGTCACCAGCAGGAGTCTGATTCTTCATTTAGAGACAGCAAAGTGGCATAACGCCATGCTTATCTGCAACTATAGAATGTGCACCAAAATCTCGGAAATCCTCCGAGGACTTATTTGCAATTCAGATTCAAGACATATTAGGCTTATCAGAAGCCAAGACGAATTTAATTGCAGGACATACAACATCATTCCGAGGACCCGAGCAGAAAGAACAAGCTTGTCAAATCTTTACCAGGAGGTAGCTAGGCTGGCCTGCTGGTTGGCTGTGGAAGGTAGAAGGAGACCCAAGGAACTCCCTTACTAACTTTGCCGAAGTCACGATTATCCTTGCTAGGTCACTAGAACTCAGACAGGAGAGTCAGACTGCAAGCCAGGTTAGAGTCATCACCACATACCAAGCACAGTCGTTGGATATCAGACAGCGCATAAAGGATCAATTCACAGAGTGGCTGGAGGACGGACTAACAGTTGCAATTGTGGATGCCTTTTCAGACAGCGAACGAGCCATAACGCTGATCTCCTTAGTACGAGCGAAGGCCGACGGAATATTCGGGTTCTTTAACGACCCACATCGCATATACTGTGCTTTCAGTAGTCTCATCTACTCCAAGTGGTGGTCGGCAACTTCGATTTCACACTCAAAGGTGTAAGTATCGGTCCCCAAAATTAGAAAGTGGCACGGAAATCATCCAGAAGTCATGGTCGTTAACTCGTCATTTTTACTGTAGATCCAGAAGAACGACAACACTAAAAGGCGCGTCATCATAGATCTTGTTCGACATTCCAAATGGACACAAATTGATCTACCTCAGATAGCCGGGTAATTGAACCTGTCGAGGAGAAAGAAACCTAAATCGAGACAGAAAACCAGTAATTTAGCGATTCATAGCCAGGATTTAAAAATGCCACCATATTCCAGAAGGCTCGTGAGTCAGAGCGCTTGACTCGACACGACTAACATCGTCGAAAGAAGCGTAGTGGAAACTGTAGAATGGGCTCGCGTTCAAATTGGATGCTGTCTCTGTATCAAAGTCCATAAGTCAGACTTGAGCGATAGATCATTGAGCCGTACAACTTTACATCGTCGTGCTAATTATTGTATCTCATAACTATCTCATGTAACCGGTAGCCAGAATAACATGCAAATCTGTTCTTCCCGAATTCGATCAATAATGTCGACTCACGAGTCCAGGTCAACATATGCACTTTAACGCAGGTAGCGGGTGATACAATCGTATCTTTGTTCTCATGCGCCAAATGTCGGCCGCGAAGCATAGTCTAAGGGAGATATCTTCCAAGAGCTAAGTTTTATGCAGTACTTGGTGAGTACTATTATATTCTAGACTCATACCAGCCTTACATCCCGCTATCTCACCAATAAAAGGTATTGCACGCACCGGAGACACCATACCGAGTAACTAGCGTGACTTAGATGCGCGGACACTGCCAAGCAGCTCGACAGGCTCCCATAACGTACAAATTTAACTTATCATTATCGGCCTAGACAACATTAGATCCTCGCCTGTATCATATAGGACAGCGGGCCGGCTGGATTCGTGAGACAATGAAGGCCGTCATATGCTATGCGATATATACTCGCAGGATCAATATGTTTTGAGGATGGAGAGAAGCAACAAGCCCGATACAATTATTAAGTGCCTTTAGTTGGAGCTTTCAACCAGACGAAGTGTCTTGGAGAACGTGATTGGCCAAAAACCGGTCCAAAGGACAAGGATGGATCTTGAATACAGCATGCGGCCAAGCGCCTCCATGAATCCAGAGTCGAAGAGAGTAGGGAGCGAAATAAAGTCCGTTATTTCATTTACCATCTGGCTAGTAGTAAGCTGACAGTGCAAGCTAAAGAGCGAGATCAATACCTCAAGCCAAGCTATGCCCATCGTTAAGATACTGGATATCATCATAGACATGACACCGCAAAACTGCACGCGCTTTAATAGCCTTTTGCAAGATCGTGCTTCGAGTAGCATCATGTACCATGAGAGTTGACATATCTACATGCGCCAACGTGCACCGGGTCTAGCTTCGGCTACAAAATGTGAGACATCTAGTTCCATTCTGGTTGCCGCCTCTAATATGACAATTAATCCTAGTACTGTTTACCCCAATTGCAGTTTGGCTTTGAGCGGTCTTCTTCGGGAGGCAGGGAGACCGTGTTCGTGTTCGTGTCAAAAATCAAGCAGGATTGCTTCCCGGAGTCTTCGACTTGTGTAGGCGGAGGATAGGTGCCTTGCAGAAAATCCGGATACGACTGAACTCCAACAGTTGCTTTGATATTTTGCTCCCCGCGGCCATCAGCATAAGCCATATGCCAGACACCAGGCCTTTCTTTAAAATATGTCAACTGTAAAAAGCGCGATTCATCAGAGCATGACTCGTCGGCTGTCGCGTTCGCTGCCAAGGCGCTCAGATCGCATACGTTCCACTGGAAGTTGTACGAAGGACCGAAATGTGGTGTGCCCTTGGAAGATGGAACTGCATATGTCCAAGCGGCACGGAATCCGGAATATGTTGGAGTAGTTCCCAGGTGCGCCCAGAGAACAGCCATAATTGTCGCAGGTGGGCAACCGTCTTTTGAGGTGGAGACGGAGCAGTCGGCAGGGTTAACGGGGAAAGGTTTGTAATCACCGGGCAGCTTGCTTGTCGATGGCTCGTCCAGGGTAATGTACCCATTAATAGAGATGAAGGCCTTGGACGATGTCTTGTTGTACACTTGAAAAGGGAATTGGAGGTCGATCGGAGTCCATGCATTGTCAAGGTCGGCTGTAGTCAAGTTGGAGAGAGGATTCACAGCGCTGGTCTCGAAAATTTCAAGAACCTCAAAGTAATCTACCAGCTCATCGGGAGGATTCTGAGTGACCACCAAATCTGCGGATGTCATACGCGATTTGTTAGCGACAGGTGTCAGGCCCCTAAACGACACTGTTGTGAATGTTTTTCCAGAGCTATTGCACATACCATTATTGACTTTGGCTGTAGGTAGCGCAGCGCTCAATGCAGAGGTTGTGAAGACAGCTGCCAAAGCAAATCTCGAAAACATGATCAATATTTGAAACGCGCTGCAGAAAGTGGAGAAAGTATATCGGATTTCTCGTCGCTCCTATGGGCCCAAGCTGTTCTGATGACGTGACAGGTGCGTAATCCCGTCGCCAGCTTCATTGAACATCGCCTTGGAGCTTCGAATTTATAGCAATGGAATTTCATAGAGTTATGTGAGGCCTAACTATGCCAACATGAGAGTTACAGACGCTTGGGCCTTCATGACGCGCCACCTCCCCGAAGTGTAATAAAAATCTCTCCGGAGTTTTCCGATCCCGAATTACCAGGTAGTTCCAATCATCAGTACGGATGCACTGTTATAGCAACATTACATTCGAAGAAGCGAATCCCCCAAAAGCAGGGCCTGCCATCGACGCGAGTCGATGGCATTTCCTTACCATACGCGTAGAAGCCACGGGTTCTATGACGCTACAGAGATTCTGCATACATGCAACCGCAGGAAACCCCGACTGCCCAGTGATTAGCAGTCTAGTTTCTGAGACAACAGAGGAAGGTGGTATCTGAGTAAGTACTTATTCACCAGATAGTGTATCTCTTTATGCTTGATCATGGACAAAGATCAAAGATAATAGCCGGTAAATTTGGCCGGACTAATGGATATCCGGCAAATTGGTAGCCGATGCAAATAACCTGTCGAAAACCCCTTGACACCGTTGTAAATATCCTTGTACTGTCAAGTTTGGCGGAGTTTCTACATCCGGCTTAGAGATTCGTGTCGGTATATGAATCGGCAAAACTGTCCCAAATCACCTATAACTCCACCGATACTCAACACGAATGAGATCCGATACCCGAATCCAGACTAGCCAAACGATATTGAGCTCGCACTACATTACAAAACTCTTGTTGACATTCTATCAAGTATCCTAAATCGAGAGCGCAAGATACACGCATGCCTGGCGACTGCTTTCTGTACATGATATATCAATACATACTTATGTATATATATCGATATATCATGCTTTGCGAATCAGTCAGGTTTCATTTTGACCGGAATAATCGGTATCAGGTCAAGTTCAACAATAAAGTTCAGCTCGTCGGCCCGAGCCGCTGACAGCTCACCTCGTCTACAAATGGCAGGGATACCCATGCTTGATATCTCACGGCTGGTTCCATACTTGACGCAAGATTTAGTCAGACGGCAAAGACAGCCTCAGATCCTCAAGCGTAGATACTTGCCTACTTGCTTAGGAAGCCGGCAGAAAGTTTTCTACGTCAAATCCGGTATACTAGGTCCGAACCAGAACCAGATTCTGGCAATACCACTACATCCTTAATTCGCAGAGCCGGCCTGTTCTCGCAGCACCATTGGAACCAACACAAAAGGAACAGCGCATCAGATTCAAACGCCTGAGCTAATAGCGAAAACAAATACCACAGCACAAATCTCAATCACAACTCGCTCGTACATCCGATCTCTACCGATCACGCTATATTTGTTTGAGGCTACTATATAGTTGCCCCCTCATATGTGACTCTTTGCTTCAAAGAATTATTAGCGCGGATATGTAGCTATCTGCGTAAAAGAGATAACGTATACGGCATTGACGCCACACCAAAACCGACGGCTGGCCCCGAGACTACACCAAAACATTATCCCAGGCCCATTTTTTAGACCACCAACCCAGTACTGCAGTGATAGTTACTCGATCCTTGATGCCAGTCGCTTCTATAGATCTAGACATGCACAATCCTTGCACTGTCATGTCCCTCAAGGTCTCAACCCGGCGGCCTTAGCCCTATTGAAACAGCTCGTATACGTAACGAAGTCTTCAATCCCAAAATACCTTCTAGATATTGAACAGCGTGCTCAATATCATTAGCAAGATCGCAAACCCTTGATGTACAAAGCCTCAACCAGTTGTTGGCGGTGAGCAGTATCATGGTGCCAGCTAATAATTCAATCCCGAGACCTGTTCCCGTTACAAAGGCGGCATGGCTTTTATTTCTAATTCTACGACTTATTTAGATAGCTAAAATAAACCCAGAAACTTAACCAAAAAGGAATCTGCTATGAAATGATCGGCTCGGCGTTCCTACGATAGCCACCAGAGCGTTAATTACCACCTCTATTGACGTAATTTAGAAACCATGTGATGATTTCGAGTTACACACAGTATACAAGAAGAGAACCAGCACCCCCCACCCGGATTTAGTTAATGAGATCTACTATTCGTACCGAGGGACATACGCCAGGCTCTAATACAGGTTGATATAGGCAGGAAGCAGTCACATTAATTGGAGGTGGAACGGAATATTATTGGTACTACTATCCTAGAAATGATACCGGCCCGAAGCAGGCAAAAGGTACCTAGGTAAGGTGGCCCAGGTCCACTAAATCACTACTAGTTGAATATTATTATTGTAGATCAGGCCGGTGAGCAAATTTTTCGACATGGGGGTACCGTAAAATAATATCGAACAGCCCGAGCGTAGAGCTTGTACGAGAAGGTAGCATCCGAATACCTGTCATCGAGTTACAGGCCTATATTGCGATGAATATCGACCAAGGACGAAGACGCCAAACCGTGGCCTACTTCCGAATTTGAATGTGATAAGAGCTCCAGGGCCAACAAAACACCACTTGCTTTGGAGCCAACCCAAGTGAAACCTTTCGGTCCTATTTAATACCACTGGAACGTATAAAGAAAAGTCTACATGCCCGTCCGAGCCTGCTAGTGCAAACCACCGGAGTAGTTTGATCAGAAGCATAGAGCAGAAGTCTAGGAGTTTTTTATATATAATTAACTGTAAGTTTATCAGAATCAATTCTTTGTTGCTTGCTATCGGCCAATACACTATACTTTTGTTCAAAATTGATCAATATTATCTCCCTCTTATTTAACCCTTTTAATCGCAGACGACGCGCTAGAAGCGCTCTAGTAGACTTTACAGTATTACCATTACAACATGGTCGCCAAATTGGCCGTGTTTTTGGCCTCGTTGGTGGGGGGTGTATTTGGAGCGGCACTACCAGCTGGTGAGTCTGGACGCCCAGGTCTATAAATTTATCTGCCGTAAGAATAGTCGCGAGGGCGTCTAGTTTCCGAGACAAGCCCGTCGCTCATATACGTATACGCATACGCCAGCCGACATGGTTTCCAAAAGGACGATGTCTAGCTTGCGACAGAATCGTGCTACTTAATGTGCCGTTGCTAATATATAACACGTTGACCATTGAAGCCAGCGATAAGGTATCCATAGAGAAGAGAGATCACCTAAAGGTTTCATATCTATGGGCAGTCGGATCGGACTACAACCTCCCTGATGATTACTCCCAAAAAACGGACGATGCATGGAGAAAAGTTGAGTTGGAGTTCGAGATGAAGATTTTCGAGAAGTCGAGCACAACCGCTTGGATATCTATGAACGGGGCATTCTGCCTAGACGACCCTACAGGCCTCGGGCCATCCGCTCCAGCAACGTCGCTTCCAGTCGACCCCAGCCAGTGCAACGGCAAAGGATGTCTTCCTAGTAATTGTGTTCTTCCTCTTTGGGGCGACTACTATCTACCCAAAAACGCAGAGAGTCAGCGCATAGTTCGCCTCACGTATCATTATCCTTCTGGCGCTCCTCAGATCGGCCACCACTATCATATCTCGTGGGTCGTGTGCAGGAAGGGTAGCAAAGCTGGCAGTGCGGTCCAATACGAAGATTGCGGCTCTGATAGAATCGGCTTTGTGATGAACGTGTTCAAAAGCCACCCGGGTCAGTTCTATGTATACTACGGGGAAATGCCAGCCAATACCCCGGGAATCATCGGAGCACAGTCGTTTCCAAAGTTCATTCAGACTTCTGGGACGCCTAAACCTTATCAAGGTTCTCTTTCATGTGCTGTTATTGACACCATCACTGGAAATGTTACGGCAGGCAAAAGCAGGGAAGACTGTTCCCCGGCAGGCGCCTAGGCGATCTAGCTAGTGTAGCATATTGTGATGATGTACTTGCACATTCGGCGACTGTAAATTTTACAGCTGGACGAACAAATAAAAGCATGTATGTATTTAGGTCCTGATGGACGCCTTAGTCAGAATCTATCAAGCCACTGGTGTTCATCTGTGTTGATTTAGAGTGTTTGATTAATATACTCATGGAGGGCCAATAGATACGCAACCATGAATGGCATGGGTGTCATAACGTAAACATAGCGTTTTGTGACTGGGTGGTACATGTAGACCCGGGATGGATATATTCAGGAAGGCTGCCAACCAATTGAGCAGCGGACCTCAATCTAATCCAACTTAATTGAGAATAATAATACGCACCCCAAACAAGCATGCATGGCATCAAACGACGGCCCACCGTGAACATGTTCACAAGTCCTCTCGTAATGTTTATAGCGACGGGGTCATTAGCTGATGCAAATAAGGTCAACAGTTCACGCATGATATCATGAGATCAATGATGATAATACCGGAGTATACTGATTGAACGCACACGTCTTTCTACGAATACTCATACGGCAATTTCAGTGAGCTGCCCATCGGTCTCGAAGAAATACCACTCTAGCATTCAAAACCGTTGATAAGAGACCCGGGCTGAACGGATCTGCTTATTACGCAATGCGGACAAAATAAGCACCGATAGCCCGCGAGACATGCTTGCAGTCCCTTACAATCCAAAAGCAGTAGCCATATAGCGCCAAAGGATCAACCAATGTTCTATAGATCTATTTGTACACGCGTCTATTTTGTTCTACAAGAATGAAAAAAATACATAAAAGAGTGAAAGGCCGTGTCCAGCCACGCGCCAGTTATCTTGCACCCTCACAAAAGAAGCCAGTCTCTCGTCTAGAGCCTGCTGAATTCGATTCAATCAGACTTTTGAGCTCAAGAAGTTCGAGCCAGCGAAAGCGTAGCAGCTAATCTAGTAGCACTGCTCGCAGAGTGCCTTGATTCCGTTCATGCACTCGTTTGCAGACTGGTTGTTGCAGGAAGAGACGATCTTCTGGTTGTCGGTCTTGTCGCATTCACCGGCAAGAGTCGAAGTGCGGATCAGGCGCCATCCGTTGGGGCATTGGCCCTCGCAGAGAGGAGCGGTTCCGAACCACTCTTGGATGCAGCGTCCTAATTATTGTACGGCCCGGTTAGCATACGATCGACGCTCGACTTATTTGTTGGCTTATAGATCTGAATATTTGAATACTTACTGCGAGGATCCTGACCGTAGGGCCCGTTGCCAGCGGGTGCGGGGTAACCCTGAGGCGGGGCTCCGTAGCCGGGTTGGGGAACTGCAACGGCGAGGACAGCCGGGATAGCGAGGATGATAGCCAAGAATTGCATTTTGGATAGGATTGTAAAATTTAATTGATTGATAAAATTTAAAGAGAGTAGATAAGACTGCTGAAAGCAACTTAGTAGTGACTGTAGAAGGAAGTAGTAATGAAGGATGTATCGAAGCTGTTGATGATGCTGATGATGATGAGAGAGAAGTTATTTGGACGGGTGAAGTGGAAGCTTATATAGACAAAACCTCACGATATTCGGAGGTCTACGGTGCAGCTTTCAGCAGCACAAACACGCCGCATTGCGATCGTGAAGATGGAGCTGCAGCATTCTAGATCCTATAGAGGCTATGCTATAGCTTCACCTCACCGCCTCCGCGGAGCTCCAGTTCATGCTAATGTCTTCCCAAGAGGTAGCATCTTCAGGAATCACCAGCTCCAAAGCTTCTAGGCCCATTCCCTAGCCAGGATTCGGCTGGCATATGCAAACCTCAAACTGCCCTGTGCTCAGCTGCGGTGTGCGGGTGCCAAGGCAATATCGCGATTCTAGAAGGTAACGTGTTTCATCCTGATCCGGACAGTTGTCTACCAACAGCAATGCGGCTGCGGCTCAAACTGACGCGTGACGACACCCAACCAACCGAATAGCTGCATGAATGAAGCTTAAAAGTTTCCGATTTGAGCATATTGAAACCGTCCCGGGGGTTCGGTTCCAGTTTTGTGGCTTCGTGGCGTGTGCGGAGACGAGTAGCATGGGAGCGTATGTCGGATTTGGACTCGTACAGCGTCTTTGTGCGACAAATCGAGCCGCGACAGGCGCACCTGCCCAACTCGGCAATCTGCATTGAAACACAGCGGCGGAAGAAATTAAATGGCCGACTGTATGTGGAATATTTTTGGAAGAACGTTAAATCCCAGTTGTGGTTGCATTTTACACTGCCGTGCTTCCTAGATACTTTAAAGAGTAGAAGCCAGCTACTAGCTATTGGCTGTTAGACTCAAGCTCTGCTTGTAAGGATGAAAATTGATCTCGAAAGAATTCGAGTACCTACCAAAGTTCGCAATCCTGCTCAGCTTAGCAGAATGACTTTCTCGAGAAACTGCGGGGTGCAGTCCTGAATCCTGAGCGCTCCGCTTCCGTTTTAAGATTTTGCCTATGCCAATTCCCATTGACCATAGGACTGAGGCGTCGGGGACAGTCTCGGAGACGCTGTGTCGGGGTATCCCTACGGCGCTCATATCTGGTGATACTCTGAAGAGGGCTGTGTGGATCCATGAAGTATCCCTCATTAAATCGTTTGCGCAGTTTACGCCTCGACAAATTCAGCTACTTTTGCTCCACTACGGAGTCACTCCAAAAGTCATTCCTCGGTGGGTACAACAAAAGGTGTGTGGTAAGGTCAACCTGACGTTCGCAAACATGATTTCGATGGCATACACTAGCGGAAAGCATCATACTCCAAAGCATTGGCTATGCCCTAAACGAGTGAAGGAAAGTCGGCTCGACTTTCTCTGTCTAAAAGGCTGAAAGTAATGCCAACGCATACAGTCGACTAGGAATTAATAGTTATATCCTACAGAGTATCGCCGTTCAGGTTACGATATTTTGATCATTAATCTCCACTTGAGCTACTATTATGAGCATTCTGGGGCTGATATCATGCCATCCGCAATCTTGGCGGCACTTCATCACGCGCGTATATAGGCTCTCATATATAGGAAGGTCTGTAGACGAAGGAAGAAGATGCATGCAGAGTCGGTGGCGTTCACAGACCTGCAGGACAGGAACTGAATTTAGATACTGCTGCGAAAGGCATTGTCGAAAACGGGACAGACCCGCTTGAGATTTGCAGGCGCAGTCTATGAGCAACCGCAAGTGTGGCCGAATGCAATGATCATTGCAAATGCAAACAAGCCATGTTACATCTTTGCATCCAAGCAAACCGACGATTCTTACATGTCACGATATCAAGTTCATAGTAGTCGAGTTAATACATACGAATGCAATGCATGAGAGAGGCACAACTGCATCTACCCCTCACGTTCATACGGCAAAGCATAAACAGCATGTCAACGATCAACGTACCCACTAATGCAATGCTCTGGGCCTTCGGATAGCGCGCATAAACCGCCAACACAAGTTGCGACTCATGATTGCACAAACGTCGTGTTTGAAAGCGTAAATTGTATTTGCTTTAAGTTGCGCCAAGATAATTAGATAGACCAAGCTTCGAACGAAGGGTTTCTGGAGACTATTGCCTGGTCCGCGCTTCAACTTTTCTTTCGTATGAAAACTACCAGAACGTTCGAAGACCACCAGATTACCCCACGATATACATCGGTATACGGTAGCGTCGCGCGGCACATTTTTCGTCGAGGCGACGGGAAATGCCACCAGCGGAACAGAGCTAGCCACCCGGATCCCGAACCCGGCCTCTCACCAGCTAGCGTCGCACTCAGGCGCGGGTTTGATGAAGTTAGAGCACTGCACGTCGACGGAGCGCAAACGGATGAGCGGAGCCACCTCGAGACGATATAGCCGGTGTCGCTGACGTCGGTAGAAATATCAGTTGAGTCGGCTGCAGTAACCATGCATGACCAATGATGTGGCCTCGTGCGCCTGCATGGATGCCTTCAGCGGTGACCAAGAATACCAGCGCGTTTGCCGTTAGGACTGATGCAAGGTTGCCATGATGAAGTTCAACCCAACGCTAAACATGAAAATCGCGCGCCCCGGATTTGAACAACAAAACGAAGTCGCCAATTCCGGTGTGAAGGATTCGACGGAGACTCGGTTGCAAAGAAGACACCAAACCGTGATTGAGCTAAACGAGAGCCTGTTCCTGTAATTGCGGATGCTTACGAGTATATACTGCAAATCAGCCGCGGTACGAGCAACTGGCATCATCCTTCGAAGGCCTTCTGTTGGGCATTTACCCAGCCATCTTGGCACAGCGCAGTTCACAAAGTTAATTTCAGACGACTCGCTGAAATTGCGCGTTATTTTTGTTCGCGGCACAACCAAATCCCTCCACTCGCGGATCACGGGATGCCACAGCTTGATGAGCTTCTTGAACTCTCGCGACAAGGACTCGATGGCCCACACGCAATCACCCACATCCCGTCCAGCCGGTCGTCCATTGGCTATTGCAACATGCAACAGCTATCGACCCGGATCCGCGGAAATCCAGCACGCATGTGGCAAGACGCACCGTGCATCATGCATGCTGCATGGTGTGGTTGCGAGACTGCATGGTGCATTGGAACCTGCAGGGCCCACACGTGCACAAACCAGCGCAGCCGCAGAAGGTGCACTTTCCGGGATCTCTTTCGGCTGCCTATTGAAACTGCATGTTTCCCACTACCATGGGCATGAATCCAGCAATCACGTAACGTCTTACAACTTTATACAAGCTTGTCAATCGGGCTTTTCATGATGTCTGTGTTCTGCCGCGGTACCGGTTCCCTGGCTACGAACTCCCTCAGTTCATGTTGTACCTGTCGACTCGACAGGGGCTCGGTTGAAGCATTCGGTCCCACTATTTCGGTTTGTCATCCATGAGCTATCGCTTGCTCGTTTTTTACAGCCACCTGCACAACAAGCGCACTAGTGCGCTACAATGCATATTGTTTCCACTCGTCAGCAGCGAAGGCAATCCGGCAGAGAACGCGAACTCCGCCCGGCGGATAGTCTCGGTTCGGGCCAGCTGAAGAGCAGCGCGAAACAAATTTTTCAATTGCGAGAAATGCAAGAATAGTGCCAATTCGCGAAATCGCTTGGCAAACCGCCACATGCACAACCCCAGTAAACCCAGATGCACTATGAGGTACGGAAACGGCAAGCTCGCAAGCTCCAGCTGCTGAACGATTCTCCAGGACTTGATTAGGATCCTGATTAGCATTGCGAATTCTCGCAACGAAAAGACCTGAGGATGCCGATGCAAACCTTGAGTCGGGATTCTTCATTGTTGGCTTGTGTTTGTATATAGACGAATGCAAGTATGATACGCTCAATCTACTCTTGTTTCCGATGCGTATGGATACACGGGCAATGTTCACACACCACAGTCGCAGTGCTTGCTCATTTACTTTGTCACGTCAGCTGTCAGCCGGGTGTCCACAAAGTGGATATGGCTTATCAGCCCCTGATATGCCTTAACCAATCTGGCAACCCTCTCTCTTTCACGTAGCTTCAATATCACATCTGGCATCGTTTCCCGTGGTCCGAGCGGGGTTTCCCCAGCTGGCCGGTCGAGCTTCCTCGCGGCTGGTCTATTTAAGCTCTTCCTCCCTGTCCTCTGGACTATAGTTCTGTGTCGTTCAACTTGATTCCTCCAGATCAAGTCTCAATTGCTCGCCCAGGATGTATATCAATACAATATACCTGCCGATCCTTACCCTCTTCCTCAATCTTGGGCAAGATCAAGTGGCCCAAGCATGGCCACTTAATGCCGCACAGAAATTCGCCGCAAAACGGTTCGACTATATTGTCGTTGGCGGTGGAACTGCTGGTCTCGTCGTTGCGAACCGCCTCAGCGCATGCCCCGATATATCTGTGGGTGTACTCGAGGCAGGTGATAACGGACTCGATGAGCCAATAATATACACGCCCGGCTTTGTAGGACGGGCTGTCGGTACCAAATGGGACTGGAACTTCACCACAATTGCGCAGCCTGAACTCAACAACCGATCTCTATTTTGGTCGAGAGGTAAGGCGTTGGGCGGCAGCAGTGCGATCAACTTTTATGTTTGGATGCGGGGGAACAAGCCTGATTATGACGCTTGGGCGAGTTTCGGCAATACCGGGTGGGATTATGATAGTCTTGTGTAAGTACCTACGTTAACGCGCGTTCCGCAAAAATGCATCGCCCTCGACAGGTCCGTATCCAGATGCTAACATTAGTAACAATAGACCATACTTCAAGAAGCCAGAGACTTTCCACGAACCAAGTCCTGGGGATACAACCGCCTTCAAGCTTGACTATGATGTTGCTGATCATGGTACAATGGGACCGATTGACACCTCCTTCTCCATCAAGTACAGTGGCACCCACCAGTACTGGCATGAGACCATGGAAAACCTCGATGTAGAGCGCCAACCAAACGGTATATTTCATGGTAACAACACGGGAGTGTGGACTGGCCTCACCTCCGTGAATCCTGAAAACCGGACCCGAAGCTACTCCGCCTCGGCCTACTACCGCCCATACGCCTGGAGGCCAAATCTCGTCGTGCTGTGCAATGCTATGGTACGAGAGGTCATCATTGACACTGTACTGGGACATAAGACTGCCACTCGTGTCAAGTTCGACTGGGGCGGTAACACCTACACTACTAAATGGGTCAAAGAAGAAATTATTGTTTCCGCGGGCACCGTCCAGTCTCCTCAGATCCTGGAGCTCTCTGGCATTGGAAATCCAACAGTACTCGCGGCTGCGGGAATTCCCCTCCAGTACGCTAATACTAACGTTGGAGAGCATCTGCAAGATCGCATCAGTATGTCAACTTCGCTCCTATACAGTTAAACAAACGGATTGCAATGCTTACAAAATAATGCGTAGTGGCTGTACAACTCTACGAGATCGACCCATCAGTAGAAAATATGGCCCCGCTGAGAGACCCAGTCGAGCTCGCGACAGCCGAGACCGAGTACAATACGTACCACACAGGTCTTCTCACTGTTCTGCCTACCGACTTTGCGTATGTGGCCCACCGCCACTATCTCACCCCGGCACAAATCACTACTCTTGCTGGTATGGTCGAGGGCACGGACGCAAGGACATTGAATATCCTCTCCAAACTTAATAACCCAGACGACCAAGGAACTATGGAATATGTGTTTGATCCAAATGATTTATTCGGGCTCTTACCAAATGCTGACCCGGAAAAGAAGTATGGCACCGTATTTCAAATGCTTCAATATCCATTCTCGACGGGCAACATTCACATCCCTGCGGTCGTTGCACCCGCCACCAGAACCACGGTTTACGACCTCCCAGTTATCGATCCGAAATACTATGAGGGCGATGGCATAGTGGACTTACACACCATGGCGAACGGACAAATACTTGCGAGCAAGATCGCCGAAGAGTCGCCATTAAGCAGCGTCATAATTGAAAGAGTAGTGCCGCCACCGGTGGCATCAGGAGGCCCTGAGACAGAAGAGGAGTGGATTGACTGGCTCAAGGGCAACACAGTATCGGATTGGCATCCAATTGGTACATGCAGCATGACCGGAAGCGCGAGCACCGGTGTGGTAGATCCACGCTTGAAGGTTTACGGCGTACGAAAACTGAGAGTTGTGGATGCCAGTATCATGCCGGTCCAGATTAGCTCCCATCTTCAAGGGACTGTCTATGCGATTGCAGAGAAGGGTGCTGACCTAATTTTAGAGGATTATCACACGTGGCACCCTCAGAGTAGTTGCACCCTTCCTTGAGATAGCCACTGAGGAGTTTCATTGTTCATTGCTAGCGTGTTTTGCAGGTTCTGTTCAGTCTTTTAATGTACAGTTTAATTTGCATACGATGTCACGACCGCATTTGTCTTGCCTCTGTTTCTCTGCATCTGTCATTACAGCATCTTGTCAATTTAGCAGCATCAGCTTATTTCTCAGCTCCGCTCTATAGCGAGGGACTTGGTTACCATCACCTTACAGCTCCTTGTTCACGTAGGCTAGCAAGTCTTCAGAACTGCATAGAAGACCAGTCATGAGCTCTTTACATGTAACTTTGCCGCACCTTGAACATGTCCAAGGCGAAGCGGCTTGTTGGTAGGCTCTCAATGGACCTGACAGATCCGGTCGCTCACGACGCTCGAGACAATCCAACGCTGGTGATAGCTAAAGTGTAGACAATGCATCACAGTGGTGTCGAAGCTATATATCAGAGGGCGTCTCTAATTATCTAATCGGTCGTCCGAAATGCGTTGACAGAGGTCCAATTTGAGTGCTGAACATATGTTGGTGTTTCACAGCATTCAACGGTATGCTTTGCGTCTACGCTGTCATTATGCTCGTCAGCCTGCGGCTGACTCCCAACATGCAACAAGCCGTGGCTATGGCCGGTGGCAGACTCGGAAACCGGGTCATGACTAGAAAATTCGCTGACAAGACGCGAACGCACGCGCATGTGCAGTCCGCTGTGAGTGCCAGAAACCGCGTCTCCGGGCGGCGCTTCCGGATCAATGTCGAAGAGACCCAACGAAAATAATGTCTGAGCCAGCCATGATTCAAAAACCCACGGGCCTATGTCACTTAGCTAATCTCGAATGAGTTCTGGATTCAACACGCTCTCCACAGCATCCTCGAGACTACGCTCTCCAAAAGTGCAAAAATATGAAATACGCCAGGGCTAAGAAACCCGGCTGCTCCGACATCCTATCCAGGGGTGGGGTTATGATGCTTTCCTTGCAGGCATCGACCGCTGGGACGGTTGACACTATCGCCTTTTTGTCTTTACTCTTTCCCTTATTCTTGTTCTTGTTCCCGCCCTTCTTCTGCTTCCCGCCAGTCTTCGATATCGGCGCGAATTAATCCGCTGGGCACCGAAACTCGGCCGAAGATGGGGTCGGAGGGCTGAGCCGGCGCACGCGCTTCAATCTCGGCTCATCGAGCGTCCGAGCGGTACCAAGATCGAACTTTCAATCCCAGACACCAACAATCTCGCTTGACGCTATTCGGAACCTACTCTCATTTCGTCAGAAATATAGGCAAAAAGTCCACGTAAGCGTGTCCATTTCTGGTAAAAGGTCTGTGCGCTTTACACAACCTTATTTGTGAATTATTTTGTCTCTAATCTTTTTCGGACTACTCCGCGCTTTAGTTCGGTGGCGCTATAGCGTTGAACCAACCAACCCCCTTGAAAACCATTCTCAATCCTTGGTTGGATACTTTTCAAGCCAATATAGTGCAAGCAGGTCTCGTATCGAATTAAGGTGTATACGGACTCTTGATCTCAATTGCGGTGCAGTTCTTGCAATACTAATGGATGTCATGTATATGAAGATTGCTGTTTGCATTTCCCAAAAAGCGGAGATATAGTTTATCTACAACAGCGAAATATTAAAGTGTATATACTTGATTGACGCAGCAAGGGATAGCTCAGTCCATGCTTGATACCAATGATAACTGACTGCCGAGACGAAGCACGTGCGTTATCAAATCGTCTATATGCAGGACCCAAGTATGAAATCCGCCGCAGTGGGTTCGACCTAGGGTTGTGTAATTTATCCGCGTAGCAGATGCGACTACGAAGTAACAGGTTAGTCAATGCGTGCGCATATCAGCTTATTACCATATATCGTATCGTTTCTATATACGTTTGCGGTTAGAACCAGCAATACAGAAAATAGAGATTGAATAGCCAATTTCATGCGTGGCATTAACTATTATATGATATTGCTCAGCTATAATACTATTAGTAGTATTGGTGATATAGAGCATAGCCCTGCAGTTCGGAGACCCACCGAAGCATTTCTGCTTAGTCTCGTCTAGTCGCGAATAGATGTCCCACGAGATCGAGAGTTACCACCGCGAGTCATCACATAGATGCATGCCTCAATTGCTTTCCAGCAACATAATTCGGCGCCATGTCGGTGAAGATATTCCGACCCTTGATATACACGACCATCCATCCCCACACTTTCCACCACCCTATCTGACCAGTCCCGTACTGTTTCCCCAACGAGATGAATATTGCCTTCTTATTCGCGGGCTTGTGCTCTTTGATCTTATCCGCCCTTTCTGTCAACACCAGGTCCAGCGTAGCTGCCAGATGGATGATCTGCGCGTCAGATGCTACCACTTGCTTGGCTTCTAGATTGCCCATGTCCCCGATACCCCAGATATTGCTCGTTCCTTGAACACGCATGTATATATCGAGTTTGACGCTTCCAGAGCCGTCGAGGAAATTATCTGGAATCCACGAATTGTTGAGCCGTATGCCGAACAGTGGTATATAGCAATCAGCTGTGAAGGTTTCGCCATTGAGCAGCTTGATGACCGTCTGGCCGGTTTCCGTCTTCTCTGCGCCCTGGACCTTGGCATTGTGGGCCAATTTCACTCCGAGCTTCTTCAGGTCACCCTCGATTTGCTGGCTGACGGACTGAAGCGGCTGAAATGAGTGGAGCACCCTGTCTCCAGCAACCAGCAGTGTGACCTTTTTCTTATCGCCGTAAGTGGTAGCCAGTTCGCCAGCTGTCTCGATACCGGTCGGACCAGCGCCCGCGACGACGATGGTTCCCGCATTCTCGATCTCCTGCTGTAATGCGTGGAAAGACGTAAGCGTGGTTTCGTGTGTTCCAAGAGATTTGAATGGCAGGTCGTTCGCGACGGACGAACCACTTGCAATGACAAGCTGATCGTATGAGATGTCCCGATACGTCCCGGTATTGCATAAAACGTTTACGGTGTTCTTCTCAGCGTCGAGTCTCGTCGCTTTTCCGAGAACGAACTCGAAATTCTCTGCGGGGTACTTTGCGAAGGCCGGTTCGATGGGGATGAAGAGCTTGTCGTCTGGTATGGCGCCAGGAACTACGCCTCGAGTTGCTGCGAGGTTCCAGTAGAAATGCGAGTTGGGTGAGATAAGAATAACTTTGAAGCCGTCCTTGATTTTAGGAGCCGTGTATATCAAAAGCTTGTGGGCTAATGGAAGACCCGTAAAACCGGCGCCAACTATAGCCACTGTCTTCGCCATCTGGACGGTCGAGGAACGTTGCACTTATTGAGTTTCGTGTTGTGACAGTGATTAGAGTCTCAGAAAGACAGTAGAATCTCCAAAGGCATAACAGTTTGTAATTGCCAGAATCAGTAGTTCTCATTCTCTTTTATATACTGTTCTGATACGATCGTAGTTACGTTGCAGCTGCACGCAGCACATATTGCCCAAAACGGAAAAGCCTCATCCGACCAACCAATCAGCGTCGCGGTATCACCGAGGCCGAAAGCCGAGATTCTAAGCTTAGTCACTACCCTCGCCCAAAACAAACCTGACCGCGCGCCCTCAAAGCACTGCACTTCCACCGAGGCACCGAACGCGAGCGCGAGTACGATCGTACGAACTTAGCTTTGATGTCTTCGCATCAAACACGACCGAGTATTACGGGCCTTAATAATGGCAGCGACGGTCTAAAGATATGGAGCTGCACCAACTGCCGTCGCCGAAAGGTGCGGTGTGACAGACTTCAACCCTGCATTCACTGCATTAGAAATAATGTAGAATGCGTATTTCCTATCTCTGGTCGGCTTCCTCGCCGTAGCCGCGCCGGAGGAGCAGTTCGGCCAGCTGTGTCACACAAACATGAGGAGTTATTGAGCCGGTTGAGGAATCTAGAAGCCATGGTGTCGGAGCTTGGCTCGCAGGTGGAGAACGTGGCCACGACGAATGATATCCAGGACAACACCGAGAATGCGCCCCTTGTTGCTGATATAGCTCAGATTGATACTCCTGCCGGAGAGAGTATTAGCGCGTCGGAGCCATCTGAAGATCCGGGACTTATTATGAGTAGTAATGGCGACCTCATCGTCGGGGACCGCTTCTGGTCTATTTTTTGTGACGAGGTATGTTCTTGTTCCCTTGGATCAGGTATCAACTCTCTCGGCGAAACCCCGGTAGATTCATGAATTCAAGTCTAGTTGACCCTGATACTAGGTGGAACGTATATTCGAATCAGTCCGAGGCCCTGTCCCTAGTGAATGGGAAGCTAACCTCCATGCAAACCTGGACGCGCCCTCCCATGAACCAAGCCATATTAGTTACTATCGCTTCCTGCTTCGACAATCCGATGCGGCTGCCAAATATGACCTCTTGCACCCGTCTCCTCCTCAATTGCTATTCCTATGGCAAACTTTCGTCGACGAAATCGATCCTTTTATTAAACTGCTTCATGTCCCATCAATGACAAGGCTCATCCGCGAGATGAGGGGTCATTATAGCTCTGTTGGATCCGGAACAGAGGCGCTTGTCTTTGCGGTTTCGTTCGCCACGATATCCATTCTCAGTGAGGAAGATGTATGTTCTATAGAATCTCTTGACTCGGGGAATTTGTTGTTTACTGATCGTCCTTAGGCCCGACTGAATTTTGGTACCAGCAAAGAAGAGCTAGTTGTCCGTTACCAGCTCGGTACCGAGCAATCTCTCGAAAAGGCGGGCATATTGAAGACCTCTGATCTTGCCGCTGTGCAAGCGCTGACTGTATATATCAATACACTCTTAAGCAATAAAGAAAGGGATCCAGCCTGGGCTTTGGTCGGTGTTCTAATCCGGATTGCCGTACGACTTCAGATCCACAAAGATGGCTCGCACTTCCCTGAATTAACAGCATTTGATTTGGAGATGCGACGTCGACTCTGGTGGCAGATCTGTCTGGTCGACTCTCGCGCCGGGGCGGCCAAAGTCTCAAAGTTTCTCATCACCGAAGACATGTTTGATGCTAAGCTTCCTTCAAACATCGACGATGCGGATATCAATCCAAAAGCAACAAGTCTCCCAGACAGCTGCGAAAGACGAACGGATATGACGATATCGCTTGTCCGGTGCGAAATCTGGCGGCTATGTCGCCAAATCGATGGTAAAATCAGCACAAACCATGATTCGGGGATGCAGGAAACATTGGGGCTCTTCGAAAGAACGAGGAAGCGAATCACGGATACTTACTTGAAGCAATTTGATCCTGACTCCTCATTGGATTGCTTTCTACATACGATAACGTTACTTGTTTTTGCTAAAATGGAGCTGGCAGTCATGTTGGAGAATTGCACCGCGACCTCCCGTACTGTTGTCGACAGCTCCTCTAAGGACAAGATCTTTGACTGCCTGGTCTTGATAATTGATTCTACCCACGCTTTGCGAACAGAGTCTGGCTGGCGTCCCTGGCAGTGGCATTCCGAAGCACCAACGCCGCCGTACAAAGTCTTGAGGGCGGTTTTCAGTCAATTATGTATAAGGCCTTGGGATCTGCGATCTGAACGGGGCTGGTCATCCGCCTTCAAGTGCTTTTCTAGCCTCTCACCGGATACCCTAGCTTACGGGTCTCTTTTAAAGTTTATGGAGGCTGCGCAACAGCAAAGGGCATTGGAAGTCCACCACCCACGACAACCCACATCATCATTTCATCCGTTGGATGCAAGATCCTCGAGCTTCTTGCCTCGACCCGAGAGCAATGACAATCCTAAGGATCAGCAACAGTTGCCTCCGTCCTACTTCGACGAGCCTATTGCTACAAATCTACAGAGACATCTATTCCTGGATGGCCCCGCGAGCGTTGATTTGAGCTCACAATTATCGATTCCGCCGTTGCATTCTGGCCCAACAGCAACTGCATTGAAAGGAACTTCGGAAGGAAACGGGGCAATATTGCGAACAGATTTAGATATATTCATGGGATGCGAGCCATGGGATAGCATGATTGATGGAATAGAACCATGGATATTTGGCGATACTGAAAGTATATGAAACAGGATCGTGATACAGCAGTATACTATCCACAAGATAACAAACCACCAGCACCGGTCTACCATGTCAGAAATGGGAAAGACATTGGGTTCCTCTCAGGGACAAGAGTCTCTATGCTCTTAGCTCGAAACTACTACTTTCTCACACGGTGGGCGGTATACCCCGCAATTATTCATAACGGTGCTATTGGTGTCGTCTCTTTGCTGAATTCGTCTCGGGATCTCAACCCCCCGAAGAAATATCTGCGGTACTTCACTTGATAATCACTAAGACACCTAAATTCATGTAGTCACCTCTCCCATAATAGGTTTCATATCTGTCGGGTTTCCGAACTCCACTCTTCTAGGCGTCAACTCTCAAGATGGAGCTAGCAACAAAATGAGCCATATGCCCTTTAAACATTGATTAGAACATTCGAGCTCTCTGTATGTTATAAACAGCCGCCATATCGATATCCCGATTGAAACACGAAGATTTGAGCCAAGATCTCTAGAGTGGCTAGTTCTGACGTGGAGTACTCGAGTGCTGAGATATGATGGCAACGATGACAAGCCTGATAGTTCAGAGATACCTGCCTTGGATTATTCGCGATAGGTTTATGAAAAGCCTGGAGGAACAAACTAGTCGATGTCATGCCAGTCAGTTACAGCGATATTAACGACAGTTGGAAGGCATGAAGATGTCTTTGTTCGACGAATCTGCTTCATACGAGACCTTATGCCCAAATCCGATGCCTATAGATGAGCTGAAACTATTTGGGAAATTTAGAACCCGCTGGCCTATACGTAAATGAGAATATACCCCAGCTACTCTCACGTTAAAGAAGTATTTAGCGGCTGTATAAGGAAATTGTGGGATCCGGTATTTATGTAACGTTGAGTAGAAATTACCACGCATACTGAAAATATTATAATTGGATTCAGAGAAATGTTTCGATATAGAGGTGAGGTGATGTGGACCAAAAGTCCCATCGATCTCTACCTATTAACTTTGGGGTCTGCGTTATTTCGATACATATCACTGTATAGCAGTTAAGACCCCCGCAGTTACATAATATTATCAATTACTCTGAAGCACTGCATGGATCGTTAGTAATAATTTGAATACTAACTTATAAAATTTATTTATTAATTGAAATCTATTTAAAGTGGCTAGAAGAAGGATATGGTCAATAAACTCCCCATATCAGCATTCGTGGCACGAATTCCAATGCCAACGGGCTGCATCAAAGCCCTACGTCTGAACATCGATGGCTATCCCATCTCACTACAATTAATAATTAAACAGCCCAAACCGCCAAGAGACATGAAAGAGACATTTCGCATGAAAACAAAAGAAGTAGACCACCAAATCGCCGAGTAAAATGCACCCCAGACCGCCATATGATAGAGGGGGGAAATGCGTAACAGTAACGTAACGTAGCATTAAATGCAAGTCTGTGTTCCAGACCAGCGTAAAAATCCGACAAACAAGCAAAATGGACACAGTTACGGCGACTGCTCCGGTTGCTCGTCACAGTGATCCAGAAAGTCTATAAACTCGTCGCCAAAGTCGTACCACCGCCCGACGCCCCCTTCTCTCGCCATCGCCGCGCCGCGTTCTCCAGGCGCCCACCCGTCGGCCTTCATTTGCTTCCACAGCTCCTTGGCGCCCCAGACACCGTCGGCAAGCTCTCCATCGCTGTCTTGTGATCTCGGGCGTCGGTAGGGCCGGTAGACAGGTAATAACCAGTCCCAGAGCCTCGGCCCCATGATTTGCTTGAAGTTGCGTTTGAAGCCTACCCGCCAAGGGTGTAAGCCTGTCGGAGTGAGGTATATTCTATAGTAGCGTCGTGGAGCAGCGAGGGTGTCTTCCGGAACTTCTTTAGATGCAGTGGGCGAGGTGGGTGAAAGCATTGGCGACATCATGGGCGATCTAACAGGGGACGCTAAACGACGTGGCGATGGCAGCGGAAGCAATAAGCGTCGTTGGAACCCGGCATCTTCGTCTCTGGTGCCGTCATTTTTAAGCCAAAAGGGCTTGGCTTGTGGCTGGCGGCCCGGGTTTCTAGAAGTCGAGGAAGTTCTGCTGCGGCGGGTTGGTTCCAGGTCTTGGTTGGGGTCAAGGCGGGCCACGAAGTACCGTTTAGTTTTGCGGTCAAAGTTTTCGAGGGTAGAGGAGCCCCAGTATAACATCTGCAGGCTTGTGATGAACATTCCGATGATGAAGAGACCAAAGAAACCACCCCTGAGAGAACATATCAGCATGTACGCTCATTTCTATAGCGTTTCTCAATCGCGGTCATAAAATTCACACTTACATTGCAATCACGGCAACCCAATGGCCGTCGTCTTGCGTGAACCCACGCTGGTCAACCTTTTCCTTGAAAAATATAGCCATACAGATCACGGTGTAGATGCAATATAGACTGCCATAGCCAACAAACTGGACAAAGAACTTGTACGACGTGAGGCCCACCACACCACCAACCCACGGACAAAAATGATCAAAGTTCTCTACACATCGCCCCACTTCTGAGCAATGATGGGTCCTGTCCGGCTTGTAGTTTCCACAGCGAGCACACCACCTGACTTCGCCGTTAGCATCGCAAAGGAATATATCTCGCAAGAAAACCTGGGTGAGAGGTTGACGAAGAGGCCGGCCTGACTGATCCTCTGGACGAGAAGTGAGGGCCTGAAAGCCACCTCCAGGGCTTAAAGTCGGACTGGTAACAACAGCCAGTGGTCCGGCCTGAGGCGAGCCGGCCTGGGGCGATGTAGGCGAAGCGGGCCCAGTCGCAGCAGGATCCTGTGGCTGTGACGATGCCTTCTCGTCTCGAGCGGTAGATCCAATCGCAGGAGGTACCCAGGCTTGCTTGCCCTCGCCAGATGTTCCATATGCATTCGGCCCGAGCGGGGTGTAACCAGGGTTAAACATAATAGTGAAAACAACTCGGTAGTACGCGGCGGCCATCAACAGCAAAAAGATAAGGTAGCCAACCATCAGGCCGATCGCTGTGGCGGTCCGAGGCCCGGGGCCCGAGCTGGAAACGATAGTAGGGATTTTGGATGCATGCTTGGGACGATTATCTGTCGCGGGAGGATGAAGCAGAAAGTTGACTGTCCAACAGCGGCATTGCATCAATGCTTCGTTAGTCTGAAACTGCGTTCCTGCAGCATGAATGCGACAGAAGAGAAAAAACTCAAGGCGCACAGGCAGGAAACTTACTGCACAGCCTAACCAGAAAGACGTATGTTGCATAGCCAGCCATCCCCGTCAGCACTACAGGCATGAAGCGGGCCGTCCAGATGTTGGCCTGGCGTCTGTCGCACATTTCGGAGTCGACGTCTGCAGATAGTTAACTTTGTCGGCGCTGCCCTCGACGGCAGAATGGTGACGCGATGGGAGCCGACGAGCCAGTAGGATTTCCGGAACGAGATGGGTCAAATGGTTATCGATACGGTCCTGCAGCAAAAGCATGATGGTGGAGGCAGGAAGGAAGGAAGAGAAAAATCTATTTTGCCGTGGATTCTCGGGGCGCAGAGTGATGCGGCAGTGACCTTATCGCGCGTGCTTGTGGACGCAAATTGGAGAGGCGGTGCCGTAGCTTAGGCCATCCGACTGTAGGCGAGAGGGAGCGGCTCCGCAGGTATTCCTGTGAGAAGAAGTCTGGTGACCGGCCAGCGAATTGCAGAGGCGGAACCGTCGAGAAGATGGCCCTCCATGCACCCAGCCGAGGCAGAGGTGGATATACGAGGAGGAAGGTCGCAGATGGGGAATTCTGCAGAAGGACGCTGACATCACACAGGGAAATGCGAAATTGCAGGGGCACATGAATTCGTGCTGCCAGGCACCATTCTTTCTCTTTGGCCAGGAACAGCCTGCCTGCGGATCTGGCCGGCAAACGCGTCCAGCTGGCGGCAGGCCTCGGGGCCGGGCTGCGCTGATGTGTTGCGCTACCTGCTGTTGTGTTGCTCCTTTGTCGCGATGTTGTCGAATTGTCAAACGGACAAACGATCACATGATCCTTCGAGGCTGCGGACCGCGTTGCGCAGCGCGCAGCTTCCAGCGCCAGCGCGAGATTGCGCATGTCGAAAAGCACCGGTGGTCAGGCGGGAATGCAACGGCGAATGTGCGCCTGGAATGTCCATGAATGACGGGAGCATGCCGACTCAATCCCCTCAGACTACCCGCGAATAATGCGCTTTCACAAGCTTGAGTATTCGCGCAGAGGTATGGTGGATGTACATCCGTGACCGCGGCCGATTCTTGTTTGCTTTCTGAGCAGCTGGGCTGAGCTCTGTGCAGCTGTGGAAGTGTGGCGCACTGGCCATTCGATACACTCGATACATCCGATTCCACGGCCCAAGGCTCCACATAATCGGTTTCGATCGGTGCTCTCGAGATCCAAGGAACCGAGATAGCGTGTGCATGCAAAGCAGGTCTGTACCAGATTTAGGCATGCCTTGCTGCGATCCTCATCCACGATCCACTCGAGATTCAGGAAGACCGAAAGCTGTTCAGCGCCTAGTCTCGGGGACGCTGACCCTGCGAGCTTGTTCAGCGCCCCAGCGTGGACATGTACATTGTACATGACATCTCCCGCGCTCCCAGGCTTCTTAGCGTCCCCGTCTTCAAGGATTCATTCGTTTTGATCCCGCCAACTCTAGCATTCCGCGCCGGGTATCCCTGCAAAGTCATGATATGATGCGACGCACGACGCTGGAGCCACCGGCGGAACGAAGATCCGGACGATGCTTCAGCGCGCAGCGCGAGACTAGCGACTGGATACCGCAAGCTTTCAAAACGCGTGGGCATCTCCAAAAACGGTCATCGAACGCAAATGAGAGATCTACAATCCCACGTGAACAATTAGCCCGTTTCTTCTGTTCCTAAAACTAGGGTTGGGATCCACCTACGAGCGTTGAAGGATCGTGATGGCCCTGGAGTCGGCGGCGTTGAGAAGCCAGGCCACTAGTTCGCGAAATCTTAGCTGCGACACCCCTATCTCCCTAAAGTCGACTTTATGGAATTTGGCCTTCAGACACACCTCAAGCTGTAAGAAGAAAAAACAAATTGGAGCTTGGGTGTCGCAAAATGCCTTTTGGGTGCTGTTTGATGTCGTGATTGGTGGGGATAGTTGCAAGGCGTTGCTTGTTGTTGGTGCAGTCGACGCAACATGTATCCGCCGACGGTGACACAGCTGTACGGTGCACCTTCGAATCGGTGTCCCATTCGCAACTACAATGCACCGCCTCCAGCCGAAAGTCGTTTGCCAATCCGAATCCACATTCGCAAGGAGTTCACCAGACCTGTCGCTATCTGCCCGAACTGCATGTGAACGCAGAGCGCTCGATTGGTGGCTACATGGGAGCCCGCACCCTAGACACCAATGTGAATGAGCTCATGGTTCATCCAAGTGCCTTGGAAAAGGAAATGTGCATCTATGGTATCAAGAATATAGTACTAGCGTATAGTATACAATGCATATATGTATGTTTATACACTTTCAACGCAGATGGCTGGATAGACGTAGACTTGTTCGCAAAATGGAAAACCAAGTAAATCGCGTCTCACAGTCATAACTGCCATCGGCATCTCCAGCTCGCAAAGCCAAAGATCGGATACGGTATACCGGTAGTATGCATAGCGAGCCCTACAGCAGCAGCTATCAAATGCAGTAATGACAAAAACCATGCAGCTACATGCTACAAAGGAACAGTAATCTCCAACAGATGTGAATCCTTGCCTTAGTCTAATTTGCGGACCCCTAGCTAACCCAGCAGGCTCGTCATGACCACAATCGATAGCGGCAGCAGACCAATAGGAGCCCGCTCTTATGATAAGACTGCTACTTTGATATCCACTCATCTCACCGTGACGTCCCAGGCGATATTCGCCGCCGGCCATACAGATGCAAGCGCTATCGTCGCCTCCGGGCTAAGGCTTGTATTTCAAAGGATTGGCCTACTACGGTCTGTGTCTCAGTACGCTAGCCAGCGCCGCCGCGACCTGTAGCAAGTCGGCGGACATCCGGGATTCTCCCTGACCGTTATGCCAGGCCGGTTGTATCGCCGAATTCCGCCAACAACCCACGGTAGATGTGAGGGATTGAAATTTATATAAACCCGTTTCCTCGACTCTTTTTTCCACCATCATCAAGCTTCCAGTTTACTCTATTACTTTTCTGATCACCAAAATCAGGTTTTCCGCCTCTCGATCCCATCGCCACCATCTCTCGATTTCGAGTTTATAAACCCTCAGTCTTCCAAGTTTTCTCTTCTCCAAGCGCAAGCCTCTAGTTGACGAAGAACCACCACGGCCTATTACCAGCCTGACATCTTACCGGAAACTCCGGAATTCGCAAACCCAGACCCATATTCAAACGCCTTGAGCATCTACACACCCTGCGATCCACGGTTCAAGCAGCTTGGGCTCCTGGAACGTCAACCACCACCAATTACTCTTCTCGCTGATTCAAGAACCCCAAGCCCACTCATGGCATACTACCAAAATTTCGACTTCAAGGGCCAGGCTTCGGGCCACGCCCGCCGCCAGCTCGATGGCTCCGTCCCGTCCAGTCCTTATGGCTCATCTGCCGCCTTCCATCCCAACGCCCGAGCTCGCGGCTCTCCCTCTGCCGTATGCGTCACTCAAGATGCAGCTAGCCCATCTGACGCCCAGCAGGCACGACAGCATCACTCCAATGACTACGGCAGCGACGCTGCAGCGCAAACTGTTACGGAGCAATGGTGGGCCTGCCATCACTGCAACACTCCCTACGCAATCGACCGGAACCCTTCTTGCATCACTGATGGAAACTGTTATGGTCACCGTCCGTGCAATTCATGCAGGAAATGGTCTCAGGTCGTCAACACCAAAGTGTAGTCGAACAGTCTACCCGCAGCATCGGTCGATGTCGACGCGTGTATACCAATTTGGCTACTGCACGACATCTTCTGCATTCCTTTCCCTTTCTTCCATTCGGATATATAATTTTTCACCATATGAGTAAACGAGAGACGAAAACACTCGGAGTTTCGGTTGTTGCAAGGTGGTCATTTGCAGATTTGCATTTAGCGATGGGTGAGTACGGAGAATCTTCTTTTCCCTTTATTTTCCTTTCTTGCAGATAAATTGGTCAATCGCATGCGCAAGGTGGATTCAAGAGGGTCATATCATATGGGCATACCCAAACGGCGTTGTATTCTTTACGCGTATACGCTTTCGTTCCTTACAACTTCTTTCCTTTGTTTTTGCTTGTGTGCTGGCATTTCTGTTTTGTAGCTTTCATCATAGCACTGGTGTTTTACGGTAGAAGGAGGTGGGCATCGAACCGGCGGCACGGGATCCAGGCGTTCAAAGAGTCGAAGAATTATTGGGCATTCGTTTGCTGTACTATGAACAGGACCGCAAAATCACCAGAAGAAAGAAAAAGGACAAAAAAAAAGAAGAAAAAGGAAAAAAAGAATTGAGAGGTCAAGATTTTCGGGGCTGTTTTTGGATCCTGCCTTTCCTCTTGCATTGCTATCTACATGTGGAAAAGGCAGACCCCTGACTCTCTGTCTCCCTTCGCAGTTCGGCGTCTGGCGTTAGTGTTTTTTTGGAGTTGTGCGTGTTGCATTTTCTTTTTCGGGGCGCATTTGCTTGGCCGACTGGCCTGGTTGGGGTTCTTGTTTCTTCTTTTGATGCTTCGATTCACTTCTGTCTTGTGATTCTTGTAGATGTCCTTCTTTACTTCCTTTCCTTTTTACACATTCCCGCTCGTTTACGATATAGATTACATCAAAAAAAAAAAAAAAAAAAAATGAAAAAACCCTTGTCGCTCGTTAAACCATTGCCGCTGAATGACTAGATCCTGCCCATGTGAATATTGATGCATCTCATCGCATCGCTGCACGTTTGCTGACCTTGCAAGCTAATGCACACGGCACTGGATTGAAATGCCCCAAATTTCCAACCTCGGTGAGCATGATCATGTCATGTATCTCCACAAACCCCCTGGCTATCCAGAGACGCCTAGTAACTTAATTGAGGCGAGATATTGTGGAGAACGTTATCGTCGCGTTCAAATCAAACAATCAATCCTTCATGTCCGGATCCCGAGAGACGAAACTCACTATTCTAGTTACGATGATGATTGTAAGCATATCAGAGCTAGTTAGAGGGCCTTCACGAGCTTACGTTTGTCACTCCCTAGCAGTCCTAACTGTGCAAATTTGCAAGCACGGACCCACCTTTTCCCAGATCCTAACGTAACGTACGTAACAGCCCCAAGCTGTCCTCACGCCAGCTTACACATGCACCCCGTCGCATGCTCGCAGGTACAATTTAACTGCTGCGATATCGTGAAACTGATCGCATCATATGCATGTCCTCATGCTATCTATTGTTACAGCTGCAATTAATTAAAGCGTACGCATCCCAATTCCAAATTACCGTGTCGCATCTGCATGCACGGTCACCGTTAACTCTGCATCTGCACGCATAACAGCCGTCTTTCGCCCAAGAATTCCCCGATGCACACCAGATCAGACATCTCGAGCCGGTCGCGTGGAGTCGTTTCAGGTCTAATTTCGCGCGAGCCACGGCCAACAAAACGCAAGGAAGGCTGCCTCGGCTGGACAAACAACTCCAACGTCAACCCGAGCTCCACCAGAAACCGTACCTTGGTAGCACACTAAGCACTCTCACGAAAGGTTGAAAATAGCCGGAAATACGAAAGCCAAGGCGAGAAGGTTAAAAGACAGCGAGCCAGTAACGGCCTCGTCGCGGCTTAGCTATCATTTTTTTTTTTTTGAGGATTAACCATATCATGCATGCATGATATCCTGTAAGTCTCACCGACCCATCGGTGCCTTGCAGCTCAGGCTGTGGCGTATTTCAGCCTCTTCTTGGCTTGGATAACGTTCGTACGCCTCACTTCTCGGCGTCGACAGAGATTCGGCGTGCATGCTCTCATCAATAAATTCCTCCCTGATATCATTCTGCTTTCTAGGTGCCTAGCTGCATTTGCTCGCCCTTTTTTCTTTTCCAGTTCTGCCACTCTGCGTTTTTGGCAGGATGCAGCTCCGGCGACCTCCGCTATTGGCGGTGCTCGTTTTTCGCTGCAAAACTCGTATAAAATACACTTTATTGATTTCTCGCAGCCTCCCAGCACACGCTCGCGCCATTTGAACGTGCTCCACCCACCCCACAGCAATATGGATACGACCACGCACACCCTCCAAGTTTTAAAACGCAGCCTTACGAGTGATCGAATGCCTGTTTCCCACACACACTTCTTTCAAACCTGTCTATGGAAAGAAAATCTGTGGCGATATCCAGTGACTCGAGCTCGGCCTGTCCGTCTGGAACGGTCTATCGATATCGGCGTGGACGCCATTGGACATGTGCGTGCCATGTGTCGACGTCGACAGACATAAGTGCACGTGCTTAGGATACCACATTGTCGACATTGTGCACTGTAAGCTTCAACTTCGGCTAGTCCGCACCAGTACCAATCCAACCAGAGGCACAGGTCTCGTCGACTCACGACCTTCAACTGGGTCGGAACCGTATTCTGCAATACGACTGGTCGGTTTGTTTAATCGCTCGCTCGTCTGTGCAGTTGCTCGTCTGCCTACCGGCGGAAACCGCTCCATCCCGCTGCTATCAGGCATGATTCAGAATCCCAATTTGCCAATTGACCGGCCTGACGTTTCGCCTTGGACATGACTGAGTCGATCCATAGGCTCGAGACGACACGAGATGTGCGAGTTGGTTTGGAGGGAAATCTGTCCAGGGATGCAATATAAAAAAGAAATGTCGCATATTGATTAAAACCGCATGCTTGCTTTGTCCTGAAGTTTTCTTCTTTTCGAGCGGTGAGTTCGAAAATGACGGCATATGCATACTCATACGCGTCGTTATCGATCCTCCCGATTGATGTGCTGGAACGGCGACTATAGCTGTGGTGGCACCGGTGGGGCATGAGGATCGTTCTACGATGTTCGATTGTAGGGAGTGAGCCTAAAATTGAGGGGGCCGAGCGTGAGGATCTAGCGGACGAGATTCTTCTAAATATATAGAGAAAATCACATAAAATCAACATCTGGATATCGTGGAGATATCTTTGATTAAAATTAGCACGATTAGGGCACAGCAGTGTAGCTAGTGCGATAGGCTGCCGGCTGACTACTTTAATATTCCTGTGCTCTGAAGGGTTGTGTAAAATCAAACCGAATCGGTAAATACACAATTAGATCCTCATTGGGAATGCGAATTAATCTGACGTACGCGTATGTCACGTCTTCGCGTTCAAGTGCAACCTGCACGCATCAGGGTCATTCGTGATGTTTTGGTTTCCTATCCCAATGCGATGCGTCTACAGGGGCGAATCCAGAGCGTGCATGACTCAAGTGCAAATGACAGATAACTAGGAGACGAGCTCCGTTCGTGCAGCAGTGGATACGGTACTTGTACAATCTGCATTGTAAACCTAGCGGCAAAAGTTGTCAGCCCTATGGCAGAAGGCTGCCAGTTTTCGACTTTTCAGGCCCGCCCAACGTACCCCGCTCGCAAGAGTCAGAGATGCAGACGTGACAAACAAACACGATCTACGTAAAAAGCACAAACTAGAATGATAGTCAAGCTTTCGGTTTAAGAACCGGCTCGACGATGACAGTCAGCTTGTGACAATGAGGCATGTCGTAGATAGTTCGGAGGCAATCTTGCCGCGTTTAGCGCCAAAAAGCAACAGCACAATCCGTGTTGTAGTTTGGCACTAGCAACACGCTTTACTACAAAACACCAACAGCCTGCGCGAAATGTATTGGGGAAATAATACTGCTATTCGGGCTACGTATATTGGGGCCTCAAAACAAGTATATCGATAGAGAAAACATGCTGCGTAAACGGCCGTTCAAGTTTTGTAAATTCGCTAGATTATTGAAACCGTGGCAGTCGTTACAGTGCATAACACAAACCTCAATCCTCCCAAGATAGCAGATATGAAAAGACGCCATGTCGCCGTGCAATGAATTGAAACGAATTTTCATCATTTCTTCGCCTGCTCGAGCCACTTGGCCAGTGTAGCATTCGCATCCTCGAACACATGCGCCATAGTCTTCTGTGGTTCCTTGCGCTTCAATTTCTCCGATGCTTTGGCTTTTTGATGCTGCTCGCGCTTTTGTTTCTCCGCCTCTCCCCAGACGCGGCCGAGGATCGTGCGTGCCTTCATTGTTGTCTTGCGGAACAGTTTGAGGTTGACCATGTCGATGAATTCCTCCATGTTACATACGCCTTTGACGGCGACGGGCAGCTGCCATCCCGTCGTTTTCTTCCCGCTGAACCCGCCCATATTCGTGACTGTGATGGTCAGCAGTTCCCCAAGTCCTGTGAGCCATTGCTCGCACAGCCAGCACGAGCGCTTGGTAAGACCGATTTTGATGTTGGCTCTTCCAGCTGGGAGACGCGAGTTCTGTGCTGCAAGGTGACAGACAAGCGTGAGCTCCGGGTGGACAGTGAAGGGGATCTGATTGAACATGCCGTAGGGCTTGTGCTCTGATGGGAAGTTGTTCGGGTGGTGAAAGGCTTCGTAGAGTTGGTCAGCGGTGCACTTGCGGGAACCGGTGGAGTCGCAGTAGTATGTTAGCATGCAGTGGGCGTCCTTTGGAAACCAGCCGTGGATCTTATTCTTCGAACAGACCTGCTCAGTTTATTAGAGTTGGTCCGACTGTTCGATAGTATATGTGAAATGGAACTAGATGGAATAGTATAGAACTCACCTCCCGGAGGACATATTCCGTCTTGCGCCCAGCGACCGCCTCAAGCACCTTGCCCATAGCCATGGCGTACTCTGCAAGCTTGCACATCCGCCTGAATATCTCACGATCGCCCACGACGACCTCCGCATATCGCGCCTTGACAACGGTGACACATGCAGAGATGATATCGTACAACTCGTCGAAATATTGCTGGGCCGCAACGCGCTCCCTGTCGCATTTATACCCGTCTCCCTGCGTGTCATCACCGCCGTTGGCGCCAACCGCACCCCCTTCGGCGTTTCGGGACCGCGGCTTCGGGACCTTGTCGACATCGAATGCGAGAACACGCCCTGCAAAAGCCGCGAGCCACGCGGCGATGCACCACGTTGGGTCGTCTGGACTATGCCCCATCTTATCTCTGACCGTGGTTGAAAACTCGCAGAATTCGATGTCGTCCAATTTTTCGACCGAGAAGACGGTGTAGTAGTGCACGTCGCGCCATTCTCCATCTTCTTTCGGCAATGGTGGGCCGCCTTCCTGCTTCGATGCCGTGATGATGGCGTCGATGATTGCGTCTTTGAGCTTGCGCATGCGGCTGAGGACCTTACGGTGGCATGCGCGGATGATGATACTTAGCAGGTGAGCATAGATTTCGTAGCGGATATTCTGATGGCGCAGCCCGTTGCCGTCGTCGAGGCGCCCCGCTTTTGCGAGGTAGCGCATGAGACGGTTGGCGTGACGGTCGTGGGAGGCCGTGGAAATCGTGTTGCGCGCATAGGTGATTATGGTGCGGTGGGGGAGGAGGCGGGTGTGGACTGCGACGCTTTCGCCGGGCGAGGTAGTAAGCAGGAGAGCGATAGCTTGGAGGATGCTCATGCTGCGGTTTATGGAAGCGGGTTTAGCCTGGTCGGGGTCGATGAGGGCGATAGTGTGGGCTTCGGTGTAGAAGGCCTTGTCGTACTTGAGGTCCTGCGCGAGGATGATGTCGGGGAGATTAATCGTCGCCATGGCCGCCTCGTCGGCGGTACCGATATCGGATATACCGATACCGGTTTCAATATCAATATCTTGCTGGTTTGTGATTGTGAAAGTTATGGCTGATAATTTTTGAAGTCGCGATGATAGATGAGGGGATCGAGGAGGAGAGTCCAACTTTAGACAAGGACTGGCGAGGAAGAGCTCGTCCATAGAGCGGGATACATAGAGATATATATACTCCTGAGCGCTGGTGAAGTTGGGAGCGCTGGTAGGTATACGGAAGCTATCGCGATGGTAGGTGGTGTAGAAACGTCATATACATCTATAGTAGATGTCGGAGTTGTGTCGACGTCGACTACTTTGACTGCATTCATGTTTCCCAGTCACAGCCAGCCGCAACCACGAACCCAAGCACAGCTACCATTACAGCGCGCGCGCCTGGCACCAAGGCTAAGCTACCACCATGAGGATACCCTCACAAGCAAACATTGGCTGCAAAGAATCAAGAAAGTTGTGCATGGCTTCTATCTAGCAGGTATGGCTCGCCTTAAACATGGAGAAAGGAAGGTATAATATAAGTATATTACTAAAGTGTATATGGGCATCGACATCTCGATAGCGAACGGTACGTATTAAAGTAGATATAGAACATCGATCCGGACATCAGTCGACAGCAGAATTATGTATACCAGAATAGTAGCACCAACAGCACGTACGTCGCACGCAAGCACCAGTAGACATCACACGACATCCTACACGAGCTACAACCGTAGACATCGACCAACAGACATTTCAAATCGTGCGTAGAGGATAACAAAAAGGAAAGAAAAAAAAATAAGACGTCGCAAGTAATGTACCAGAATACAAGGGGACAAAAAAACAGACGCCAGACGCTACAAACGTTAAACAGTACAATCGTTCACGATCGCAGCCCGGCGGACAGTCAACAAGAAAAGGAGTATAAAGGAAATTCAACATCATGTCCACAGTCAAGCATAATCGCAACAGCTAAGTCGAACGTATCAGCAAACACAAAAAACACAACAGGAGTACGTGCATCAAACAACAGAGCGGGTATTCGCCACAAAGAAGTCCACAGAAACAGCAGTACGGCAAACCAACAGAACTTATCAGGCAGCGTGAGAAGGAGAAAAAAGAAAGATTAGTGTTATAATATTCGGTACCAATGACCTTCACCGTCCGATTCAAAGTTTGCAATCCACCACCGATGCTCCGCCATCATTTCTTTCGTCTAACGTCGTCGAATATAAAGATTATACATTGTTCGGATATGAATACCGAGGAAAATAAAGAGGAAAACAAGTGGAGGTGATAGGGATGAGAGGGGAGATACGAGAAGGGGACAGTAGTGTGAGAGGGTTTCGTAGACAGATAGTTGGGGCTCGTTTTCCAACAATAGCGGGGTGATTATAGACCTAAATTCGTTGCTGCTGCTTCCAAAAGTCCAGGGAGGCGATGACATCCTCCCCTTCGTCATCTTCATAGGCGTACAAAATCTACCAGAATATTAGCCGGATGCCCCAACGGTTTATTAAAAAGGGGTTTGACTCACCTCCCGCGAACTCTCATGGAGCATGCGAAGATTCTTGCCGGTAATAATCGTAACCATCCCACCACTCTCCATATTTCGAATCTCGATAAAGTTCGGCTCGAACGCCAAAATATACGGCGGCTGCAGCGCAAAGGCCGTTGGAGACCCTTCCCACTGTATCTGCCAGTCCGGCCGCGCACGCCATCCGTTCCGGTTGACGAAAAAGGAAAAGTCACTGTAATTAAGCAGAAACTCTCCTCCGTTCAACCGGTAGATAGCAATCGGCTTGACGTTCTCGCGTCTCTGCACGAAATCAAGCGAAGTGTCCGCCGGGTCCAGGAGCGTCTGGGTATCGAGGGTCTCAAGAGAGACAACCTCGAAACCCTTTGCACAGCCAACACACAACTTGGACTTGAGGAAGTGTATCGACGACGCTTCGGACGGTATGTAAAATTCCTAAAAAAAAAAAAAGGAGTTATTAGTATACGGCATACGGTAGCAGAGTTCGAGGGTTTCCTACCTTGAAAAGCTTAAGTCCATCTTGGCCACCCGCAAGAAGCTTACGGAACGCTGGCTTATTACGACCCTTCGCCAATGTGTCCATAGGTTCGTAGACTTTCACAGTAGCGCTCATACTGGAGTTCTTAACGCAGCATACTAGGACGCGACCGAGACAGACACCAGTCTTGAAGAAATTAACATGGCCCTGAATGCGCTTGTGTCGCTTGCTCGCCATCGCGCTGTCACCGGGCTCCGTGATGGTTTCGATCGGGAAGGAGTAAGCGGTCTTATCCGAAAGAACCAGCAATATCTGGTATTCTTCGAGAACATCAACCTGCGAGACACCAACCATGTCGATAACCTTCTTCGGAACGCCCTGCGCAGTGGAATTTGGCCGCCTGTCTGAAACATAGATGCCAGTGTCGGTGCCGTACACCAATTTCCTTCCACCATCTGGATGCGAGTTAGCCCATGTCTCATGAAATTAGACGAAGGCGGGGACGCCTTACCCATGGGAACGAGACAGTTGACTTTGTTCGTGTTAAAGTTGAAGAAGTCGTCACTTAGGATGGTTTTCGTGAAGATATTGCTTCGCTCTCTCAAGGCTGTCTGCTGGGCCTCGATGTGCTCCATCCACTTCCTGCGGCCGACGACCGTGGAAGCGAATAACGACAGCACATAGCCCCTCTTGCCGAGGTGTTGGAAGGTGATGGGAAAGCCGTTCTTCGAGTTCGCGTCGGTCTTTTGCTGGTTACCAGTTTTCGCCAGCAGCGAGGACGGCGGCCGTTTGATGCCCTTCGCCTCAGGCAGGACCTCCGCCATCTCAGTAATGACAAGGAGCTCCAACGGAATGGGCTGCCATAAAAGAAAGTTAGCAAGCATCCTCCTCAGATATCCGAGTACGATGATCTTACCCTCTTGTAGACTTTATATTGTTCCCGCTTGTTGATAACCTTGATCTTCACGAGAAGGATAGCATGGTCGAACAGGAATGCCTGGATGTCACCCGTGCCAGCATCCGTCGGGCTTCGCCTCAGACTTCCCTTGAATATGAGCTGCCGGCCTTCTTCCGTAAGCTTCAGATCGACCTTCTCGCCTGGAGCAAACTGAAGCTGGTGATCAAGCTGCATCAGATTAAAGGTATTCTCCGCTCGCCCAGACTCGACATTAACCTTGCTAAGGCATTCGCGGATCATCTCAATCGCCTTTGGCAAGTCCTGCTTGTCGGGATTGTCGTCCGCAGTGTTCTTGAGAACCGCCTCCAGCAGGAGCGGGTACCTGGCCAGACGGGTGGTCGGCTTGGTGAGATATCCGTTGAGTTCCAGTTTCCGGGACTCCTTCATTCGCTCCGTTTCTTCGACGAATCGCGCAAACGGAGGATTGCTGGCCTTCTCCCTCTCGAATTCATATTTTCCGTAGAGCTGGTTGGCGCCGTACTTGATGAAGGGATCGAAATGTGGCACGTATTCCAGGAATATATCGCCAATATTGCGGATGATCTCGTTGCCCTGCTGTCGTCTCGTCAGCGCCTCCGCCAGCCTCGAGTTGACGCTGTGCACCTCCAGGATGTTCGAAAAGACAGTCCGAATGAATTTCTCTCGCTTATAATCAGGAATAGGGGACTGCAGATTCGGTCCTCCGGATCGCAGAGGCTTCATCCAAAAGTCGCGCAGATACTCCAGATCTTTGACGAAATCCCGTTCCGTATAGATCACCTCGCAGATGACTTCCTGGCGCTTCTTCTCCGAATCCGACACGCTCTCGGCGACTTCCTTCGATACGCTGTGGATCCAGAGCTTCTGCTCCTTCTCGTCGTTGTCGTGCAGGCTGGACCTCGAAGACTCTCGCTTAAGCCCGGGCAGAGGCTGCATGTTGAGACGAGCCTGCTGCTCAAGTCGGCGCGGGCACGCGATCGAGTAGCAGAGCCTGTCGCGCGTGCAGGTCGGAGAGTAGCACTCAGTCAAGAGCGTGAAGACACCGTTGACGTCTGACTTGTCTTCATCGACCAGTCGTTCTCGGAATTGGTAAACTTCACTCCCCGAGTCTCGCAACCGGTGGTCGTAGGTGACGTCGTGAAAGAACTTTTGAGCATCCAGCGCACGGCCGAGCAGAAGAGCCAGGTTTCGATCGCTGGTCTTGATGATATACGCAATCATGTCGACCGCTTCGGCTCCGGTGAAGGCTGATTTATAGGTCAGCTCGTTCTTCATCCTGTCACCGATGGATATCCGCTCGCGGAAGACATCGGCGACGCGAGAAAGAAGTGCAGGATAGACGAGTGGCGCTCTACGGGAGGTCGTTAGGATGGTCGACTGCTGGGACACCATGGTTTGGGCTCTCGAAATCTGGGACTGGTTGGTCTGCGTTCTAGACATGACGGCCGTCGTATCGGTCAGCTGGCTGGTCGCGACGCTAGAGGAAGTACTAGCATAGCTCGGCGTTCGCGGCTTGACACTCGAGTTCGAGGCGACAGAGGTGTGTGAGAGCTGAGAGGCCTGAGACATCTGAGAGTCCCGATTCTCCGGTCTCATGGGAAACGTGCTGCTGGAGCTGCGTTGGGAGATCGTCGTGGCGTGGGATGATCGGTTGTGATCCATGGGCGGCGACTGGTACCGATCGTCAAAGCTGGAGGGTCCTCGAGCTTCGGAGACTGGGGAGGCGCTGTACTGGTCGTCGCTGGTGTCCCGAGGCCGGAACGGAATGACACGTCCGCTCATGGTCTGCGCCCTGGGTGCATCCCGGGAATCGGACATGGCGGAGGTCATGGACATCGAGCGCTCGTCGGCACGTTCTGGAATGTGTCGTCCCTGTGCGGTCTGTCGGGCCATCGGGTTCACAATTTGGTTTTGGGCAGGCCTGTGGGGCCCCTGGCCCTGATGGAAGGCACTCGGTGGGGGGGCATAGCCGGCTAGAGATCGGGATCGGTTCGGGTCGTTGTTGAGGGCAGGTCCGGGGTAGCCGCCAGGGCCCTGGGGTGGGTAGAACCTGCTGGGTGGGGGTCGGCTGAAGCTTGGAGGTGGCATACGTTGGGTTTGGGCATAAGGCCGGCGGTCCGGTGGAGGATGACCCTGATGGTATTGTTGTTGAGGAGGAGGCGGTCCCTGATACTGGCCGTGGAGAGGAGGCTGTTGGATCTGGCGGCCGTAGTTGCCATTGGGCATGCCCTGGGGTGGGTAGCCGTTCTGGGGACGTTGGTGGTGATGTCCGGAGGGTGGATAGCCATTGGGCTTATGCGAGTCGTATCCGTCGTTGCCCACCCCTTGCCCGTGGTTGTGCCCGTGGTTCTGCAAATTTGTCATGGTCTGAGACCGGGACGGCGGAGGCATCGGAGTCTGGGAGTTCATGGTTTGCGATCTCCCCGGCGGAGGGGGGCCCCCAAAGATATTAGAGAAGGCGGCATCCCTCGTCGACGACGAAGGGCCGGCATTGTACGCACGGCCGTGCTGCGGCTCCGCCATTTTTGTCCTGCTAGGAAGCGCGAAGGCGAAGATTGTCAGACAGGAGTAAGAAAAACCGAAGCCCCTCGAGCAACAAGCAGCCGCAAGCAGCAGGAGCAGCAGGAGCAGCAGCGGCAGCACAAGATGTCGAGAACAGCGACGGCAAGGGCGAGCACGGAGAACCTACGCCTGTTAGAGAAGAGCTTTCGCGCCGAAAGGTTATCGATCTCCAGGTCCTCGGGTCAGATTTGGCGCATCGATTGTTCGACGGGGGTTGAATTGTCGGGGCGGAATGATGGCGGCTATTCGCGAATAAGCCAGAGACACAGCCTCTCTGTACGTCACAGGAAGCTGGCGGCCTCCGGCGCGAGCTCAGGGTGCGTGTATCGATGGAGGTATTTCGGAGAAGAGACTGCCGAGATTTCCCCCTGGATCCCGTACCGGCTGCGAGGGAGAAGGACGGTTCGCCAACGGTCGAGGGAGGCGATGGCTGATGATTGGCAGGCAATGGGGCGGGCCCTGAGAGGAAGAGATCGAAGGGCGGAAGCAGGCAAGCAAGCAACAGCGCCGGCCGGGCGTCGTTGTTTACTGTTTGTCCTTTCGAGGCAGGGATGCGAGACCTGTTCGCGATAGGTCTGAAGGGTGTATATACGCGGGAGCCGGCCGAACGGAGGGATCTGGAGGTGCCGACGGTGCTGCGGCGGGCGAGTGAGCTTGGAGGCGGTTCCTTGCGGGAGGGTCGATCGGCAGGGAGCGTTATCTGGGAGACGCGATACGGGAGCCTGAGGCCGGGCGGCAGGAGCAGCTAGCAGCAGGCTGGCAGGCTGGCGAGGGCGAGGAGAGGCTGTGGACGAGAGTATATCTATATAGCTGGGGCAGCTGGAGATGGCGGAAGCCGGACGGAGGGTCGTGGAGGTGGTGATGGTGGTTGAGGGCGGTGGTGGTGGTGGTGGTGGTGATGCTGGATCGGTGGCTCCGTTTCTCCTGGCAGGGTGAAAACTGCTGCTGCTAACAACGAACGTCCTTTTTTGGAGGATGTTGATGATGTGACGGCCTCGCTTTGCTCTCCTCCAAGCGCACTCCTGGCAAGCTCCCTTCGTTCATTCATTCCGATGCCAGTCGCACCGCTCGAAACCACCACGGGCAGGCTAGCCAGGCCGCCGCCAACGGGCCTTCGCTCGCGGCCAGTCAATGGCACATGCCGGCGCGCCGATACGAACGATATACGAAGCTCCCAAAGAGCAGTGACCGACGGACCCGCCGTCCCATCGATCCCATCCAGCAGCTGGCTACTATCCGACTAGCCAGAAGCTGGAGCTTGGCCCGCCACGTCTTGGCCCTCCAGCCAGCATCCAGCCGGGCTGGTGTTTGGCTGGCTGGCTGGCTGGCCGCTACGCCATCGCGTGTTTCAAGTGCCCTTGCTTGCCGGCGGCCACCACCAGCTGGGACGATGCTTATCCGCCGATGTACCGATTGGCCAGCGGGCTGGGCATCGATCTACCGCATGCACGGTGTCGTGATGGACGGACGCCTTATGGAGTCGACCTGACGGGAGCAGACCACTGCACTGTACCTGCATCGCGGCCGCGACGATGCCTGTTGCATGTTACATCGTCCGCTCGCCCGGTCGCTGGCCACGGTGATGTTTTCGAAATTTTCCGAGACGGCATCTGCGACAGGTGTGCAAGTGCGAATACACTCGAGCGAGTTCGCTACATGGGCATATACGGACAAGTGCGTACAGACACCTTGCAAGCCACCGGACTTTGGGAGGCGAAGGGCCCCGTTGGAGAGATATCCCGTGGAGCGCGGACGACCTGCTGCAAGTGGCATCTTGCGAGAGCTCAATCACCACCGCTGACGGCTGCATCGAGGTCCCATTCGGTCCCTCAGCGGCAGACGCCGACGTCTGGCAGAACGTGTCAGACGTCGTGCCCGGATGGACTCCTCCACCAGTTAGAGAATCAGTCGACGATGGCGGGCAGCGGTGTTTGCTCCGGAGATTGGGCGCCGCGTTGTGGGCACGGGCCTTGGCACGCCCAGCCAGCACGCCCGGCAACGCGGCCTATTCGTCTCCCATTTCATCATCGGCTCGACCCACGGCCTGCCATCAGACTTCTGGCCCCGACCTCTCCACCGCCGCCCTCCGACAGACACCCGCTCCGAGCCCCGTCTCACATACGATAATCACAGAGTCAATCCACGACTTCGGTAGCCGTTGAGGTGCCCGCTCGTCCGGAAGCCGCGAGCCACTCGGGGGAAGCAGAGTCCCGACAGGGGGATATATACCAGCCGCAGATTTAAATCGACACCGGCACAGAAAGCACGAAGACCATGGCGGACCACAACGCCCTCACACCGACGTTCGCCCCGTTCTTCGGGATGGTACTGCCCCTCTGCTCTTATCTTGCGGGACGTTTTATCTTATCTTGATGACTGACGATTGTGATACACTTTTAGGCCGGTGTAGCCTCCGCCGTACGTACCCTCAGAAGGTCACCAGCCACCCGTTCGTCAACCTCGCAACTAACAAACATATCTCCGGCCCCTCATAGATGATATTCGGATGTAAGCCATCACGCTCTCGTCCACGATATCCTGTACAAAATGCATCTGCTAATCACCCGCTCTATTCAACAGGCGCTGGCGCAGCGTTCGGCACCGCAAAGTCCGGCATCGGTATCTCCGGCGTCGGTATCTTCCGCCCGGAACTCATCATGAAATCGCTTATACCCGTCGTCATGTCCGGTATCTTGGGAGTCTACTCCCTCGTCGTCTCGGTGCTGATTGCCGGTGACCTCGGCCCGACCCAGAGCTACAGTTTGTTCCAGGGATTCCTGCATCTGGGTGCTGGTTTGAGCGTGGGCTTCTCGGGGCTGGCAGCGGGATACGCGATTGGGACAGTTGGTGATGCTGTATGTTTACCATGGTGCATCGGTTGGTGAGATGGGATTTGGCATGCTGACTGGTGGTCTGCAGGGTGTGAGAGCGTACATGTCCCAGAGCAGGGTCTACGTTGGAATGGTATGCAACGCTGTATCGAAGAGTTGGATGTGGCTGGACGTTCTAACACTGCATCTAGGTGCTTATTCTGATTTTTGCGGAAGTTTTGGGTCTATACGGGTGAGTCCGATGCCCGTACTCAAACCGGACAAACACGTATGACTGACATTCTCTCGCAGCCTCATCATCGCACTGATCCTGAACACCAAGGGAGGTGGTTAAAGACTCCACGCAGCGTGGTATGGGGTGTATCCGGCGCAGTTGCGGGAGTGGAGGACATTGGGTGAAGGCCGTGGCTGGTGGATTTGGTGGGTTACCCGGTTTGTATCAGTACGTACGTATCATGGTGGTTGGTATATTATAGAAGCGTGCACTTTGTTCTGTATGCCGCAGTGATCATATATCTCAGTTTGGCGATTTGCCCACGCATCCCGTCCCATACATCCCGTGATCCAGATGAATATATTGTATCACTAGCCGATCTGACCAGGTGGACGCTGTACAACATCGACTGTTAGCTCTCAGTAGTATTGAAATCCGTATCGTTTTATGAATTTACTTACCTAGTATCCACGGATGAGTATAGAGTGTGTCTATACAGCGATTATAAGTACAGAAGTTGTAGTATGCAGCCCATCTCTGTCCCGTGCATCTCCCATGCGCCGGCACGACTCCGGACGGCAGAACCAACCAAACAATAGATCTGATTGATCAATCAATCACGACGCCGGACCCGTCGGCAGCCTTTGCTCGGCCCTCGAGCCTCCTCCAGCCGCCGCCAAGTCACGTTGACGTGGAGGCTAGCCACTTTGACAAACGCCGGACCATGCACCTGCATTCCCCGAGACTGCACCTGCATGTGAGCCAGCTCGCGCTCACACAGACTCGGACGGTCGCCCCTCACATGCCCACACGGCCAGCGCGGCGGAGCGTTCATGCCCTCGAATCAGCTCCGGACAAGCTTGCAAGTCGTAGCGGGCATCGCAATGCTAACCTGTAACCGCAGCTTAATGCGATGCTGGTGGCTGCCATGCCCCTCTCGCGGTCTGTGCAGCGGTAGCGTCCGGCCCACAGCTGCGCAGGCCGGTTCCACAGGCTGGCAGATGGCTGCATCATCAGCTCTCTCCTGATCAGCCTTCGCCCGGCGGACTCGAGCCCGTGGCAAGCGACTCCGTCGACCGCTCAGGTTGCAATTAGGTGGTCGAGCTGCCGAAGAAACCGGTTTCCTACGACAAGACGGCCTGCCTGCCTGCCTGCCTGCCTGCGATCTGGATCCGACTGCAATGACAAGGACATACGTACAACATGTACATGTACCTCATTCAATCGTACATACATCCGCTGCCGTCATTGCATTCACAACAGGCCCGGCCGACTTCGTACCCAGCGGTACTGAGTAAAATTAATAATGGCACCATCATAGCATACTATCGCCGATTCATGATCAATTCATCCGGCCGTGCACTGTCCTCGACCTTGACGCCCTGCATAACTGATGGCGCGCACACGGGACGGAAAGGCAGACAAACGGCAGGCATGGCATGCTCGCCAGCGGGCAGGGGCCTGCGACTGAGCCTGCCGGCCAGCAGACACAGACCGGCAAGCAGGCAGGCATTTAGCCCCTCTCACCGCGGCCCAGTGACCTCAAACAAAGGCTGGCAGCTAGCTAGCTAGCCAACATACCGAAGTCCTGCCAGGTATACCAGCAGGCCTGCTGCTAGGTACCTGCGCGGGCTGGCTGGGTGGCCGACCATGGCTAGCGGGACGCTACAAGGTACGGTCGTATCCCGCATGCTCTTTGTCAAGCTGTCCGAGTAATATTAATATCCAGCAGCCTGGCCGGGTCTTTGTCTTGACCTTGCTGCCTCGTGTCAAATCAGCTTCAATCTCACCGTTCCACCTGTCGTCGCCAGTTTCTCCGATGGTACATGTCTGTACAGTACCGGACGTACGTATATACGCCGTGCTTACCGTTCGAGTAACACTCTCCAGCTGACAGGATATGCTTTCATCGCCAGTATTAATATTGCCGCCGTCATAATTGACCTCTGCTAGCTCTAGCTTGCCGGCGCAGGATACCAAAAAAAATTCTCATTCGGACTTCCTACGATAGCATCCTTAAGAACCTCAGAAACCAGCACCGACGTCGAGCCACGAGCCTAGCCGACACACTCGAATAAGCTTAAGCTTTCGGCTCGAAACCACCAGGGCCGCCTACCCGCCACCGAAACTCTGCCCCAGATTGGATGCGATAGCATGTCTCAGCCGTCACCGTGTCTCCAAGCTTGAAGCGAACCCATTGCGACGGCGACAAGCCTTATGGCCGTACCGGTTCAGTCGCCTGCAAGTTTCATCGGACGTCTTTCCATCGAGGCCCGTCGCTGTATAATCGAACGTGGGCCCCAGGCCTAGGCGTGGCTGCCGTCGACATAACCGTGCCCGTTCTCCCGTCCCCGAGCCCTTCTCCTTCCTACCTCTTCCCTTCGACCGCATCTTCGACACCGACATCGACATCGCACTCTCGCGACGTCGACCTCCTAGACTACGACATGACTTCTGCCACCTCCCGCCCCCCGTTCCAGGCCTTGACGACCTTCCTCCCCGTCGCGCCCACACACGTCCTCGCCTCGCAGAACTCGCAGTCGCCCGCCCGTCAGTCGGCAAGTCCTGCCCAAAACACACCGCAGTCCGCGAGCAACATCGCCTACCCCGAGATCCCCAGGTCCGCCGCACCCGGAACGACAGCAACCGCCGCCGGCCTTCATGCGAGGCCGAACTTCCCCAGCGCATACGCCAACTTCATATCTCACCCCCTCATGCTGTCGCCCACGGTCAGCGCGAACTGTAGCGCGCCGCTGCGTGACCTCCATCTCTCGGATCCAGGCTCCGGGCATAACTCGCCGGCCGCAAGCTCGGATACATGTTTCGATGAGGATGAGATGGAGATTGAGATGTCGCTGGACTTTGCACGGAAAAAGTACGTTTTTACTTTTCTTTCATCGTGCTCCCTTTCTTTTCTGTTTTGCTCGTCTATCGCATTGTTGTTATCGGTTTCACCTTCGCTGCGTCCTCTTATTTTTCCGTTTTCTGCCAGTCGTGAAGTCTGGTGGCGCTGTTATGCAATCCCCCAAAGTTTCACACCTGCACCCAAGCCTCTCGAACTACCTCTTCCCTCCAGCCTGCATTCCCTCCTTCCCCCAATACGCAACTATTAGCGAGTGACGGGAAAAAACAAAAGAACCCCAATCATCGACCACGCGCGATAACTAGCAAACGAAGAAAAGAAAAGAAAAGAAGAAAAAAACGGCACCAGGCTAACCTTTCCGGCGCGATATCACAGAATGGACCTAGCAGCCGCCCACACCACCGCGATAAAGCCGCCCGAGCCACCGCACAAGATTGCGACAATAATCAACGCGAGCAAGAGCAGCACGGAGACCCGGAACGCGTGTCCGGCGCTGAACGCGTACCAGTTCGAACTGCTGCGGACGCTGGGCACGGGCACTTTTGCGCGCGTGTGGCTGGTAAGGCCGCGGAAGGAGCATCGCACGTCTGGCACGGAGTTTTATGCGTTGAAGGTGCTGAAGAAGAAGGATGGTGGGTGCCGATGCTCTGTCCCCGTTATTTCCCATCGTTGTTGTCAAAGCGGTTCGTTCGATTGATGGGCAGGCAGCTGACTAGCGACAATGCGGGCGGACGGATAGTCGTGAAACTGAAGCAGGTGGAGCATGTGCTCAACGAGCGGATGCTGTTGAGTGTGGCGCGGCCGCAGCCGTTCATCGTGGACCTGTACGCTTCGTGGTCGGATCGGGAAAACCTCTACATGCTGGTACGCCACTGCCTATACGTTCTTCTCAAGCGGCTTCGCGCGAATTCACAGCTGACGATGATGATAGTTGGAGTACTCGCCTGGGGGGGAGGTGTTTACGTATCTGCGCAAGATGCGACGGTTCAGCCATACCCAGACGCAGTTCTACATTGCGTCGGTGACGCTAATACTGGAGTTTCTGCACGACCGCGGCATCGTGTATCGTGACTTGAAGCCCGAGAACATTCTGCTCGATGCGCGGGGCCACGTAAAGTATGCAGTGGACTCTACCACAACCATATCAATGGCTGCAGCGGCTAATTTACGTTCACATCTGCAGGCTGGTCGACTTTGGCTTCGCGAAGAAGATCGGGTCGCAGGAAACATACACGCTTTGGTAAATCTACCCCGCCACCCACTCATCCCGTCGATGCAAGCACCGGCTAACAGTATGCGTGCAGCGGCACACCGGAGTACCTCTCGCCAGAGGTGATCCAGTCGCGCGGCCACACGACGGCCGTCGACTGGTGGGCGCTCGGCATCCTCACGTATGAGTTTCTGTGCGGCTTCCCGCCCTTCTACGACAACAGCCCCTTTGCAATCTACGAGAAGATCGTGCAGGGCCGGATATCGTTTCCCGCGGCACTGGACGAGACTACGCGCGACTTTATCAGCAGGCTTTGCGAGGCGGATCTGTCGAGTCGGCTGGGCAACTTGGTCAACGGGGCGCGAGATGTGAAGAGCCATCCGTTCTTCTTCGGGGTTGATTGGAAGGCCCTGAGCGAGCAGCGGATGAATGGGCCGCTGGTGCCGGGTATGTTTCTAGGTGGATTGGTGTTTGATGCTGGGAGCTGCTGCTGACTTTCTATGGTAGAATTGTCGTTTCCGGGCGATACGAGATATTTCGACGAGTACCCGCTGCCGTCGCCGGATTTGGAACCGTACCGACCTGAAATCTATACTCGGGAAGAGGAATTCTTCAAGGACTTTTAACGGCGATCTCGAGGGCGAATATTCGAATTCAAATATACGTCTCGCCACAGATACTATCTCTAGCACGCTTGGTCGTGTTTGGGGTTTATCATCAACGATATGCAACCTATGTTACGGCTACGTCGGGATCATAATTCATCGACGTCTACGCCATTTTTCTGTTCCTTCATTCGATATCGACTTGTTTCTATTACGAGATTCCCCCATGCTTCTGCGATAGCCTGATTTCTCGTGTTTCCGATCATCTGGGGTTTAATACTTGCGCTGTCGTTGGCCTGTTATGATGCATGACATGTAGCTATGTTTCTTTTATGGACGGCGCATCAGGGATGTGGCGGTTTTATTTTTGAGATTTTCTCGTTTTTTTGTGATGTTGATATAATGACGCGAGGGGGACGGCTACGATATGTTATATTATACGATATGATGGTGGTAATGTGGTGCATTTGTGGACTGCGCATGCTAATTATAATTTGCATTTTTGTATACGAGCTTGCTCTCATGATATCTATACGTACGCTAGTTGCTCGGAATCTTGTCCATGTCCTGCGATGCTTGTGATAGTGTTCTCGTACATGCAGTCAGGGCATCGACGCATCGATAGTTCCGATGCAAGGACGGCGGATTCGATACGTTTGATTGGCTGGAGGCCTCGGGACGACATGCACGCTGATGCACATCTGCCTGTCCACCGACGCATGTGATCCCCATCGCTCTCTCAATGCGGGGAAATTCGGGCTCGCTTGCCCCTGCGCGTTTTACAAACCGGTACGGTGGAAATGGAATGTGTGCGATGGGTGTCCGAATCGAGGAGCTGGGAAGCGTGCCGAGCTTGATGTTGAGATCGGAGGGAGAGATCTGGGATCATATGGCGTGCAGGCTGCCGTGCCTGGCCTGGCTCGATTTGGTCGTTGGGAAGTCTATACGATACCTAGCGATGAGGTTGGAAATATTACTGTTTGGTCGGTGGTACCTGTATGCTATCATGTTACTTTGCTGATGCATACTATACCATCGCATCGCTCTTCTGTTGTCGACAGCTTGATCTCGAGTAGACGCCCGACGGCTGACTTATCGCTATTCCATACCTACACATCCACGGACAGACGACTGGACTATCCTGTGAGCTTGGGGATACGACGACGACATGCTGGCGGCGAGGATATCGGCGCCGTCGCGGGCGCTGCGCGCTCGAGGCCGTCCGCTGCTGCGGCCACAGCTACTCGCTCGTCCGAACTCCATACCGGCGTGCGGCGTCGCAGCGCATGCTCGGACGCTGCTGACGCTGTCAAAGGATGCCGGCCCACTTGAGGTTTGTTTGCTCGTCCGTCGCGGCGCCGCTGAGACGGCCCTGTTGGATTTTGAACGCGCAACGCGGGCTTTGATATAAAATAGCAGTTCTGACGGTGAGGGTGAGATTGTATAGCCGCCGCTGCTGGAGGATACGTGCCATGGATACCTTCGCAAAATTGCAGACAAGTTTGGCGACAGGACAGCGTACGTTACGTTGCGATACACGATAGACTTATCCCGTAATATATCTCAGCTGACATGAATGTGTATATGTGTAGTGTCGTCTCATCCCACCAGAACATTCGCCTCACCTACGACGCCCTCGACGCACAATCCACACAGCTAGCTCACGGCCTCGCGCGCCTCGGAGTAACCAAGGGCGCCCGCGTAACCGCCTGCCTGGGCAACACGGCTGAGTTCGCGCTGCTGCACTACGCGGTCTTCAAGCTCGGCGCGATCCTCGTCCCTCTCAACCCGGCGTTCACAGCCCAGCAGGTGACGGCTGCGCTGCGGCATCTGACGTCCGAGTGGCTTGTCATATCGGCGGAGACGAACCTGCCGTTCAAGAAGCCGAGGAGTAACGTTGGTTTGTTGGATACTTTGGTGCCTGGGTTTGAGGAGCGGGGGAAAGGGGAGGGCGTGCAGAGTCATGCTGTGCCGGTGAGTATTTTTCCCCTCTCTATAGAATTGCATGACCGGCTCCGACTGGAGTACAGCAGTAGTTGTATATATGCCAGTTGTATAAGAAGTTAATGCTAACGAAGCGTATGTGTGGTAATGCGTACAGACGCTCAAGAACGTAATCATGATCGATAACAGCGCCGGCCGCATCCCACAGTCGACGTTCGAAACCTTCACGACGTACGAGGACGTCTTTGCGGATGGTGCGAGCGCGCGTGGCAAGGCGGTAGGTGCGGACGTGGATCCGCATGATATCTGCAATATCCAGTTCACAAGCGGGACGACCGCGATGCCCAAGGCGGCGTCGCTGACGCATGTGAATATTCTGAACAACGGGCGGTTCATCGGCGATCGGATGCGGTTGACGGAGAATGATGTGTTGGTCTGTCCGCCGCCGCTGTTCCACTGGTCTGTATACATCCTATACTTATCTGCGTATGAATCTCTGGCTGATGTGCTGTGGTATGATGTGGGTATAGCTTTGGGTGCGTGCTGGGGTACCAGGCGTGCATGACGCATGGCTCGACGTTAGTGTTCCCTAGTGAGGCGTTCGATCCGATGAAGGCTATGCGCGCCGTCCAAGATGAGCGTGCGACGGGGCTGCACGGCGTGCCGACGATGTTCATCGCCTGTTTGGAGCTGTTGAAGCGTGGGAAGATTCAACGGGAGGGATTCGAGCGGTTGCGGACCGGTGTTGCGGCGGGGACGACAGTGCCGATTGAGCTGATGCGCAAGCTGCACAAGGAGCTGAATTTGACCGATCTGAGTGCGTATCTTTATTATATTATTATGGAGCGTTTCGATCACTTGGGTATAAGAGACGGCTAATGATGGGTGTGGTGTACAGCAATATGCTACGGCATGACCGAGACGTCGCCGGTTTCCATCATGACGTTCCCTGATGACCGTGAGTACAAGTTCTGCACGACGAATATAATATCATATCTCCCCCATTAGTTATACATTTGTCGCTGACGAGGTGGCGAACGTACGTGCATGCACGCACGTGGGATGGGAGGGATACAGCGATCGATAAGCGAACGAGCTCGGTTGGCCGGCTGCTGCCGCATACGCGGGCCAAGATTGTGGATGTCAACGACCGGACGCGGATACTGCCTATTGGGGAGAAGGGCGAGCTCGCGACAGCCGGATATTGTGTTAGTCCATTCCACATGGCTTATTCTACGTTGGTGTCTATTGCTGATCACGGATGTTGCGATTGAATATAGCTGCAAAAGTACTATTGGGGCGATCCGGATAGGACGGCGGAGGTGATGATACATGATGAGGAGGGCACGCGGTGGATGTTCACCGGCGACGAGGCGGAGATGGACGCGGAAGGGTTTGTGAAGATTACCGGCCGCATCAAGGATTTGATCATCCGCGGCGGTGAGAATATCCGTGAGTGCCATTTCTACAATCCGTGACCCCCGTCCCGCCGATATTCGTCAATACACTGCGATATGGGTTGCTAAGCTGACTATATATATATGCAAACGGATGCAGACCCCCTCGAGATCGAAAATGCGCTGTTCGCAAACTCCAAGGTCGCGGAGGTCTCCGTCGCTGGCCTGCCGGACGAACGGTACGGCGAGTGCGTGGCAGCCTTTGTGCAGGTGACGGAAGGGATGGCGATATCGAAACAGGAGGTGCGCGAGTGGGTGGCACAGAAGCTGCCGCGGCATATGATACCAAAGTATGTGTTTTGGATCAAGGAACTAGAAGGCGGGGCGCTTCCGAAGGTGGGTTTCTATTCATACATCCCTGTTTAAACGTTTCATGCAAGGCTGTTGTTTGGTCGTGTCGCTACTGACGAGATATAACTAATGTTAATTGTGTTAGACTGCGAGTGGGAAGATCCAGAAGTTCAAGCTGCAGGAGGAAGGGAGGAAGCTGCTGCGTGAGGGGCGAGAGCTGAATTAGCCGTGCTACCTAGTATTATATACTATTCCAGATGCGATGTATGTATTTTTGTAGTCTCGGCCAGGTGATTTTGTAATTGCTCGTACCTGCCAACAATATGATATACCGTGTCGCGCAAGCCGGGCCGCTATGCTTTGATACACCCCTGCAATGCGGCATCGCGAGTTCCTCCTCGCGGTGTTGTAGAAGCACTTCAGGCACTGTTTGGGTGCTGGCCAGCGGATGCCAGCAGCTGGTGCAGCTTGGATTAGTTCACACGCTCAGCTGGGGAACAATATAAAAGAGCCCGGGCCGGCCGGCATCAGCTTTTATAAAGATATTCCCCCGAAAGGCTGCTGTTCTCCTCCTCCTTTCTTCTCCACTTCCTCTTCCTCTTCTCCCGCTTCTTCAATTCACAGGAGCAGTCTTATCACCAGCCTCATCGCCGTTCGAAAAGCACCTGCCACGATAGATCTATCTAAAGCAAACCGTTCCCCGCCGCACGCGCACGGCCAACAGCTCCAATTGTGCCTCATCGTCCGCGTCCTGCTATCGCTCCTCATACTCCTCCTCTTCCTCCTTCGCCGTCTACTTGCACTGACTGCCTGCTACGCGAAGCATCAAGGTAGGTACGGCCGTCTTTCGTTCACCGTCGTCCCTGCTTCCCTGCTCCTCATCCCATCTCCAGCGGAGCTGTTTGTCGAGCTGCATGTTTTGACCCTGTGCAACTAGCCGTTTTGGGCGTTCTGCAACATCTCCAACGCGCTTTGCAATTGCCAGCATCGTGAAATCACCAATCGGCCTTTTCTCGGCCGGCCGAGACGTGAATGCTGACGATTTCTGCCTTCCATTGGTAATTTCAGCCGCCAACTTCTCCATCCCGTCTCAACTGTTCCTCCAACAGCTTGGGTGCCACCAATCTGCTGGCAGTCGGACTGCTGCGGAACTTCAGGAGCTGGAACATTCTCGAACCAACCAACCAACTAGCCACGTCCGCGTACCCCGTTGCACACGAACTGGCCTCGAGACTACATCTGTAACAAAGCGATCCTCGTTGACACGCAAGCCAACATGTCCGGGAACGATCCCTTCATGTATAAAAACAAGCCAGCTGGGCGCGGGAGAGGACGCGGCGGAAACGGTCGAAACCGTGGCGGCAACTTCCGGGGCGGTCACAACAATAACCAGCAAGCTCAAGCGCGTCGTCCGCGACAACCGCAGCTGCAGGACATGTACGGGGTCGACCCAGAGGATCTCCGCGAGCTCCAAGAGATACAAAAGGCCAACGAGCAGAATCGGAGGGGCCGCGGCGGATTCATCGCGCGTCGACACGGAAGGCCGTTTCACGATCGCCCACCCCTTGTCATCCAGGGACACCCCGAGAGAGACAACAAAGCCAATCCCTCCAACACGGCATCCAAGTCGGGCCCCACGCAGGATGCCCGCCTCTTCGACGACTACGACGACTCGGGCGAGATGAACGCCCACTTATCCGAGCGCATCCTGGCTCCCAAGCGACCAACGGACCGGGGTACAACCAACAAATTCAGCGCACTACCCAAAAATACCCTTGTTGAGAAGCTCGAAAAGCCAACAGAGGCAATGCTCAAAAGCAGCGGTTGGCGAGCCCGCCCAGAAGTCCCCAATGCGGCCGAGCTGATGAGCGAGGAGGTGGAGCTGCCGGCCAATGAAATCTCGCAGCCATGGAGCACAACCGACGACTACCTCGAGGCCCACTACGAGCTGCTCCGCGAAGATTCATTCTCTCCTCTTCGCGACATGGTTGGCGTCTTCAGAGCTGATCCCGAGATGGATGATACGCATGATCTCTGCATATACGAGAATTGTAAGATCATTGGCATCACAATGAGCCACACTCTTGGCATATGCACCAAGATGAATTTCTCGACCAACCGCGCGAGAAAGAGGATTCGTTGGGAGAACTCGAAGCGCTTGTGTCCGGGCACACTTGTCGCTTTGACGACGGATAATTTCAATTCTGTCATCAGGATTGCGACTGTCGCAGCGAGGCCACTGGCCGGTGTGGACCCCGATCTTCCGAACGGTCCCGAGGTCGATCTCCTCTTCCAGCCCGGGGAACTGGAGATCGACCCTACCCAAACATGGATCATGATTGAGTCTCGCAGGAGTTACTTCGAGGCGTACAAACACACTCTGAAGGCGCTGCAGCGGATGGATGATGGCTTTCCTTTGAGCAAGATACTCACTCTGCAGGATAAGCGCATCCGTGCCCCTCAATTTCTTAAGGAGAATCCAAGACTCGACATGACGCCCTGTTTCAATGATCATGCCGACACCTCCCGGCTGACCGATGTCAATATCATCCGGGATTTCCCGTCGAAGAAGAACGTTACGACGAGCATGGACGAGTCGCAGCTCCAAGCCGTCCAGAGGATCATAACAAAGGAGCTAGCGATCATCCAAGGTCCACCTGGGTGTGGCAAGACCTTTGTCAGCGTCAAGGCATTGTCAGCTATGCTTCGCAACAAGAAGATTGATGACCCACCGATCGTTGTCGCTTGTCAAACGAACCACGCGCTCGACCAGCTCTTGCGTCATGTCATCGACTTTGAACCCGGTGTCATTCGCTTGGGCGGCCGAACCCAGGACCAGGACAAGATCAAGGAACGTACGCTGTACAACGTTCGCAAGACCGCAGATTGGTTCGAAATCCAGGGCTCGAGCTTCGGCAAATGCAAGCGAACACTCAAGAGACTGGAGTGCAAAGCAGTGGAGTTGCTCGCTGTTATAAGCGAGGGGTGCGTGACGCCAGACGCCCTCCACCACTACGGTTTGATCTCAGAAGCGCAGAGAAAGTCATGGCACACAATCTCGGAAGACTGGGTTAAGCTCTCAGCTGGCCACCAGGAAAAGCCCATGGCCCCAATGCCTGAGTGGCTGGGCGATTTCCTCGTGCCAACAATCCGACGGGAAGACCTGGCTTTGGAATACGAAGACGAGGATATCGGTGTGGAGGAGCTGAAGGACAGAGAGGCAGAGTTCGACGACGAGTTCGACGGAAAGCTGCGCGGGTACTGGATCGAATTCAAGCGCACGAAGGAAGTCCTCTCGCCTATCGGCATCGCCGAAGACGAACTCGACGAGGCGATGAAGATGAGCAACGTGTGGGACATCCATAACCATCTCCGTCCGAGAATGTACATGCGACTGGAAAAGGCACTCATCGCCGCAATCCAGAACGATTTGCGAAAGCTCAACAAGGAGTTCGCGGATCTGGTCGCGGAATTCAAGATTGCAAGATGGGAGCGGGATGCCTATCTCCTTAGTCGGGCAAATGTCATCGGCCTGACGACGACAGGTGTGAGCAAGTATCGGAGCTTAGTAGCCTCGCTGGAGCCCAAGATCTGTCTCATCGAAGAGGCCGCAGAGACCCTGGAGGGTCCGCTCATCGCGGCATGCTATCCCAGCATCCAGCAGCTGATCCTCGTCGGCGACCATAAGCAATTGAAGGGACACTGTAACGTCTCCGAGCTCGAGCAAGCGCCATACCATCTTGCGATATCGATGTTCGAACGCCTCGTTAACAACGGCGTCGAATACACGATGCTCACTAAGCAACGTCGCATGCGGCCGGAGATCCGCCAGATCCTCATGCCGATATACTCGGAACTCGATGATGATATCCAGGTTCTTAACAAGCCGTCGGTTCCGGGGATGGGTGGCGTCAACATGTACTTTTACGCACACCAGGTGCCCGAGGAGTCGGACGAGCTATCGAAGAAGAATGTTCATGAAGCGCAGATGGTGATCAACTTCTGCAATTATCTGGTGGAGAACGGGATCAAGCAGCCGGAAATCACCATTCTCACGTTCTACACGGGCCAATTGAGAGAGTTGTTCAAGCTGTTGCGTCGCCATCCGCGCTTGAATCAGGGGGACGATCGCATCAGGGTTGCGACGGTGGATAGCTATCAGGGAGAGGAGAATGAAATTGTCATCCTCTCGCTTTGTCGTAGCAATATGTCGGGTTCCATCGGGTTTTTGAGCGTATGCGGCTTCATTTTCCCAGGATATGAGCGTAGTTTACTGACTTGCAAATTAGATCCCGAATCGTGTCTGTGTTGCGCTTTCGGTGAGAAGCCCTAGTTCGAAGTCAAGAACTTCATGAAAGACGCTAATGTTGTGGGTGAATCGCAGCGTGCCAAACGAGGCTTCTATATGTTCGGCAATGCCGGCTTGCTGTCTCAGGTCAGCAGTCTCTGGTGGGATATTTTGCAGATTCTGAACAATCGGTAGGCTTCAATCCCTCTGTTACCATTCTCAGATTGAGGTTTATGCAGACTAACAGGTTGGGGACCGCAGCAAGCCGACGGCTATTAGTACTACCATCCCACTCAGCTGCCAGCGGCATAAGCGTATGACATATATTGAGCGTATGAATTTCATATCCAAAAACCCCCTCTTGGCATTCGCTAACAACTATTTTGCAGACGTTTCCGATTGGGTCGATCTCAACGGCGGGTGCACATCCAAATGTGGCGAGCTCCTGGCCTGCGGCCACCAGTGCACGCTCCGCTGTCATCCGTGCGTCCAGTACTCCAGCTGAAACTCATGATCCTGCTAACCGATACTCCAACAGATACGACCACGCCCTCGTCGCCTGCGTCGACACGTGCCGCAAGGTGCTCGAATGTGGACACCGCTGCCGTAAAGAATGCCGCGACAAGTGCAAGTGCGACCGCTGCCCTCAAGGTAGAACGAAGCCCCCAACTTACGCGTACGAAAACGCGCAGGCGGACAAGCTTCCGGCCTACGCTTACGAGGCCGCACAGATAGATCCGGTCCCGGCCTACGCGTACGAGAACGCCCAGATGAGCAAACTCTCCGAGCGACTAGCGGAGGTCAAGACGACGGATATGACGCCTGCGATGCTCAACCCGGTTTCGCCGAAGAAAACCACTCCGAAGAAGACGCCCCTACCGTCTGGAAAGGCTGGCGGCGGCGAGAACAACCCTCCTATTCCAGCGATGAAGCCTCCGAAGCAGCCCGATCATATTCACAAACACGCGCTGTGGGACGGCGGTCGGTCGACGCCCTCTAACAGCAACCATTCAACTCAATCCTCCAAGCCCCCTTCCAAGCCGGCTTCGAAGGGCGGGGATGCAGAGCAGCTGTTGATCTCTTTCGATGACGAGCCTGCGACCAAGACGTCGACGTTTCCGGGGAATGGTGTCGTTTCGTTCGATATGAACAAGGTGCTGATCCCTGATCGTACTTCGAAGGGAGGCACACCCATCACATCCTCTACGGATTTGCTGGGGGATCTCTGAGTTTTTCCATATATTCTACTACAGCACCTGGGACCGAGGCCAACTGGCTTCAACCCCTGGCATCCAGCTAGCTACATCTATTAGTCGTATGACCTTCGGTATGCATGCATTATCACAGGGCATGGACTTTTCTATCGCTATTCTATCGCTTGTTGTGTTTTTTGTTTTTTCTACGTTGCCAGGCTTTGCTGGTTTCGAGACTGTCCTGGCTGGCCTCGTAAGCCAGACCCCCGGTGCATGGTCTCGCAGCGCAAGCCATGGCAGAGGACTGCCCTCGGGAACTGTGTAGGTTTGACTTGCGAAACCAGTCCTACCTGCTCACATGGCTTTGTATGAAGCCATGAAATTATATCCTTCTACTTTGCGATAAAGACTTTCTGCACGCTGTTTTCCTATTTTGTTTTCCTATGTTCTTTTTCTTATCATCCTGTATACTAGCTGTGGTTTAGCGGGGTTGCATAGCCGGGCTGGTTAGAAAGGCGTGTGATAATAGGATTCTGGTATAAAATATGCATTTCTTGGTATCTTCCACGGCGAATGGTGGGACACCTAGTTTGAGGGGTACTTAACACCGACAGCTGAGAGTATTTTTGTATCTTCTTAGTTTGCTGGTATCTTCGACCTACATATACTGGCCAAATTACCCTTAATCCAGATCTAAATATTAGGGGAAGCCATAAAATATATATGAGGATACGTGAATCTAGAAGCTGCAGCAATATTTATATCCATCCTCTATACATGAACTCATTTGGCCACCGTAGGCGGTCCACGCTCCCTCCACGCGGTTTGCGCTGTATATATATATATGTATGTACTGTATCTTCCCTTTCGTAGACTCTAGACAAGAATTACTTCGATCCACCAAGCCCGAGCCATCGTCGTTCGATATCGCGATCCGGAGCATTCGCAATACAATCCACCGCTACAATCTAAAAACCACGCAAATGTGCGTTGTGAACACCTCTTGACACGATCGCTACTAGCTTACTTAATCGCGTCCTCCAATCGGCCTCGCACCGGGTGCCGGACAACCTTCATCGCCAGCTGCAGCTCGCCTCGCACGCCTGCCGGACATGGATTCGTTCGCGGGCAACCAGTCCGACGACGGGAAAGGTGCCGTACCATACTCGCTCCTCCGTTCTGTGTCTCCGGCGCGCGCGCGCGCCACGTTCACGTAGCTCTCGTACAGCCCTAGCTAACGTTGCGATCTCCAGGCTCCGGGCCCTCGTCCCCCGAAAACGATGTGGAAGACGCAATGATGGAAGACGACGCCGAGAACGAAGACGGGAGCGACAACGACGACAAGGAATCCGACGCCGAGAACGAGAACGAGAACGACGACGACGATGAAAACGCCGACGACGACGACGCCGATAATGCCGACGACGCGGACCCCGCTGCCAGCCAGCAGCTGCAGCGCGAGCGCGAACGAGAGTCCTCGTCTGATGCAGCTGCAGCCGCCGCCGCCGCCGCTGCGGACGCCCGGTGGCGGCCCCGCGTGTCGCATAGCACGCTGACGGCGAAGACATACGATATAATACCCTACGTCGCCGCGCCGATGAGCACCAGCATCCACGCGTTCTGCGCGACGCCGTGCATGCGCTGGATATTCACGGGCGGACAGGACGGATATATCCGCAAGTTCGACTGGTATGCGAGCATCAACGGCAAGGTGCCGCTGACGGTCGCGCAGAAGCACCCGTTTGTGGATTCCGTTACAAGGGTGCGTACACACATATATGAAACGGTCGCTAGCTACAAGTGGTCGCATGGATCGCATGGGAAAGATATATTGACGGCTGTGGTGCTGATGTTATGTGTAACTATGTAGGCGGGTGTGCTGCTGTCGTATTGGGAGAATGAGGAGATTCCGGGTATGTGGGTAAAGGTGATACCGTGAAGAGGCGTGATGCTGACAGGCGGTATAAGATAAAAATAGTTTGTTCGTCGAGAACGACGAGATGAAGATCTCGCCTGTGTACTCGCTGGCGACGCACAGCCAGGCGCTGTGGCTACTGTCCGGGCTAGAGGTAAGATCACGCGTGAGGTTACAGTGGAACCGAGAGTTGCTGACGCCTGGATAACGCAGAGCGGGAACATCAACTTGCAGTCAGTCCGGCACGATGAGGGCAAGATCATTACTGTGCTTCGGAAACACAAATCTGCGGTATCGGTTCTCGCGCTCGGCGCGGACGAGAAGTCGTTGATATCCGGGAGCTGGGACAAGGATTTATTGGTACTATCCTGCTTCCCGTCCCCCCAAGACCAACTCTATCGGTCCAGCTTCTAGTATTGGTAGTGCTAAGGGATATTATAGGACTGGGATCTGAACAAGGGAGAGGTCGTGCGGACGTATGCCCCGCAAGCCGGGCAGCTATCCGCGCTGCAATGGCGTCCGCAGTCCATCATCCCCATCCCTGTCGAACGCCAACCGATTATGAATGGCATCACCACCTCATCCCTCTCCAGACTTGCAAACGGCTTCGCGAACGGCAACAAGTCGCCGAAACAGGAGGTCGATGTCGACGCCCCCGGCTCCCCGGCATCCTCCGGCGGCTTCGACTCGCTCTTCGGTGGGGATGACGACGACCTATTCGGCGCGGAGCTGTCGAACGGGCGGACGGCGCAAAACTCCACCTTGACGCTCGACGGCGATGACGACGTTCTGATGGGCGACGCGCACCCGCAACCCGCCGAGCAACAGCTCATCAACGAAAATGCAAGCTCTGCCGCCGCTGCTGCCGCCGCCATAGCTGCAGACACCGGCAACAGCAGCAGCAACACTACAGACCACACCGCATCGTCTGATACAGTTGGCGACACCAACCTTGACATCCCGGATACCCGGGACGCACACGCAGAACACCCACACTCGCCGAGCGCCCACCACGGCGCCCTCGACGGCTCGACGGACGTCTCGTCAAACGTGTTCCTAGCAGCCTCCATCGACGGCATCGTCCGGATATTCGACCGGCGGCAGGAAAAGCCCATTACGCGGCTGCTGCCCGGCAAGGGTATTCCGCCCTGGAGCACAAGCGCCTGCTGGGGCGTCGACGGGAACCATGTGTACGTCGGGCGGCGGAACGGCACGGTCGAGGAGTATAATATTCATAAGGATTTTCAAAATTCGGTGCGGACGTTGAAGTTCCCCGGGGGCAGCGGGCCGGTTAGCCATGTAACACCCATGGCCAATGGGCGACATCTAGTCTGGTATTGCTTTCCCGCCTTCGCATCCTCGAGCCATCACTACATACAGATGCTGACTGGATATAGTGCGTCGTTTGATAATCTGCGGCTTTACGACCTAAAGGATGAAGAGGCGGCAAAGCACTCACGCGTACCCTTTTTAATCGTACCCGGGCACCACGGCGGTGTCCTAAGTTCTGTGTGTAAGTGCCTACCCATCCCAACTATACTTTCCTAGAACGCTTGTTTGGGGTCGTTTTGCAGGGGATTGACCGTTTGTGTGTATAGTTGTCGACCCAACATGCACGTATCTACTTACCATGGCAGGAAACAGAGGGTGGGAGGGCACGTCGACGGAAGTCATGTTGGGATATGAGATTGTGCCTGTAGTTTAGAATGGGGATCTTACTATTATTGATTCACACTTGATAGTCTAGTTAGCCCTGATCGATTGTCGACGTTCCGGTGTATATACCCTGCTGATCTTGTATTGATATCGAGTACTGAATAATGTAATAAATGGCACCAGTCTTAGAGTTGGAGCCGGTTTGGTTCTGCACGCATCCTATATAGTAGCGTCTAGATCGGAGCCATCTATTTGAGAGTATATGCTGCCGAACTAGCATATATACTAAGTCGCGTTTCTATAAAATAGATACTTGTGCATATAGATAGATGTGTCAAAGAAGTTTGGAAATTATATATCATCTCAATTAACGAACGAACAAACAGGTCGAAAACTCTCCTGTATTGGTGTATATGAAAGAGATATCAGAACCAGTCGTCTTTGGGGTTGAGTCCTATCTCCCTGCACAGCTCGCGCAAGCAATCATCCGAATGCCGACTAACAAGCTCAACCGAATTCACCTCCGCGACCATTGAACGCCCGCCGCCCGCCATAAAGTAAACATTCGTCCCATAGAATCCTAATAAACTCGACAGTTTCTTGGCTATATTAAAAAGAAGGAAAGAAAGATTAGATACCATATTAGATTGATTCCACGAATGAAATGAACGGAACACTTACGATCATTTTTGAGCATTCTAAACTCATATATCATCTTAGGAAATCCAGTAGGGTACGAAATCACTAGACCGTCTCCCGTTGCCTTCAACCTGGGAACGGGCTTGAGCGTTGCCGTTAACTTATCAGCGCTCCTGTTGAACTCCAACGCTTCCTTTCTTTCGCACTGATATCTCAACGTGGTGGTGCAATCGTCGAGCCTGTTTACCCCATGCATGAGCTACGGCAACGTCAATGTAGTCTTGATTTACGGGAGAACACACCGTTGTTCAATTTTGGAAACCGACTTCTGAACCTCCCAGCCATCCATCCTGTACTCTGTCGTCTGCCTTTGTCGCCCTAATAGCTTGTCTCGATCTCAAGTGCCGACGTCTCCTACTTCTTAGAGGTAACGTGTGATCCTCGAGAAATCCCCAGGTTGATAGCTATTATACTATCCCGTAGCTTTAGTGTGCTCCCCCCTAAAATATAGAAGATCAGGAATATAATACACGTCTTGGTCTTCGATATTGTCGTAAGAATATATAGTGCTCCTCACTATTAGTATATTACCAGCCGTGCCCCGCACGCATCCATCGATATCATATATTAAACCGGAACAAGCACCCTCCGCCTTACACCTTAGCGCCTGGTCTTGAGGCTAACAAAACCCCGCTTTTTTCTTGGCTGCATTGAATATGCATGTGGAACTTGTCAATGCAATACGGCACTTGATAGCAGCTTCGGAAACTCGGGAACCTAGGAACCTCTGGGATCCCAGGAATAGGTGCATCCGCATTACGGAACGCCTCCAATTCTCAGAAATAGTATTGACGTCAATTGAGGTGCATGGTCAATAAGTAAGTAGGTATATATTTAGCTAACGACGTGCAACTAGATCTATGGGTCGATCTATGCTTATAAAACGGGCAGGGCAATACAATCTGGCAGCGCTAGCGCCGGCAAAAATCCAGTCGAACGAACAGTCAAAACTAATATATAACGAACGCTAACGGTACCGATATCCCATTGCAAGAATTAAACGAAACGTCATCATATCAAAGTGATCAATCATATCGTGATAGTATAATATTGTGTTTTATCTTCTTTCTCTCCCTCTCTTCTCTCTCTCCTTCTCGCGCGCGCCAGGCCAACTTTAGCACACGTGGTACGGTACGCAAGTTAGACAAGTAGCTGGACAATATTCAGAAAGAAAAGAAAAAACGGAAAGTAAGAAGGATATTCTTCCGTAAATACAAAGACTTTATACACGAAGAGTGGGAGTGGTAGGGGAGCGAGCGGGTGAATAAGTATGTAAGATAACAAAAGGAAAAAAAAATTGGAAGAATAAATGTAAAAAAGTGGTTTCAAAAGAAGATGAAGATTCCAAGTAATGATAAAAACAAATGAAGGGAGGTTTTTTCACAATAAAAGTTTCCCATTCTACCCGATGAACTCCAAGATAGATTAGAGTGAACGCGATCAAAAAAACGAAAGATACGATTGACATAAGGAAAGGAGATAGTGCGATGCGCATGGGGACAAAAAACAGTCGGACAGGTAACAAGCTCAAATCGCAGAATGATGCCGTGCTGTGTTTTAATGTTAGTAGTAGTATAAAATGTGTTAGTGGGTAGCGATGATTAGTGTACAAAGGAAAAATGGTGGTGTGGACAAAAAAACTGGGAGGACGAAAGGAAAAAAGAAAAAAGGTGTTCGATCATGACAGTTAGTGCTTGCAGCAGCTTATCCAAAAAAAGACAAAACATTTATAAATGATGATGATTGTTAGTGAAGCAGTGCAGCGGGAAAACAAAGAAACGTAACATGTACAATGAAATGTGTGGTCAGAAAAGGGCGTCACCAAGACTCGACGTCGTCGCAATAATCAAAAAAGGCAACCGTTACGAGGAGATCATTGACCGTGGCACCTCGGGCGAGGGGAGCGCCGCGGACTGCGAGGTTGGCGAAGCCTGGCTGTGGCTCTGCGGCTGGGTCTGCGAGGTCATGCTGTGGGTGTGGGTATGGTTGTGGACGACGCCATTGCGGTAGCTTTGACTGCTGCGGCGGCCGCCGACCGTTCTCCGTGGAAGCGACCCAACATTATGCGCACCTAACATAAAATTATTAGCGTAAACTCGATGATGGAACTGTAGGAATAAAATGCTTACCATCACAACACTCGCGGACGTTCTCCAACCTGTCGCGCTCGCGGTCCTGCCTCTCGTACTCGTGCCGCAGGTCCTCGGCGCTATCGTTGACCTCGCTGGCATCGTAGATCGAGTGCAGGGTCGCCCTGCTGGCGCTCCGGCTGCCTCTCAGGCTGCCGAAGGGAACGCTGGACCGGAAAATGTTGCTGAGCCGCGACATGGATCCCTGCGTGTGGATCGTGTGTCCAGAGGCCTGGGAAACCTGTCGCTTCTGCATCATCGGCTTGGTCGGGGTGACGGACGCCTGCGTGGTTCGGCTGTTGTACGAAGAGAGGGAAGGGGCGTTCCGAACAGCCGCGGTAGAGTACATTGGGTCGAACTCGCGGGTGTCCTCGTGCGTCACGGAGGCGGTGGGGTCTTCGCTGTCGTCCTCGATTCCCTGCAGGCTCTTCTCCATCAGGTAGGAGAGGGCGTTCAGCCAGGTCTCATGTCGCTGTCCCGTCGGCGCGGTGAACTTGATAACCTTGCCGTTCGGCGCGAAGACTATCAGGCTCTTCCTGTGCAGACCGGGTGGGAGAGGGTTGTCATCGGTGACGATCTTGAGACCCTCGATCGAGACACTCTTGGCGTTGGCCTGGGCGGCGGAAGTGGACGGGTCGTGGTCGCTCCAGTACAGTGTCTTTGTGTACGGGTGGACCCAGAAGAAGCGTCGGTGGCGGTTGTTGGAGAGGCTGCTGCGGCCGACGTTGCGGGTGTACTTCCACATGTACTCGCCAATCATCGTCTGCGTGATGGCTTGGATGAGGCGGGGGTCGTTGGTCTGGTCGCCGCCACGGCCGATGCCCGGTAGCGGATTCCGTTGCATCTGGAAGCGCTCATCGAGATCGGAGGCGAACGATGATACGCTGGACCGTCGAGTGGGGACCGGAGACGAGACGTTGCTGCGGTTGATCTCCATGGACCGGCCGGACATGTTCCTGGGCCGGCCGTTCATGTCCACGGTGCGGGTCGAGACGGGGCTAAGTGTCGGCACGGTGTGTCTGAAGTTCCGCGACGCGGATGCGGGGGCGAGCGGGGGTCCCATCTGGCCGGTGGTATTGCGGTGGGCGGCAATCTTCTCGTCGGCGTTGGGAGGCAGAGGCGGGGCGTTCTGCATGGTCCTGACGCTGGCAGCGCTGTTGGGTCGCCGGACGGTCTTGGTGAGGCTCTCGCTGCTCGTCGGTCTGGTCTCGAGCATGACACGCTTGCCCTTGCCCATGTTCTCCTTCTCCAGACCCTCGACGAAGACCTCGTGCTCAGAGCCCTGGTTGTTCGAGATCTCGCGGAGAGGGACCTTGTTGCCATTGACCTGGAGGGAGGTGGGGCTGGAAGTGGCGGTTTCGTCGGTCGCGATCTCGGGTCCCTTGCGGGCGGTTGCGATTCCGAGGCCGTTGACTTCGGCGGGTTTCTCAACCTCGACGATGCGTTCCACGATCTTTTCGACCTCGACGGGAACCTCAACAATCTTCTCGACGACCTTCTCAACCTCGACGGGTACCTCGACAATTTTCTCAACGGGGACTTCAACGGGGACTTCCACGATCTTTTCCACGGGTACCTCGACGATGCGCTCAACGGGGACTTCCCTCTCGACGATCTTTTCGACCTCCACGATCTTCTCGACCTCGACGGTAACGGGGACTTCCTTCTCCACAATCTTCTCAACCTCAACGGGCACCTCGACGATTTTCTCAACGGGCACCTCCTTCTCAACGATCTTCTCAACGATGACCTCGATAGGAACCTCCTTCTCGACAATCTTCTCCACCTCGACAATCTTCTCGACGGGTACTTCCTTCTCGACAATCTTCTCGACGATGACCTCGACGGGGACCTCGACGCGCTGCTCCACAATCTTCTCAACCGGCACCTCGACGATCTTCTCCACAATCTTCTCGACGGGCACGGGCACGGGGACAGGCACCTCAACCCGCTTCTCGACAATCTTCTCGACTTCCACAATCTTCTCAACGGGTACCTCGACAATCTTCTCGACGATGACCTCAACGGGGACCTGCTTCTCAACGATGACTTCAACGGGCACCTCCTTCTCCACGACCTTCTCCACGATAACTTCGACGGGCACCGTCTTCTCGACAATCTTCTCAACGGGAACCTCGACCACCACCTCAACAATCTTCTCAACCTCAATCGGCTTCTCGACGAACACCGTGACGACCTTATCCTCAACGGGGTCCGTCATGACGCCGGCCTCGCGGAAGGTAACAGGGTCACGTTTAACAGGCTCCATCGTCGCGGACTGCGGCTCGACAAGCTCATCGTCACTAGCCCCTGAGCTCATCTCGCCCAGCTCCGCGAACAAGCTGCGACTCGCCTGCGTCACCGCCGACTGCGGTGTGTTCTCAACGCTCGACGCACCGCCGCCCAGCTCCGCGAACAACGACCGGTCCTTCGGCAGCACCGCTGACGGCGGCGTGCTCTCAACGCTGTCGACGCCGCGGTTGGCAGAGGCGAATACACCGCCTTCGCTGAGGCCGCGGCGCGCGCCACGGTTGATCCGCAGCTTGAGACGCTGCCCTTGCGACATGCTCTTGATCGTGCCGAAGGCGTCCTCGTCCGACTCGTCGCTCTGGTTGGCCTCGATGCGGCTGCGCATGCTGCCGCGGTTGCTGCCACGCTGGCTGCGCTGGCCGCTGCTGCTGCGCATGCTGCCACGGTCGCTGCCAGGGCGGGAGCCGAGGCTGCTGGGTTTCGTCATGGGTCTGAGGAAGCCGTCTTCGCCGTTGACGGTGCGGGTTGCGTAGGGGGTGTCGGTTTCGGTGTCTTCGCCGGTGGATTCGGCCATGCTTTCGGCGCCGGTCTGGAAGGCGTCCGTGGTCTCGGCTTCGGCTTCGTTGGCGGTCTCGAACGAGGAGGACTCGGCGGCGGTCTCGAAGCGGTCGCTATCGGCGATAGGGTCGCCGCGGACGGACTCGTGGTCTTCCCAGTCGTCGTTATCGATCATTGTGACGTCGGTGCGGGTCTTGCGGTTGTCGCCCATCTTGATGGGTGGCCGCAGCGGCTTCTTGAACTTGCCGTCGTCAAGCTTCTTACGCCTGGTGCTGCCGCTGTTCTGGCTGCCGCGCTCCATGCGGGACGATTCGAGGTCGTCGCGGGCATCCTGCAGCATGCGGCGCAGTTCGGCCTTCTCGGTCTTCTCGCGGTGGATGGTGGACTTGAGACTGGTGATGACGCGGTGGGCGTGGTGCAGGGAGCTCTTGAGGGTTTCCGTCTCGAGCATGGCGTGGCGCGGGGTCGCTTTGCTCGGGGAGGGAGGCGGGGAGTTGTCGGGCGTGTCGTCTTCCTCCTTGACGTCCTGGGGGCCGAGTTCGGAGGCGTTCTCGCTCTGGTAGTCTTCGTGTCTGAGGCGGGCGCGATCCTTTTGGCTTTCTTCGAGCTCGCCGGAGAGCTCATCGATCTTACGCTTGAGGGCTGCTCGCTCGGTGTCGTTGATGGTCGCGTTCCGCTTCATGCTCGCCAGTTCCATCTCGGTGGCTTTGTGGATGGAGTTCGAGGCTTCGACATCCTTGGCGTGGGATTGTTTCAGCTCGTACATCTCCTTCACGAGGTGCTCCTTTTCAGTGGTGATGGTGTTGATTTGGCTGGCGAGCTTTGTCTCCGCATCTTTCGAGGCGCTCGCGGCGGCACGGAGATCTTGGAGGCTCAGTTCCAAGTTCCAGTTTTCCTCCTTGTAGCGCTGCTCGGACTCGTCGAGCATCTTCAGCCGATTTTCCTGCTGCTCCGTCTGGACCTCGAGCTTGGATTTCTCCATCTCGATGGCCTTGATGCGCTCATCTCGCTCGTTGAGGAGGTTCTGCAGCTGGCGGACGGTGACGATGAGGTTGTGGCCGATGTCCGTTGCGAATTGGATGTCTTGCAGCCGATTAGGCTGGTTCCTCTGTTTCCGCGACGTGGGAGTCTTGCCGCTGGGTGTCGTGGATAGGCTGAGGGCAGGGGAATCGGGTATCTGCGCGGGAAAAAGTTAGTATTCTGTGCCACGTGCGTGGTGTGTCCGAGCATGTTGTTGTGCGACGCGAACAACAATTCACTTGTAGAACATTGGAAATAAAGAAATAAAAACTCACCCCTAGGAAGGCCATGTCTTTCGACGGCGAGTCGTAAGCGCTGGACAGGTACGCCGATTTCGATGCGCTGGCGGAGAAGGCTCTGGCGCTTTCCCGGCCGACGTCGTCGTATTCTCGCTGCAGGTCTTCGAGCTGTTGCCGCAGGTCGGACGACAGCTCGTCGCCGTTCTGGCTCTCGACTTCTCGGAGCCGGTCCATCAGCCGCTGTTTTGTCGCCCGCAGTTTCTCGCCCACGTCGCCGACGAGCTCGAGATGCCGTGTGGCGTCTTCGATCTGGTTCGCGATCGTGCGCGAGGCCTGCGAACGGGTCAGCGGCGGGTCGGCCATGCTGGGCGGTGGGGGCCGTCGCGGCGTGATGAAGGGGTTGTCGGATTCCACCCCGGAAGCCATGATGGGCTTCTGTCTGGCTTCGTCTCCCGTCGTCTTTGCTGGTTAGACTCCGGAGCGGCGATTGGCCCTTGTGCTGGAAATGACGAGCAAAGGGGGTGAATGGTGCTCGACGTCACCGGGATTCCAGAGTCTGGTCGAAAGAGGAATGGAGGGAAGCGAGGGACGGCAGGGCGCGAGGGGAAAATCTCAGCGCGCAGAATGTTATTATTCGCGAGCGAGCGAACAAAAAAGATGTCTCTGCCTTCCAAAATAATGCGACAGGACGAATGGCGCGCGCTCGACCGCGTTCTGCGAATCCTCCGCTGTTCCGGACGCGACTTTCGTGAGCGAGCTGTGGCTTGCTTTTGGGGGTGTTCTTGACTTTCGTGAGGCGGAACGTGGAGGTTGTAAACAACACGGGCGACAATCAACGGCGCAGAGTGGCGGTGGTCATCAACGTTGGTCCCTTTCTCCGACGGACGAGGCGGCGGTCCTTGCGCCTGGGACGAGGATATTGCGATCGCCGGTAGCGGTCGTGGAGGTGTATGGCGGCGGGCGAACGAAACGAGGCAGCCGGCCAGCCTGCTCTTTTTTTTAATAGTCCGGTCGCGAGGCACGTGTCGTGGTCCGTGGCAGGAAGGGAGGAGAGAGGACTGCTGCTGCTGTCGACGGGTTAACCAGGCGGCAAAACGGAGGAGGGCGAGGAGTAGAGAGCAATATAAGACGGGGAGCAGGAGGACGGGGATAGAGCAATAACAATCAATCAATCACGCAGGGAAGGCCGGCGGCTGAAGGAGCGACTGTGCAGATGGACGGAAGAAGAGGGACAAAGGAGAAGCAGACGAAGGGCAATCGGGCAGAAGACGGGAGACGAGAAGAAAAGAAAAGAACTAAACTAAAGAACTAAACTAAAGAACTAAAGAACTAAAGACGTGACACAAAGGAGCGACGTGAAGCTTGAAGAAAAGACAAGATGAAGTGCAAACGAATGACTTGAAGAAGAAGAAGAAGAGAAAAAAGAGGTGGAGGAGGGACAGGAAGAGGTGGAGAAGCAGCGGGAGGAGGAGGAGGAGGGAACAGACGAAGCGGAGGAAACGAAACGGCCGTGAGAGAAGAGAAACGCGGGTGAAGCAGGCGAGAGGAAAGGGGATAGTCAAGTCAAGAGTCTGAATCGCGACTGATGAGATCTCTCTCGCGCGCACTCTCACTCTCGCTCTCTCTCATTCGCAGGCTCTCTCGGGCTCTCTCTCTCTCTCTCTCTTCTCCTGCCTGCTCGTCGACGGCGGCAGACCCGATCGTGGCTTGCGTTCTTTTTATTACTCCTCGCCTGTCGCCCGTGTTTTCTTTTCCTTCCGGTCCTCTCGGGCTGAGGGGGGTGGTATTTTCGGCGATGTGTGCGGGGCGGAGGGAAAGGGAGGCAGAGGAACGCAATAATGTCTGAACGTATGGGAACAAAGGGTTTTCGCGCCCTCTCGGGCCAGCCAGTCGGACGAGAAAGGCTGCAAGCCAGCAGGGAAGGACAGCCCCGGCCCGATGCTACCACCAATGTAATGCAATGTAATGTACGGACAGGCCCATGCAAGCAGGCAGGCAAGCAGCATCAACTAGTAGCAGCAGGCAAGGGCACACGTATGAGGAGGGAAAGACAGGCTATCTCGCTTTCGGACGGTGGGCTTGCAGCCGGAGCAGCTGGAAACGGTGAGGTTCTTGCGATCGCGGGAGCAAAAGAATGGGAAGCCCATGGCGTAATTAAACTCGAGCAGCAATCTTACCAGATATGTTTTTCTTCCCTTCTCGCGGGAGCTGTCGATTCTGGCGACGGACGGACGGACGAGCGACGAGGACGAGGCGGGAATGTTACGGACAGCGGTATAATATGCAATGCAGCCGGTTACCGTGGGCGCTGGCTGGCTGGAATCGAAGGCTGCAATGCAGTCGTCTGTCCTTAATATCCGACCGATGTCTGCGAGAGGACTAGCACAGTACTATAACGCTAGCGATAAAGGGCCGCTGACGTTGGAGGGCGAGTGACGTGAACGGGGACTAGCGTGGCGAGACGAGATTGACTGATTGATTGATTGATTGATTGATGGTGTCTCAAGACGTCTCGAGTTCGATCGCGGGAGGACGGTTTGGGGTTTCGTGGACGGACGCTGCTGCACGGACGGCGAGACTGTCAATTAATATCGATTCGTGATAACGCTATTTCGACCGGGGGGCCACTCCAGAATGGCGTCGAGATGGTATCGAGCCGTCGACGGGAATCACCAGTCGTCGACGGACAAGAAGAAGGGAAGAAAGCAGAACGAGCAGAAGAGAAGAGAAGAAGTAAAAGTGAAGAATGCGGTGAAAGGAGGCTTGGTGAATTCAAGCAAATGCAATCCAGCCAGCACCGCAGGCCGCGATGACGAACAGAACAGAAAGAATCCAGAAAAACTGACAGCAGAAAATTGACAGCAGGGAAGTGGAAGAGAAAAATTAAAAAGGAACAGTCGACGGGCAGGATGATAAAATAAAATAAACTCCAACTCACACGTCTGTTTACTTTTCCGCCAGCTAGCAGGAGGAGCAGCAGCAGCAGCAGCAGCGGAAGCAGCGTCTTCGCATAGCGCAGAGCAGTGCAGCAGCAGCCGGGCAGCGCAGCGCTTGTTCCTTCGCTCGTTCGACTACGACAGGCAGCCCGATATTAATAATAACCCATGTCAATGTATGTATGTACGTCTGGTATGGACGGTATGTATGTCAACCGGGGCCGGCAAGTTACGTTAGTCGGTCAAGGCAAGCACTGTAAGTTCAAGGCTTGCTTGCAAGGTACTGTACAATGGCGAGGTATGTAAGTATCTGTGGGTAAATATTATGTGCATGCGTCCGGATCCCGTCTCAAAGTAACGGCGGCCGGCGATTACCTTATATATACTTCTCTCCAATATACACCCTGGACCCGCCAGCACGAGCTAGTTACCTAGCTTTGTAGCTAGCTACATAGTTGGTTCACTCGATACACGCTGGATGCATGCATGCATCGCCCAGGGTTGTCCCGCCGATGCCTGCTGGCTGCCTGTCGCAGGCTATAGCGCGTGTAGTTAATTAATTGTCTACCAAATTATCTACAAGTCTACCAAGCCATCTATCTATCGACTCTACATGTCATGATAATTGGAGGCATATTTATTTATTTCATCGCGGCGAACGAGAGGTTACAGACTGTCCAGATGTGCCGTTCTTATACACACCTCATGATCATCTCGCAAGAGCCAAGATGCACCGGCCAGCTCCATCTCTCCGCCGATATACGTCGCTGGCTTTCCTTCCTTTCCTTTCTTTTATCTGAACGCAGCTGCCGAACCGACAGCTGGACTGACGCTAGCGAACATGCTAACGAAACAGACAAGAGACAGCAGACAGGTATCCGTCCGCTGCAGGTAAACAAAAGCCCCGAAGCGTCGCCCTGGATCCGACATGTGTACCACATCCTATCATATCAAGACCCTTGACTGTATAATATAACATACGCCTGTATGTGTATATATATTCATCTTCGTCGACTCGTCATTTCCACACGAATTTTAATTAATTAAAAAGTCCAACTGTTGGCCGTACGTTGGCATGCTGTGCCATGCTCCCGTACATACTACGTCTATATATACACCGCCCGTGCGACCATGCACCCAGAGATATGCCATACTATCCGGCACCGGAATGGAAGAAAATTCAAAGCCGAGTGCGAATATACGAATGCACGGTGGGTGGATGCGTAGATAAGCTTGATCGTTCACTGCAACATTGCAGTCCCGCCCGTATGCACTGCATGCACTACACCGGACCCGCCGAGTGAGTATACTACGCGAGTGGACTGGACACTTCATACCCCCCCTCCTTCTTCCCCTCCCCTCCCCTCCCGACCATACCATATCATATCACTAGAGATACACCTATACGAAACAATTCGATCGATACACCATATTGCATTTCCTATCACACCGGCACCCGGAGGTGGCCAAATGTACAGTGCGCACACTATATCACCCACACACCCACCTGCATCGGGCATACCCACATGAAGACACGCACCTCACCCAGACATTCACCGAACTCCTCCTCACCTCCCATCCGTCTAGCTAATCTGTGACTGTGACTCCGTGTCTGTCCGTCTGGTCTTTCACGTATCGATCGAGTCAGCTCGGATCTGACGCCCAGCATGCCAAAACGCTCCGTGAACGCTAGCGACTGCCATTATTATCACCACGGATCTGGACCCCACACATGTATGCACGACCGTGAGAACAGCCGCCTGCTTGGCTGATGTGCCGCCTCTTGACACTCAGTACTCCTCTATGAGATTAACTCTGTCCTGATGCGTTTGCTGATTAATTCCATTCACAGATAATGAATGTGACTGCTGTGTGAGGATGGTGAGAAGGGAGTGAGGTTCGTGTGCATGCTTTGTTTTGTTTACCAACGAAGCGCGCTCGAGACAGACGGACAGCCACGCATACGCACACAGCTCGCGAGACGGAGTGCGTCCGAACACTACATACGGTAGTGAATGGATCCTGGGTCGTGTCTGGCCGGGGTTGGCTGGTACAACGTGGTCTGGTTGGCTCGCCGGCTTCGCTGGCAGGCACGGCAGGCAGGCACACCTTGCAAAGATGTCGGTCGGTCGCGATCGAGGGCGTTCCTCCTGCAGTTTTTCTTGTTTTCCTCCATTTCTTTTTCCCCTTCGACTAATAGAATTTCGCGGCGACTGCCAGACTAATGGCCTCCTGCAGCCTCGTCTTCCGTTGTTGACGCCGGTTTGTTTTCATGTGAAGTGGATTCGCTGGCGACTCGACTGCCACGCAGCTGCAGCGATGAGCTCGATGCGTGTTTGTAGACGTGACACGCAGCCACGCGAGTCGAATCGCCCCGTTGTGGCTGTCCGTGTATACAATTGTACGTACATGTACACGTCTACGACGATGATAAATACCGCTGCTCGCGCTCGCCGCGCAATCGGCCCTCCGAGACACCGGCCGCGGCATGCCTCGCCCCATACTCCTTCACCAGTATACGACCATGGCATTTCTAATCCGCCCTGCGCCTACATTTGAAAATACGATTCCAGTGTCACCGTCTTGGCAGCAAGTAGGTCAACAGCACGGCCACAAACAACGCAGGCACCGTCGTCCAAAGTCCAATCCGACCGCTGCCGTCCGAAATAGCAGCCGGAAACCCCCATCCGTTCCCAAAATGCACCTTCATAATCCCATCCCATTCCATCAAATCGCATGGACAGCCCAATCCGATACCGTATCCATGCGTTCGCATGCATGCCAGAAGCCGTACCCAATATCCCCTCCTTACCAAACCCTCCAATCGACTTTCCCATCCCACATCCCCAATATCATGCAAACACCCTCGTATTACCTTCAAAAATCATGCACCATTATATTATATCATTGCACGCACGACTCGCAGCCATTGCGAACCAGGTTTCAATGACATATAAATATCTCCCGCCGCGGTAAATATACACATACATCCGTCCAAAACATTAAAAAGTACCGGTACCTGCGCGCATAACTTTATGCACGCAGGAACGTTACAAGTCCCGTCACCTCGATCAATGCAATCTTCATCTTAACATTCGAGTCAAACCCCGCCGGCCGGCGCACCCGTCATGCTCTACTTCGTAGTCACTACGCACGCGCTGCACGGCACTCCAAAATACTACCGTCAATGCCGTATTAATATAATTATAATAGTATAATACAATCTGTCGGTTGAGAGCTCGGATCCGGGTGTTCGTGCACCCGGTTATCCATCCATCCGTGCCTGCATGCCTTATAATACATCATTATACATAAGACTTGAGTCAATCGATCGCAGTCGGGAGATGCTCTTCTGAATGATTCCTATATACGTGCATGTGGCGCTAGCCGCAATGTCATCCCCCTGATCAACGGGAATCGATAAATATAAATCTGTAGATATGCTTGATCAAGCTCTTGGTATATAAGCCAGATCTATCCGCTGGTCGCAGTCGGAGATCCGGGTGGATACGCACATGCACGCACGATATCCAGCATGCGGTTCCGAATTCAAGATCGAATAGAATATATCCGGATATATCATATAGGTAATTGACTAAAACTAATCCGATCGATTGAGCTCCAATTAGATGCAGGACCAATTCAATCGGTCTTGAATCGACGTGCTCGCGTGCTGATCATGATCAAAAAATTGCGAGCCGTAGGATATGATAACTTTATACCTATTGTATTTTCATGCAGTTAGTAACAGACTGCAAGGAAGTTTCGACATTCCCATTCACAATTTTATCACAATATAATATGGGAGCAGATGAGCTTGCAAATTTTTTGTATATTATCTTGAGATTGCATATTAATTGCACGGTCTACAAGCCTGATTTAATCAGATGACCCGGCCGGTCTGATGCGAGACATAATATGTATAGGTATAAAGCTAGATGTTCTGTTCTTGTGGATCCAGCGATTGAATTATGTACACACCGCAGATACCAATTCTGTGTCTAGACGTCCGTTTTATCGAGACATATCGATATCGATGTAATGGCTTATGCATGGCCTTGTGCATTGCAAGGCAAAGATCAAGCATCCTCAACTCTATGAACCTAACAATATGAATTGAGTCTCGAGCCTGTATCGATATATCTCCCAATCCCACATCGGATCTGTGTAATTCTATGATATGAATTAAATGCCACCTGCACCTCGAGACAAACAACCCCATCGGTCTCGTGAAGGACTCGACCTTTCAAATTTATATTTATCGATCTGGATATATTCTGCCCGTGAACATGTTAACAGTGCAGTCGCTATTTCCAGTGATCAGGAATGGATACTCTATATTACAATAATCGATTATCGATATCTGTACACGGGTATGTACACTCTCTATCCATCCACTCATGCTTCCTCCTCCAAGACTCTCCAAACTATAGCTAGCTACCCCACTCGAAAAAATACCCCCCCGCTCGCCATATTAATACAATCTAGACTACTACCCATATCCAAATTAAATCCTATAGGTACTGAATAAATGAACGATAAAACCCCCGCTGCCAAAATACCCCCAGATGCATGCATTCTATATTCATTCCAATAGGTGCAGCGTAACAAATAGCAAACCCAAGTCTGTAAATGTCCGGGACGCAATCTACCCGATTGACAGACAAACAGACGCACGAGATTCGATAACTCCCGCAATAAAATCGCTCACAGCACATTCGATCGTTCGACAGACTCATCCATCCAGGTCGTACGTTAACACTCAACTCACAGACATCGACTTGACCCGCCGCTTCTTCCGCTTCTTCTCCACCAGCTCCTCCCCTTCGCCCAGCACCACCGTCGACACGGCCGCGCTCGCCTTCCCCGCTGCGATGCGCACGCCGTCCGGGCCGAACAGCACCCCGCGCCTCTTCGACGCGTTGCCGTTATCGCTGCCGCTGCTGTCGACGCTCGTCATCGACGCGATGCTCGGCGACCGCCGGAGTCTCCGGCCGCCTAGCCACGCCGGCCACATTGGCGTCGAAATTATGGACGACGTCGAGTTGACGCTCGACGGCGCCGTCGACAGCGCCTTGTCCGTGGCTGTGGACGTGGCTTTCGCATCGCCTGATGTGGCGGCGTCGGCCGGCAGTGGCGCCAGCTCGTCGCCATCATTATTATTAGTATTATTGTTACTGTTGTTCTTCTCGTCCTCGCTGTACCCGGGCGGTTCGACGGGCACGCTGGTCGTGGATTCCGCGCCCTCGCCGCTGTCAGCCTTGACCTCCCCGCCGTGACTGTACATCTCCAGCGCCTCGAGCACGTGCGGGATGACCAGCCGGTCGTTCTCCTGGCCCCATAGGAAATCCAGGTGTTCGTAATGCTCGATCCTTTTCGCGACAGTGTGCCGCGGCAGCTCGCGCATCATAACGTCGATGTCCACGAGACTGTCGCTGCCGCCGTACACGAGCACGACCGGCGCGCTGATGTTCCGCGTCGGGAACCTGGCCACCTTGTAGAAGCTACGGCCGTACCCCCAGCCCATCGACAGCTGCAGGTCGTCATCGTACATCTGGAAGCTCTTGTTGCGGATGATCTGAAACCAGTGCACAAGCGCCTTGACGCTCGTCAGACTGTACAGGTGCGCGTACGCCGCGAGCTTCTGCTGCAGGCTAATGTTGCGCCCCGTCCAGTTGAACAGAAACTTGAGCGACTTATCGATCACGCTGACGAATATCGGCGGGTACAGGATGCTCTGCCAGAACATCGTCGACGAAAGCAGCGACCGCCGACCGAAGAAGAGGAAGATGACGTCCGGCGAGGCCTTGACGAGTGCGTCGACGACCGAGTTGTACAGCCCCGGCGGGGACATGGCGGGTGCGAGCGCGACGAACACGTCAATGATCTCGTTGAGGTCCGGATGAATGCTTAAGGCTGAATGCATGGAATGGACGAGAAACACGGCCGGCAGGTTAGCTCCATCGGTTCGGCTAAACGGATAACTGCATGACGCAAGGGGTCGACGGGGCGAATTCCACATACCTGCAAACGCCTGCGCGGTTCCCTGGCTGAAGCCGACGTACGATATCGATGCCGCTTTCGTGGTCAGCAGAATGTACGAGATGGAATCCGGGATGTCGTGCATGGCGAATTCGTCAATGCTGAAGTTCCAGAAGGAGGTGTCCTGCGAGTTTGTATAGATGTTCTTCTTCGAGTATTTGTTTCCGCGGTTGTTCCCCAGCTTGCGGGCTGTTAGCGCGAGTTACGTTCGGAATGCTACAACAGATATCGAAATGCATACCCAGACGTCATAGCCTTGCTCCGCCAGCACGAACGGTAGGCACTTCTCCGGCTCGAGATTGCACACCCACACCTCGCTGTCCATCATGAGTCCGTGGTGCAGATAGACCACACCTCGCTTCTTCCGTCCTTCCTCGCCTCTCTTCGGCTTTTCCTCGTCCTTGGCGCGCGGGATGCGGTGCAGTCCGAGCAGATAGCCGTCCTTGGTCTGCACGATGTGCTCCTCGGCGGTATACCCCCATATCGCACACATCTCGATGAACCCGTCGGCATCACGGATCTCCTTGACCTTGGACTGTGCGGATTTGATGTCGGCATGGTTCTTCTGCGTCGACGGCAGGATCTTGAATATTTTGCGGGAGCGGTCGTAGAAAAAGTTGAGGATGGGCCCCGGCAGCGAGATCGTGATGGCGCGGATGACAAACTCGAGCGACAGCAGGACGAAGGACAGTATCAGGGCAATGTACTCGCGAAAGTACAGCCGGCCGACGAGCGGCATCCGAGCCATGGCGGCGTCGGTGTCCGAAACCCGGTCGGAGAAACAGTAGTTTCGCTTCAGACCCGGTTGGAAGGGTTGCTGAGAGGTCTGCCGACGGTGAAGCGAGTAGACTGGCGGGTTGAACATGTTTTATGTCAGTCAGCGTTCGTCCAGCTCAACTGCCGTGTGACCGATCCGAAACGCTGCCGTCTACACCGACGTGCAGCACATCACGAAGCCCGCGGACGGTCATCTGAGGCGTCCGGCAGGCTTTATAAGCTGCGCAACGGGATACAAGCAGGAAAAACGAGCAGATAGCTACTCGAGCTAGCAGGCGAGCATGCATGCATGCAGGCAGGCAGCTGAGAGATACAGAGATGGAGAAAGAAGAGCTTGCTGGATGCAAGAGCAGCAGCAGCAGCGAACCCACTGCAGCTCGATGGGCTAATTGGCACTTACAGGCTTAGTAGCTCCAGCCAGAGCAAACCGCTCCACTCTTGTGTCCGGGGTAAGCAGTGTTGGCGAAGGGCGCTAACGGCAGTCACGCCGGCATCAACAGGAAATGTGTGCTAGCAAGGGCAGCTCGTATGCAGGGTGCTGCTGATCGAGTGAATGGAGAAGAAGAACTCGTACTTGTTACGTGTGCGTGTGATGGGGGATGGGATGCAGGATGGTAAGTAGTCTGCCTGTTCTGTTCAAGGTTTAAACTCTGTGTGGCCGTGGGCGAATTCCGGCCGGGACGCCGAATCGACGGGCTGGCAGGCTGCTGCTAGCGAGAATCAGGAATGAGAGTATCAGCCAACTGGTCGATGCCTGCACGAGCTCCCATTATCGCTGGCACAATGCACGCGAGTAAGTTCGGGGATTGAAGATGATCTAGTCGCTGTCTGGACGTGTGTAGTAGTGCCGTGCTGCTGTGCGACTGAGGGCCCGTCCGTCCGTCCAAAGGCGACTGGATGGAATCAGAGTTCGGATTCGGCTGGGGCGAACGCAATCGTCAGTGCGGCGTGGGAGGATTAGGCGATGATGGCGGTGCTACGCTGACATGTGAAGATGCATCCGCTCCCATGTCGTCGGCGTGCATGCGTGCGTACGTGCGTAACGACGGATCGATCGAGCAAAGGTGTTTAAAAGGGAGAAGCCCTCGCAATTGACCGGGGCGAGCGGCCGTTTATAAGAGTCCTTACTTAGCATTGCCGCCGGCGGCCGGCTGCGCAGCGTGAGCGTGGTGAGCGAGCGAGCGAGGCCCAACAGGATTCGGAATCGAGTCCGGCGGCAACTGCAATTGGCTGGCTGCTTCCTTGGTTACATGACATGTTGAACTTCTCTCTTACGTGACAGGGACCACGTTGGTTCGCATGGCTGGCTGCAGTGCGTGTTTGCCTGCTCGGCCTCGCTTCGGCGCCGGAACAGCGAGAGCGGACGTGGAATTCCATTTGGTCCAGCTAGTCTGGTCTCGTTTGCCTGCGATAGGCTCTGGCGTGCATGGGCTATTCCTAATTATCACAAAGTCACTTGGCACACCCGGTTCCACGTTGCGGGTCAGCAATGCGAGAGACTCCGCATTGCCCGTTGCATCCTTCCATTCGTCTCGAATTCCGTCATCCTGCGGCCTGGGCCTGCTTCTATTCTACGACTTCCAGTACTGCGTGATGTTGTGCATCCGGTCAATCACAATCGGGAACAGCGCGTTCAAACTCTCCCCGATAAGCACCTCAAACCGCCCAATCGCTTCTTCCTCGCCAATCTCCAGCCAGAACTTCTCCTGCACCTTTAGCACCGCCGTGTCCGGCTCCCGCTCCACGTCTGGGATCCCCGCATCCACCATCAGCGTCCACAGATTCAGTATCAGGTTTGCGCTCTTCCGCAGTATCGTGAACGACGTGAAACAGTACGACTTGAACAGCTTGAAGTGCATGCTGTCGATGCCCCCCATCCCGTCCACCATCTCTCGGCACAGCTTCATCTGCGGCGCAAATATCTTGGGATCGTGCCCCAGGATGAACCCAAAGTCCGCGTGGAAAAAGTGTCCATCGGGCGTGACCAACAAGTTGTCGAGATGCCGGTCGCCGACGCCCAGTATATACGTGATCACGCAGTACCCCGCGCAGCTCTTCACGTAATTGTCCATCACCTCGGCCTTCACACCCTCTCGTGCCGACGGATCCGGGTGGTGGTGCTTCAGGAATTCTAGAATCGTCTTGTACTCCCTCGCAATCGCCGCAATCGACTTGCTCGCAACAAACTGTATCATCCCGCTGATCGGGCTGGTTGCGAGAATTCGGTACGGCGACAGCTTAAGATCCAGATTCTCCTTCTGCAGCAACTGGTCCATCAGCGTGAACGTCTGTATCACGAGCTGATCCTGCCGCAAGTCGTCGCCATTTTTGAACAAGATCGGATACTTGCCGCCGTCCGCCGTCTTGAACGTGAGCATAAGTGGCGACAGCGTCGACTTGAAAACGTTTGATTCACCTGGTTATCGCAATTCCGTCAGCCACCGAAACAGACGTGGAGCGGTCTCGTCTCGCATCCAAACTAAAACACGTATGATAATGGGGTCAGGAGTGGCTTGTGTTTTACCCGCAATCATGCCCACGGCCACAACGCTGGGATCCAGCGGCAGCGGCAGAGGCTCAAAGTGCAGCAGCCCGTGCGCGGGATCCGAGATGTACGACTTGAGGTGCTCGATCTTCTTTTCCCGCTTGACCTTCATATCTCGTATCTCTATCGCCAGCGTATTGAACGTCTTGTTGAGCTGTGCCTGTCGCGCCAACATGCTCCGCTTCGGCCGTTCCGGTGCTTCCGTTGCCTAACGCCCACATCTGTCATTTAATACCCGACCACACTGGTTTTGCCTAATCGATCGTGGACACCTACGGCTTCAAGCTGGTGCATAAACTCAAACACCACCCGCTCGTACAGCTTCTTGTGCCGCTTGAACTCCATCTCTACCGCGAGATACCAGTACAATAGCGACCCCAACGTCTCATTCTCCGACGCTCGGGTGACCAGGAATTGCGCTAGGCTCGACTCTGAGTTGTTATCACCAGACTGCACCCGCTCGAACTTGAGCGCTTGCACCAGCTGCAGTAAATATAGTACCAGTTCCTGAGAAACACGTCAGTATCAACACTGAGTGATATGTGTGAGGAAGGGCATCGTACGTTGTCGTCTGCTTTTTTAAGGCGGGCGACGGCATAGGTCCGGACCGCGTGATTTGTAAATGCCGGCCCGAGAAGCTCCAAAGCATCGTCTACGTCCACCTCCGCCCACTTTGGCAGAAGCTCCAAGACCTGCCGGACTTCGCGAGAGTCTACCCATACCACCGACTTGAGGAATTTCGTGAGAGCCTAGTATGCCGCTTCGTAAGCTAACTAGCTGAAATGATAAAAGAGGATGCCCCTCCTTACCCGTTTATCTCGTGTTAGATAGTATCTGAACTTCCAGATCAGATTCTTTTCGTCCGGATTCAATTCATGCGTAGGCGGGTATTTCAGAATATCGTTTAGTTGGTCGCGTATCCGAGCGTTCGGCTTCAGGTCTCGATCGCTCGGTCCGTTCCTCTGACTCCGCACCAAGTTCATATGTTTCAACTCCGCTGGGTTGTCCTTCTCTCTCGCCGCCTCGGGATCGTACACCCGTATCATCCCACCGTCGACCGGTGCAGGTATCGGCTCGCCGGGAATGCTGCCCGCTGCGACCGCTGTCTGCCCCGTTGTCACCGACGCGTGACTGGTGCTGCTAGCTGTCGGCGTAGCGATCCCATTCTCCGCGGCGCTGGCAGCGGCCTCAGCTAACGCTGCGATGGTCGGGTACTCAAAGTCGCAGAAGACGACGGGGAAGTCAAATCGCGGGAAGTCGACGTAGAGGAAGTGCTCGGTGGTGCGTTTGATGGTCCGTTTTTGGATCTGTTCGATCTGGCGGAAGGCGAGGTTGTCCAGCCATTCTATCCGGGGTATCTCCCCGGATTCGTGCTTCTTGATTTGCTATTCCCACCCTATTAGCTTATGCGTAAACGTGTAAACAAGAGAGTATGAGAGATATACCTTTTCCAGACGGTCCATCTCGTCGTTGCTCTCGACTGTGCTGTCCGTAGCGGTATCGGTCCGCCCGTCGGACTCGACGTCCAGCCATAACTTTAGCTTCTGCCGGCCTTTCTTCAGCGTTCTAAAGCCCCTGTCAGCTGCCCTGATCATCCCTGACAGTATTCAGTCGATGCCAATGTGTTAACTAACCCGTCCGTATCGAACAGCTTGACAGTCGTCCCGCCGTACGGCACTTCTTTATCCGGTCCGCCTAGATCCCATATTGTGATCGCTAGCTGCGCTGAGCGCGGTATATCACAGTACCGTACGGGCAACGTGAGCCATTCCTTCCATCTATCCCAACCAGCACAACGTCAGCCTCTAGCTCTCATGAATCCTCTGTCCAATTCGTCCGCATCGGTTTAGGAAAACGATCAAGTATCGAGTGTTGCTAGAACCGGGACCGTGGATTGCACATACGTCCTCGAAGCCTTGAAGGACTTATACGCCGTCTGAACCGGCACCCCGAGCGGCTTGTTGTCGCCGTAGACTTGTGCCGAGATGTAGAGGTCCGAGACGGGACTATACCGTACCGCCAACGTTAGCCGTAACCCCCACGAAATAAAAGTTTCCCCGCCATCATTACCTCAGATTCGACCCAACAAACTTAAGCTCCGGGTTCTTCAACAGCTGAGAGTACGGTATCGCCGGCTTCTGTCCCTCGAGGTTCTGTCTTTACGGTAGGACTCAAGTTAGCTCTATCGTTCGCGGTAACATTCGCTGTGTTGCAGTTCGGTCCAAGCTGCGGCCGGAGCTTACATTCGGACGCAGACGTTGAGCTTCAGCTGTTTCGAGGTGGCAAAGGTAAAGGGCTCCTGGAGGATATAGATATTAGCTCGAGGCCCTGAGAACAGCCAGACGGGTATACGGCGAGGCAGGCAGGTACCATGTAGCTAGAAGCCGGGGATCGGGCGATAGAGAGAACAGTAGCTTCTGTGTGGTTGCGACAAACTGCACGGCGGGCGCGATCGATCGCAGATGTTTGTTACGTCTCGCCAAGGCGGAGGCCAGCTGGCTTGGTACCTGCGCGGATGATAAGGTTCGCGTAATTTGAGCCAGATGCGTCTACACGGGCACGTGAAGCATGGATACGGAGGACTCTGTGTGATTGTGGTTATGACATCTTGTCATCTGCTCTTATATGGTACATGTACAAGTAAGACGTGGTATCATGGTGGAAATCTCCCAGCTATGCAAATCACATGAGGACTATCGTCACGTCCAGAACCGCTCGCTGTCACTACTCTTCAATCGTGATGCCCGAACTTTCGACCGCCTCGTCACCTCCGTCTTCTCCCTCAGCTTCCTTCTTCGCCTTCTGCCTCTCCTTCTTCCGATCCAACTTCTTCTGTAGATTCTTTGCCGAGTTGAATATCCCGTTCGTGCCCGCCCCACAGATCGCGCAGCTCGGGCTCTTCCGGTACCTCTGCAATGCGCACTTCTCGCAAAAGTAATGCCCACACTTGGTTACGATGGGCACCTTGTATTCGCCCTTGCAGATGACGCATGCGAAAGGTATATTCGCAAGTTCCGGATCGGAGTCCTCACCGTCGCCCTCTTTCTTCTCGTTCGGCTTCCCAGTCTTGCCCGAATCCCAGTCTTGATCGAGCTGCCAGCCCTGTTTGTAGTCTTCGCGGGCGTGTAGGAACTTGCAGGTGTCGCCGAAGCCGCAGAATCCGGTCTTCTTGTAGTCCTTGCAGACGTCGGGCGCGAAGTCTACTGTGACGACCTGCCGGACGTTGGTGGGCGCCTTTACGGGACCCATCTTGCCCTTGTTTTGTATCGAGTCGGGGTTCTTCTTGATGAAGGACTTGTAAGCGGAGGGTCCGCGGTAAACCCCGTCGTCTCCGGCTGGTTCCTCCGGATTTGTAGGCTTCGACCGCTTGCGGATGAGATATTCTTCCTCGTTCTCATTATGCCAATTGGACCGCTTGGTGGCATCTTCGGATTGACTGATCGTGGTAGAACGGTCGGCGGTGTATGTCGGCTGGCTGGAAAGCTGCGGTTCTGTAGGGGCGTCGGCGGGCTTTATAGAGGAGGAAGCGGAGACGATATGCTTTGTCTTTCGACGCTTCGATGGCAGCTTCGCGCCGGTCTCGTCAGTCGAAGAGTAGTCGCTATCTGAATCCGAGTTCGCTGGAGGAGGTGTCGGTGCTCGTTTTCGAAGATTCGCGCGGCCACCTTTGCGCCGGAAGAAGGTTACGGGGACTTCAGCTGGAGGAGCGAGGGTGGCATCTGGAAGGTCCGCCATTGTAGAGCTTCAGGGTATGATATCTCGTATATGCCTGGTGTGATCCAATGGAGGAAGATGAGAGATAGAAGGGATGCTGCCTTGCTCAATGGTTGTGAAGATGAAGTAGCCGGTGGCGACAGTTGGACGATTGGTCATCTCGAATGTCGAATTGAAGTATGTTAGTCAGCAGCTCTCTCACAACACACAGCCGAAATACAACACGGGTATCACCAGACGACACGCGACCAGCAGCCTCATTAGACGCATCTTGAAAGCTCTGCGATACTACATCATCGAAGTCTTCGAGGAATGATACCGAAATCTCCTCAGTATACGCCTGACTATAATTCAGAGCTCAGCCTAGCGGCTGTGACGTTCACAAAGATTCAACCAGCTGTTGCGTGTTGTTTGGTACTATCTTCCCTGTCCGATCCCATGCAGGATCTGTTGTCCAGCGCCACCTTAATGGTCCAGCGCTGCGTGGTCGTACCACAGGCCAGGCCACGGGCAAGGACTGCAAATTCACCCTGCTATTATGCACAGGTACATTAGCCTCGAAGCCAGGCGCTGTAGTGGTTGAAATAACTGGGCTCCGGTAGGGTGCAAAACGACAGACAAAGATATATTTCCTGCAACGGCATGTCGCTATACAGCCACCTACGTGCAGACGGAGAAATATATATCTCGCTCCACATATGCACCAGCGGAAAGGTAGTTGTATAGTCAGACGGGGCCTCGAAGAACGCCTACAACCAAGACAATACGCTTATGAATCTAGACGACGCGATGAGCATTGGCATGAGCATCGCAGCACATTGAAGCCTTACCAGAACCAAGGATCGGTTTGATTGTCTCCTTACGTTACACGATATATAATTTCAGATCCGGTCCGAGCTCCCTCCCATCCTTGAAATTCACAGTTTTCCCCTTACAATTTTCCACGGCATCCATCGATTTGTGAGATCGATCAGAGCACACCATTCTTACCCTTTCTCGAGCGCCTAGCTCACGAGACGTATTGCCCAGGTGCACGTATCCGACTCAGCCACGTTCGCCGGAAACAATAGTCATGACTGTTCACCAATCGGCTTCGGTCCACCATGTCACAGATCCTATGGAAAATGCTTGCTCGAGATTCAAAGACTTCCTAAGACTCAAGGGCAAACAGCCAAGCTTCACGACCCTGGAAGCTCTCCAGCTTCAGGTCCGGCAATTGGAGTTCAAACAACGAGGATCCAGTACAACGCTGAAGATTGGGAGAAGTGTCGACCCTATCCTAAAGTTCCTTCGAACGCACTCCGATGCGTTCGACACGATGGTGCAAGCAAATCCATATCCGGCGGCCCTTGTATGGGGAACCTTCAAGATTCTTCTAAACGTAAGAAGTCCGATTCACTTTGCCACGTTAACGTCAGGTCAATGTTATGACTACCATGCGTTCATGTCGTGCGACTGAGGCATATCACGCTCGTATCGGTAGAGCTTGCGTGGCTGTGCTCCTTTCAAACTCATGGATGAAGCATGACGTAGTATACATCTCATACCTATCGATTGCCCGCTAAAACAGCCTTGTATATGCACGCTGTAGGTGGCTTGGTATCATTTTCATTACTTTGAAAATTTGATGAAAATGCTGGAGGAAATTGGCGAGGGTCTCCCAATATACCGAGAGTACGAGGCGATCCTTGATTTGGTCCCGGAATCTCGGAAGACCCTTGCAGACGTGTACTATGATATACTGGTTTTCCTGTACCAGGCATACAAAGTTTACAAGAAACGACGTACGATATTCTTCCACACATGAGCACATCTCGCAAAAAAGCTATATATACTCGTGAGATCGATAATGAATCTTCGCTGATATAAATACGTGCAGGTTCTCTCATGCTTTGCCACAACCTCTGGAAAACATTTCAAGCAGACTTTGGAGATACCACCAGCAAATTCGATCATCACAAACAAATTCTCCAGAAATACGTTGAGCTGACAACCGCAATGCGGGTCAAAGATATTCATTCGGGAGTGCGAGAAGTGCAAGCCGGGGTTAAAAAGGTCGAAGAGGGAATGAAAAGGGTTGAAGCGGTGATTCAGAACAACCAATCAAAGGTCAATGTGGACATTCAAATTTTATCTCAATCAAAGGTACGAGTCTCAATTCATGATATGCATCAAACCGGTCTATAACTAATTATTCTATCAGATACAGCCCGCCAGCTTGGATCAGCGAAAGTCTATAATGAAGTGGATTTCGAGTAGCGATCCTCAGATGGACTCCGCTCGAGCCTCTCGTGGTCGTGTCGAGGCGTCTGGCCAATGGCTTCTCGGACAAAATAATGAACACAGCGCCATTTTCAAGTCATGGCTCGATTCGACGGATAAGAAGATTTTACGGATCGTTGGGCGTCCTGGATCAGGGAAGACCGTTTTGAGCACGGCCATCATCGAACATCTGCAACAACAGCACGCCTACCGTGAGACTGCCAAACCTAGTACTGCAGTTTGCACAACATACTTCTTCTGCTCCAAGTCGAACCAAGGTCAGGACTTTCAGTCCGTCCTTGCAGGGCTCATGAAACAAATACTGGTTCAACTCCCGGAATTACCGCAGTGTGTCGTCGACTGCTTTCAGATATCTTCCGGGAACAACAGGAATACACTCACAATAGCTGACAGCCCGGAAAAGCTCTTCGAGGAGATATCTCATTTGTTCAAGAAGCTCTACCTGGTCATCGATGGCTTGGATGAGTTGTCGGAGCCTGGGGAGGCGGTGAAACAGTTGCTTCAGCACACAAATCATCTCCCAAACGTCCGCACAGTTCTCCTGAGCCGAGACATATCCACGATCAACTGTCGACTGTTGTCATATCCCGTCATCAAGCTGGATGGTAGGAACACGGGCCAAGATATCGACAGATACCTCAATGAACAGCTTGATGATCTGAGATTGGAAGATGAAGAAGTGGAAATATCTCCCGAGGTGCGGGACATGCTTTCTAAAAAAGCAGATGGAATGTTCCTCTGGGTGAAATATATGATGTCATCCCTCAGAAGTGCCACGAGCTTGGAAGGCATCGTGGAGAAAATATCCGAAATGCCAAAGGACCTGGATGAGTTTTACGACTCTATTCTCCTCAAGCTGGCACGCACGTCTGAAGAGCTGCATGGTCTAGCTAAAAGAGTAATCATGCTCATGTGTGCGGCGTCCCGTCCTCTAAAGTGGGAAGAGCTCGCATGCATGCTCAGTACAGATGGGAATGAGGAAGAAGGCAAGATCATCAAATATAAATCGAGGATCCTGACTGCTTGTAGCCCTCTGATTGAAAACTCGACAGAGACTAACGAGTTCAGATTCGCCCATGCGTCGGTCATGGAATACTTCCTGAACCCCAAATCCAAGCGATCACAAGCTTTGCAGTTGGGATTTGCATTTCGGGAAATTGATGCGCAGACGGAGATCGCGTTCGTATGCCTTAACTATCTACTCGGCCTGGACCCAAGATCTCAGAATGAGGAAGCAAAAGCAAAGCAGCCTTTTCTAGAATATGCCGAAACATTCTGGGGCTATCATATAATTCGTTCTGAATACAGTGACGAGCTCTCAGGAAAAATGCGCGACTACCTTTCGATCAAGCCAAGACGCTCGAAGTGGATGGCGAGGCAGCTCTTTAGAGAGTCCTCAGGGTTTCCGCTACAGCATCTCATTGCAACTCAGAAGCAGCTTCATCGATGGGACGTTGGTCTGAAAAGTGCTTCTAGCAAAGATCGTCTCGACTGGATACAAGATGTTGCCCAGATTCTCGTCGACATTGACACCTCGGAGAACGGCCAGCATACGACGGCACCCAGTGATAACAATGCTTCCGCGCCCGGGAGGCTCCGAATTACATACTTTGAAAAGCTTATGGTAATTCGGGATCTTTCTCGAGAATACACGATTCGTCAGAGGCTTGGGGAAGGCGAACAGTGGATGACCGAAGCTCTCACGAGGAAGCAAGCAGAGTTTGGCGAGGAACACATCTCCACCGTTTGGCTGCTGAACAGTCTCGGAATCATATACGACCAACAACACAGAGTCACGCTCTCTGCACAAACCCACGAGAGGGCCCTCCGTATACAGGAAAAAAATCTTGGTCCGATGCACCTAGAGACTGTATGGACTGTCAATGAACTCGGTAGGGTATACAGACACCTCAAAAGATACGATGATGCGATTGCGATGCATGAGAGGGCGTACGAAGCACTCAAAGCGCAACTTCCCGGAGACGAGCTGCAAATTGCGTGGACATTAAACACGCTAGCCCGCGCCTACCGCAAAAATGGGTCGACCACGAAGGCTTTGGAGTGCCACGAAGAAGCTACAGATATCCAACGAAGGTTGCTTGGAGAAGATCACCCCCACTTTCTATGGTCGATTGCGGACATGGGCCGTTGTCACAGAGACAAGGGTGAGCTATCTGAGAGCATTTCCTATCATCGCCGATGTCTCGAAGGCCGAAAGCGAGTGCTAGGTCTTGACCACGCCGATACACTTTGGGCCATGAATGATTTGGGCCTGGTGCTGTCGGAATGTGGCAAGCTGCACGAGGCGAATCAGCTACATCAGCAAGCAGTCGAAGGTCAGATCAAGCTCCTTGGAGAAAGCCACCCTCATACGTTATGGAGTCAGGATCAAATCAGGAAATTGCAATTTTAGGCGATGTTTAGAGCAGGTAGATGAGTTGTTCATGATGTTGTGCTCCACCGGAATCCAGTTCATGATTCACTTATCAATTTCATTTTTAAAGTTTACTTTCGTTGCACGCAGTTCAGCCATACCACCCTTTCGGGAATAATTATAAATACTTATGAAGCATTTGTGGTACTTTGAAATTCGCTAGTGTGCCATCTGATGCCCATCGAATCCGTTCGAATCGTGGATGAACTTGCTTTTGTTTTCGTTCTGCAGCTTGGCTTTCAAAGTTTCTGGGGGTCCTACGATTGTGTTTGCCAACAGAGCCTATATCGGGTGTGATAAGCTGCTTGATTCATGCATGTAGTTAGCCTAAAAGCCGAATATTCGAATATATATCTACGTCCAGATACTTCGGGTGCCGAGACTTCAATGGTATGCTGCATGCTGGCTCCTTTGCAAACTCATTGGACAAGCCAGCGGCACCTTGCTGCCAGATTTTCTCATTAATCCCGATGGTGGGGGGAGGGGCCAGTCTTTCTATCGACTGGCGGATAGATCAGATGACGCCTTGGAGAACTTTTCTGGAAGCTTTACAAGCTGGCCAGCCCTGTATGCGCTGGCCAGCTCCCGCGTTGGGACCATGTTCTGACCAATCAGAGGACTAAAAAGCTGTGCAAACTCTAGGTTAGTGTCCGGAATGTAGCTATCGGCTCTGCAGGAATGTGGAGATCCCATCCCACCTCTGGTGGCAAAAAACGTCGACAGCCGCTAAGGGCTGTGGCTAGACCTGGATCCCTTGTCATGTCTCGTCTTGTCTTCCTTCAGCTCTGCGGACTAAGTAAGTACTCGGATTGTACATATGTCATTCTGCAGGTAATTCGATCCTCAATTAGCAAAGTGCAAAGCTATGCAGCCAATCGCACGTAGTCAAGTTCCTTCAGCCTATCCCAAGCGACCCATGGCTTTTGCGCTGCTAAATCATCACGAGTATCCAGGTCGTTCTTCATGCAGCTTGCAGACGCACGATACTAACAGTGCCCAAAGCTCAAGAGAAACTTCTCGTTTGGATCCCCGCTGCGGGCATAGCTCTGACATCTGATCATGATGGACTGGTCTGACGTGTTATAGCCACCAAACTTCTTACGGACCTCCCGGAATCCTATACCTGAATGGCCGGAAGCGTCATCCAGTACTGCGCATGCAATATGCGCTGTCCTGGATCTGTCCAGTTGTATTGATAGGAGGCGCCTAAGCAGCTCTGCATAGAACCTTCGCCATCCTAGACATGCGTGTGAAGACCTGCACTCTTGACTGGCGGGACATGGGGGAATGGCCATCCCCAAGGATTGTGCTGCGAGGCATCCGATATCGATGAGGTATACCGCAAGGTTCCTGGTTAGGCTTGTACCAATCGGGGAGGGGGTCTTGCCTTGTTGCAATAGCTGAATCGGGTCGGGTGTTCGGATACGGTTGATAGATATAAAAGTCTATATAACTTCACAATGTCGTGACAGCCTCCTGGTCTATCTTGTTGATTTTGGAAACCTCAGACACGCTGCCAACCTCACCGTCGAACAATTGCACATTCAACATGTTAAACCTTATCCGAAATATCTTTAACATAAATCCTACTTTTCAATTGAACCTTGCCCACTAGACTATGTACCATGCCCTGCATTGGTCACGAATAACTCTTTCTCGCAAATATTCTAAAGTTTTCCTGCAGCACTTTCATTCTACACATTTATATCTAGTAACACCAGTCAAAATGGCCATTGACCAACGTAGCCAAGTTTCGACTGATCTCATCAGGGCCATCATGGCCAAGATCCCGGAAAAGCTGGCCGAGAAGCATATCGAGCTCTCACCAGAGCGAAAATATGTCTTCGAGATACCCTCCACGAAGGGCGTCGACCTCAGGAAGATTAACATTAAAGATCGAGTTAAGACAGCTATAGATGAATGCGTCAAATCAATTGAAGTAAATCTTCCAGATGATGTTGATGAGGCTGTTCGCAGGATCGACGAGTTGCGCGCTGGCCGCGCTGCAGGTTTGCCTGTGAAAGCATCTCAAGATTCCGGATCAGGCGATGTTGCTGTCCCCACTACGGAATTAAGCGGCAGTATCGTTGAGAATTTCAGCCATAACGGGTGAGCAACGTGTCTGTACCTATATTTTCCTCTGCGGTTTGCTAAAAGAATCAATTGTTATAGAGCTTCCGCTGCAAGAGGAGCCACTCGAAAGCTTAATGGAGACAATGGGGTTCTGATGCATGCTGGCAATGCGTCAACCGCGACCACTCCTCATTCAGGCACTCTCCCTTCAAAATCACAAGGCCACCATGAAGCAAATGGCCATTTTGCTCATCAGGGGTCTGGCAAGACTGTCCAAGAGCCGAATGCCTCCGTTCCGAAACATGGGGGATTGAAATTGCAATTTTCAACCTCACAGGGTCACCCAGAGGCTGATAATGATAGCGCTGGCAGTCTTAAGCATATGTGGTCGAATATCAATACGATGTTCCGAACCAGCCCTGCAGCAAGTCCAATACCAAGCCCAGATCCACCGAGTCCAAAGAACTCGCCTGGAGTTGCTGCTATAATCTCTCAATCCATGGGAAGTGCGCATTTGGATACAGCCGGCACTGAGCCAGGATCGCTCGAATCGCCGTCTCATACCCCATCACCTGGAACTAGATCATTATTCGGACAGCTCTGGAGTTGGGGCGCAGCATCGCCAGTTCAAAAAACTAGTCCTTCTCTCGATGCAAAAAGCAAGACTCCGAAAAATACTCCGGCGACAGCACTTGCCAGGGACATTTCCCCTCATAGGCTTCCTGAGAGTGGTTTCCCGAACCGCCTCAATGTCATAGAGAAAGAAAGGAATCAAAGCCGCGCGGATAGCCAACTTGGTCAGCCCTCTCATGCTATTTCAGGTCAAGGTGAACACCGAGATGCTGTTACTTCAAATACTCCTCCGAGCGGGAAGCCGACGACTACTGGCCTCCCAAAAGTCACTCTGGGACAATCAGAGTACTCAGGCCGGTTGTCTAGGAGTATGCTTCCAGAATTTTCCGAGTTCAAGCTGGAGACCCTGGAGAATGTATCAGTATTAGATTCCAAGGATAGGGTAGTCACGGATGGTCCCTTTGATACCAACGATATAACCGCTGCACTTGAAAGTGCTATGCTGGCAGGTTTAAACGAGCATAGCGAGCCAGAGTCGCCAATTCTCAATCATATACAACCCAATGTATTGGGAAGCATTCCAACAGAGTCAACGGCACAACAGCAATCACAGTCACCTCCGACAAAATCCATTTCTCGGAATGATAACTATGCCGAGAAACAGGACTGCTCGCATCATGAGGCTGAACTGTTTCCCATTGGTCCTGTCAATGATACGCCTGATGTCAGTCAAAATTTCGGAAAAACGCCCGAGCCAAACGATCTCTCACAGTCGGATGCCGATGAAAGTTACGATGCCAGCCTGAAAGCTGGAGCCTCCAACCTTTTCATAGATGCAACATATTCCCCTGATCCAGAGTGCGGTGGTGGGTCGCTGTCGAGACAACGAGTACTTCCTCAGAAAACGTCTCATGAGTCATATGTCGAGGAAAATTTTGGCATTGTCGAGACCACCGCTTGTTCAGATTCAATGCGAATGCCACAGGAGCTGAATGAGCGCTCTAAGTCAGAAGAGGAACTTGAAAAGATCAAAGAGACAGCCGTCCTTCCCTCGCCGGGCGGGATTGAAAATCAAGAGGACATGCCCTGCGATTCCACGGCGGAAAGTGTCACCGGCGTGGCCCCACAAGAGGAGCTTGGTGGACGTGAGCTTGAAAAGACTGAATATCACGATCAATACTATGGATTTATTAAGCTGGAGAATCATAACTCTGAAGAAAATTCGGCAACGGCGATTTTGAAGCCCGAGTGCGAAAGTTATGACGATGTTGTGCAATCACCTCTATCTGGAGTTTCCGAGTGTCTTGACCTCCTCAGCCCAGCAAGGGAACTATTGATTAAGAGTCAACAACCAGATTCTGGCCTTGAAGAGATCTCTACGATGGAAGCAGAGGCTCTGGGAGTATCCCCTTCAGAGAAAAACTTGGACCACGATCTGGATGATTGGAATCAATGTTCTCCAACTGAGTCTTGCATTTATGAGTTCGGAATTCCCAGCGAGTCAAATCAAGATTCTACAATTGGAAGCACCATGCAGCAGCTGGGGAATTCAGATAGCCGACATGGTGACCCGCCTTTGGAGGGTGATATTATTGACCCATTTTCGCCATCTGAACCTGCTAGCGATCCTTTGACCCCCCAGTCTCTAGGCCAAGACTCTCAATCAAAGCTGGGGGTTCAAAATTTCATACCAGAAAAGGACAGCGACTCTTTTGCTGGAAAATCGGAAAATCCTCAAACCGATCGTGGTCGTGAAAGAGGCATTGTTGAGACCAACCTAGCTCGGTTACAGCACGGATTGGGTTCCCCACCTCAATCTCCTACTCTTGGTGAATTGGATGAGGGAAATTCCATCAAGAGCTCTTCGCTGTCTAATGAAAGAGAGTCTGGCAACGGTGAACTTGAAAGTGGAAAATTGGTCGCCCCACTGGTAGAGGAAATTCAACCAGAAAATTCTTTACTCCAGAGGGAGCCTGCGGCACCAGAGCAAACAGAAATTTATAATGAAGGGTCAAGGGATGCCTTGCAACAGGAGACTGTCGTACCCCCTCCACCACTGGAGGATGTCGGACCTACAAATCCCACTCAAACCCCAGTTTCTGATTCTATCCGTCCCGTAAAAGAAGCAAGACATCTACCATCTGATGAAACACTTCTGGGGCCTGCTGAAGCGAATGCATCGCCTGTTATGATGGGATGTGTGCCCTTGATGAGAAAAGATGCTCTGGAATCTCAGCAAATTGGAGGCGGTCGTCCACAAGCTCCTATTATCGAGCTGGAACAACCGGAAAACATCTTTAAACCGGTAGCTAGCAGCGAGTCTTTAGCATTCGACCAGCAGAAATGCGACGAGCCACCATCGCTCTCGAGCCACGAGAACGTGGGAGATGCTCCATCGAAGCCATCGTCAGGTCAAAATGGTTGCCCAAGTCGTCCATGGGAGTCCCGATTCAACTCTCCGAATGGAAATATCCCCAAGCGAGGACCAGAAAACTCCATGGCTCCTGAGAGGAAACCGGAGGACCTCGGGGGAGCTCAAGAGATGGCGGATCGTCAACTGGACTATCATGCTGCCCCATCCAATGTCTCATCGGAAACCGGAGCCGCAGAGGGCTGTACCCATTTTTCCGATTTTCCTGGAGACACCGTACCTTTGGTAGCTGATGAAGAATCCAAAATGATTGAGTTAGGGAGCTCCACTTCTACGATGAAGATTGACGAAAGCACTGAGCGCTATTGGGGCAGTCACGATGTTGGAAACTTTAGTCCACTATCTGCAATGGATGGTGCGGAAATACGACAAAGTGATTCTTTGGAAGAGTCACTGTCGTTCGGGGATGGTCGCAGCGAAACTGCTTCATCTTCTCCAATCCTACAGCCACTACTGCCTCACGGCCTCGGAATTATGATTCCAGAGACAAACGAGGGCACTTTGGACCCGATCGCCTACGCTTCGTCTTTTGGAACCGCTGGGGAACTGGACTCCCAGGTTAAAAATTTAGACTCTTTTGCTTCCTCCGAGGTTGATGATGCGGCCAAAAATGGAGAAGTGCAACCTGGAGAAAGGATAAAGCCTTCCGCATCTTCTGGAAAGTTTACTGCACTTACATTACAACAACCGCATCGAGTCTCATATGTCAATAACGGGGAATCGTGTCTGCTCGAGCCGGTTCCGGGGTTGCTTTCTGATCGAGTTGATACTAACGATGGTGGAGCAGCAGAGGCGACAATGCCGCAACCTGATGAAATTATTCAGACGCCAGGATCTGGAAAGGCTTCCACTCAGGAAAAGGAATCTCCGTCCATGATACCGCAGGAATGGAATCTCACACCAACTATGGGCAATGAAGACCTCCCACCTTCTCTGACTACCGAATTATGGAACTTGAAATTAGTACCACCCACCCCATATATGGGCGAACTCGTTTTGCCCGCTCAAAATGAACGTCATATCTCAGCATCTTCCGATCAGACCCCTCCACCTACTCCAAACAGTCGAGACTCCAAAGAGGAGCAAGACGCTGAACTCCAGGCGGGATTAGAGACAGAAGAGTCTGAAGACCAAGAACGCACGGAGTCGGAGGTCTCCGAAAGAATCCTAGGTCGCGAATCCGGAATCTTAGTAGTGGCTGTGGAGAGTAGCCAGCCGGCGAAAGGTCGACAAATTTCGGAGGCCACTGCAAGCATGGAAAAAGCTGCTCAAACTATCGAACAAGAGGAGAGCGAAGTACCGTTGGGCCCGAGAAATCTCGCGAACCTCTTCGATGAACAAACCGAGTCGAACACTCCACCGGTCGCTGGAGGTCCTGAGATGACGGCATCCGTAATGGTCCAACATCCTCATGCTGTCGAACCAATTTCTGAGAAATTAGACGAGGGGCAAGATACGGAAGACGAACTCATGGCTCCACCCTCTGCGGAACAAAAGACTCAATCTACAACAGCGCTGGCTGCTGAATCCGCTGCTAAACTAAATGCCGAACCTTCAATAAGTGCGACACGGGGGCCTGCCATTAACCCAGCTGCTGAGCCAATCACTGAAGGGACCACCAATCAGACCACTGAATTGACTGCTAAAGCCAGATCTATCAGTACTGACTGTAAGTCTGGGAACGAGACTTCAGATTCATATAAGGGTTCTCCGTTTTATCCATCTACCACAATCATTTCTCGAGTTCAATCTGGCACTGGAAACCAAAAAAATGGCGCTACAGGCGTAGCCCCTCTTTCACGAGCAAATAGTCAAGTTCAAGATGAGATCGTAACAAGGAAACCCGAGGGAACCTTGACAAAAAGACGCGAGACCGCAAGCACGGACATCCCATGTTTCGAGCACCACTACGCAGTTATAGCAGGTACAGAGCCATCGCGCTTGAACTTGGAGGGCTCTAAACCGCCTGACGCAACAATAGTGAAGCTGCAAGAAGGCATGGCAACAGAGAAGTCACCTGGAGAAAAGGCACTGGCGATCGAAAGAATGAGACCTCCTCCTCACCCTCGCATCGAATCGCCTGTAGGATCGCCAGCCAGCTCGGCAGCCTCGGGTACTGATTTTGAGGGTGACATAGACGGGCTTAACCTTCCATCGAAGTTGCAAGTCATCGCAAAGGCCACCATCTCATTCCAGCGTTCGACCGCTGAAGGAGGTGTTGAATCAGGACAAGCAGTTGATGGAGGTCTTTCAGATTTATCGACTTCAAATGACCAATCTGTTGACATCCCTGAGATGATGCCAGACCCTGACGAAGTCCAAAGGCCTGCCATATCATCGAAGCTCAAATCTGCTGATGGAGCAAACGTTAACTGGTATCCAAAATTCTTGAGCTCCACCAATCTGTTCCGTCAATTCAAGGATTTGAGCTCCGATGTCTCCCTCTGGAATTTCAATACTACTGGAAAGCCCGAACTGAGTCCCATTCTACCCCAGCATCCAAAGTCGGCGAGAGAGCCGGGTGATGCTCTTGGTAAAGCTATGGCCATGGATCACGTTGCGCTATTTCAAGTCGAGCATCTCGTTGCCCGGATTCCAGGGGCATTCCCATTAACCGAAGCGCTCCCTGAGTTCTCTAGGCTAGCTGACCAGGAAAAGGCCACTTCGGGCACGAGTTCCTATAACATAGAAGACTTCATGCGGGATAATCCATTGCTTTGCGCCTGGCGCTCGGTGGCGAACATGACCATGTTATACCTCGAACCTCATATGCCGGTTGTTGCCACGCTTCTTATACAATCCTGGAAACCTACCTTGGATGCAATCGACTTTTTGCTCTCGTTCCCTGATGCCTTTCCCGATTTTGTGGCAGAGATTTCTTCTCGGGCTGATATGGCTCTCTTGGAATTTTGGCGGCCTCTCCTAGCCGCTCCTCGCCTTTTGGTAATGATTCCTACAAATCTACCAGCAGATCTCGCACCGTCCGCAAACACGATTAGCACAACACTCACTGAAATCTGTCGGCCTTCTTTGGATGGCATCGAATTCTTGTTGGGGTATCCCCGCCATTTACCTGGCGACGTTGCTTCGATTTGTTCGATCCTGAAGGAAACACTCGTAGAGATCTTGAGATTGGCATCAGCCCGCCTCAGATATTTGGCGACATTCCTTTCCTCGATCGACTTCTCCATTCTCTATCGGGCTATCTATCTCTCGATTACCGACTATGCCCTAGGCATTAAGTCTACCATCACAACCTTGCGCTCAATATCTCTGCCGTACGAGCTGATAGACGCTTATTCAGCCTGCATTTACGACATGGACTTTAGCTGGTTCCGGGAATACATCAATGCCATCAAATCCGCTCTTAGCGAAGGATCCCGCTGTCTCGTCCCAACCAAAAACCCACTCTCATTGCTTTCAACCTCTTCTGACTGTCAACTTGATTCTTCCAAATCTCCTTCAGCACTGACGGGGACACCTCAAAGTTACTCCTTTAATTTCTCATTATCTTTCAACGTTAATATACACTCTTTACAAACTGGATCGACATATTTCCAACTATATCTCTATCTCTTAGTCATGTCGTGGTTGAGCGAACATCACTGCCAAGCAAGTGGATTGGCTTCAACGAGACACGATCAAAGTTACGGGCGGACAGTCCACGCCTACTTATCTCTTCTGCTACCCGTTCTGGTTTACCTAAATCTTTGGATGTCTTTACCACTATCCTTGCCACATATGCTCTATTGTTCCTTCAGCTTCTTGCGAAATGTCTCTGGCTAGTTCCAAGCTTCATTTGACATTCATTTGATTCTTGTATTTCCTTTGTCTCAAAACAAGGCACTCATTTCTCTCTATTTGCTTCAGATTTTCAGGTTTTCACAGTATTATATTTCATTTCTGTTATTCTTGTCCAGTTTTGGCACTCACAAGTTGCCAGGCTTCGCTAGTGCCGAGACTGATTTATATCACATTTCTTTTGTACACCGGCGTTGATTTAAGGTTTAAAGTTTTGCACTACCCCTGGTCCGATCCCAAGGCCAATTGCATACGCAAGTTCTACCATGGTACCTTCATTGTCTGGCACAAGTCTGGGTGCTACGTCACATTCAGGGATCTCTTTATGGGAGTCACGATGGAATCATTGTTTTTGCTTTTTAGAGTATTGCGTTCTGATGTATATATTCATGCGTTCGAGAATAGACTCAACGCCGATTTAAATATCAAGTTCCAAACGTTGAGATTGAGGCGCCTCTATTATAGACAGCCCTTAGAGATTTACTATATTCTAGCAGATTTAGGGTTGGAAGTGTCCTCGCATCCACTTGAACGAGGCCCGACGAATCTTTCAAAACGAACTTACGACCATTAAGCACCTATTTTTGGTTTCATTGGTAGACTCTCACATAAACAGAGAATTGAATTTTCTACGGGTCTCAAATATTTAAATATTCTCATGCCCAATGACAGTAGGTAGTCAAAGTTCTATTGATTATATACAAGAAGGGGGAAAATAAATGTATAGCTTCGCCAGATACTCTCATTCGAATATCGGTATTTGCATAGAAGGTGTGACACGTAGCTGGGGTAATATGCCTATATATGGTCTTCTTATGTCAGACTAACTGGCTGTTTGTTGTTGCAAAGCCGCAATGAATATTTGGAGTAGCTGCCATCGCCACGTCGTTAGTACAGGCCAACCACCTAGCCGCAGACTCTCTGTAGAGACGGCTTTGGACACCACTGTTTTGAAAGAGGGTACGAACCTTTTTCGCATATTCCTTATCCCCGTTGGCTTCAGAAATTATTTGAGCACGCTTCATGAAAGCTGCATTGTCATCGAGTCTATCCATGGAGCAGTATACCCAGTCTTTTAGGTCGTCTTCCGCACTTTCCTTCAAGCTTGTCAGAAACTTTTCCGCACCAGCAGCGCTGCCGACTCTGGAGAGGACGAAAACCACAGCCGCTTCGCCGAAACTTTGTACTTCTTTTGAATTTTTACAATCCATGATCGTCTTGTTGAAAGTCCCCGGGGATTCTCTTTCGGGCTATAAAAATGAAAGCAGCGACGTGTCAGCTAAAGCATATATTCACCACTATTAAGGGATACAGTTTGTAATATCAAGATCGACTACAGAAAAATGGATAAATTGCCCGAAGTATGGGTCCATGTCGTATCCGAAGCAAACTCTGGTGAAATATCGATTTTGGTGAATCTGCTTGCAATTTTTCTAACATACCTTCCCATCTGTTATGATCACCACAATTAGCGGCTTCTTGAAGGTACCATTGTTTACTTTCTCGATTACCAGCGGCTGGACGATTTTCTTATTGAGAACTGTTCCTAGCTTAGTAGCACCGGCCCACGGGACCTTTTTCAACAGTGGGTTCATATCCTTCATGCCCTTCAGATTGTCCCAGGCGCCGTCCTTTTTGTAATTCAGAAAGCGGATTGATATTCCCGATGGCTCTATGAGTGTTGCAATTTCCGCAATCTTTTCTAGTGTCTTTTTCAGTGGGCTTATGCGGTCTTCATGTTCCGTGTTGAATTTCATTGACGAGCTATCATCTATAAAGGTACCAGTAAGTCAGGTAGGCGTTCGGAGTCAACCGCATAGCCAAACAGGAATGGGTACACAAGGCAGGCATATATTCGGGGGAATATATCAGCGAAGACTTACCACACAAAATCACAAAATCGTAGAGGGCGAGCTTCGTCAGATGTTTCATGTTGCTGGGGTGCAAATCATATTTCTCTAGGATAAACCTTGCTTTGCGGGCTGCCTCTTTCATGGTTTTCCTGACATCGTTGCTCTTCGGATCAATGAGACCCCTGAAGTTTTTGAGTATAAAATCCTCGGCATACTCCAAGTATTCGCCTTCTAGGACTTCCGGTTCTGCAATCTCTTCTTGCTTTGGGCCTGCGTCGGCAGCTGGACCAGCGGCAGCTGTTTGCGGAACAGGATCGGGCTGGGAGGCTATATATATAGTCATCACGGCTATCAGTACCTATATTTCTATGACATTATGGGGGTTTTGCTGGTAGATATGTTTTAGATGTTATTGTTGATTAGTCAAAGTACCTTTTGTCCTATTTTTCCGCTTCCTGTTCTTGGGACTCTGCATCTCCTTATGCACGTCCTCGATCACTTCAGCAATAGACCGCTTTATCTTTCCGGCTATCATTTCGGCGACCTTCCCTGCTACTAAATTGATTGCCTTCAAGTACTCCTCATCACCGTACTTGTCACGGAGCTCAACCAGTTTCAGGAGCTCGCTATTTTCTGACAAATGATGATCCGTCAAATCGATGAAGTTTTCGTCGCCTACAATGACGCTCAGATGAGTTATGACAGCTTCAGAGTCTCCCTTTTGGGGGATTTCCGGTTCTGAATCCATCTTTGATGAATAGTGGCCTCCGGATGGAATCGTCGATGTTTTTTTTTAATCTAGCTGTATCGCAGTGTGCGGCAAGGGTATTTTTCGCAAAAATTGAAATAATTCAAATAGAAGTTTATGTTTTTGTAGTACTTGTACCGAGTTTTCCAAAGAAAATATCACTCATTAATGTAATTAGATAGTACATGGGTCTTATAGGTAGCTGCTCGGAGTAAAGCAAGTCTTTCCTGTTGGCACGGTTTACTATTGATCGCGTGCTCTCCCGCGGACACATATGACGTCTAAGGGGAGAAAAAACATTCAACTGTTGTTTAACATTTTGCTTTGTTGTTGCATTTTGCACGTTGTGAGGTGTATGACCCAATGGCGCTAGCATGTTCTCATAGATGCGCTGGCGCCGCATAGCGGGGTATCTAGGGTGGGGCCCACTTTGTGTCCGAAAGGCTTATCGAGTAGCTCCATTCTCTCTGTCTTTTTTTCCTTTTCGTGGGCATTAATGCAAGTCCTTAAAAAAGAAAGGTGTTCCCGGACCCACCATGTTGTGCATTACTGACGTGGATCTCTTGAGCCATTGAGCCACTTGTGCACTGACGTTCAAGTGACTTCTCAATGAGATGCATCGATGATGTCGGCGGCGCTAGTTTGGCTGTGGCCGAGATATTCTCTGTCAGGTTGCGCTAGGGGATTTTCTTTCTGTGCCTTCGAGAAGATATATGTCGCCGGATAGTTGGGATGTACAGCGTGATCCTGCATGATCCTGCATGCTGCGCGCTAGACGCCTGCATCCATTACGGATGTATTCTGCTCTGTTCGAGAAAGCTTCGAAAGATCCTGCTTACGCGTTACACTTCATCATACAGGAAGGTTTCACTGATACAGGGGCTTTCGGATGCTCCCATACGTGCGTAGTTGCGGCGTTATACCTTATCGAAGCTTTGACTATACATGTTTTCCGTCGCGTTGGCTCGAGCGGCGGGTGATTTTCGATTAGTCTTGAGGCCAGACTATAGTAATTTTGGATCAAGGAAAACAACGCGGAATCACAGCGCCTCAGAGCGAGGATTATTGATCAGGGCGGAACAAATGATTGGCCAATTGGGCAAACTTTTCCCTCGATACGTAACACGGATAGTGAATGCTCAAGACCTTGATCGATATATCGACGGTGTCTGTTAGCTTGAGCGCTTGAAACTTAATTGTTCTATGGAAACCTTTTCATATTGTATCTTATTCAGCCGGAAAAATCTCGCGGATTTCGCTCTTCACTCTATCAAAAAGTAGGCCTACAGGGCACTTCGCACTTGTGGTCAATATCACCATCGGGCTTTATGACAAGCAAGGCAAAATGAAAGGACTTTTCGGAGGCGGCTCGAGTAAATCGAGCCCTAAAGCACCTACACCTTCAGCGAATTCTGGGTCCGTTTCTAAAAACCGGAGCGGAGCATATCGGGCCACTAACCTGAGCAATGACATGACAAAGGAGGCCTTTGAGAAGTTGTTGCAAGCACATATCACTGACGAAGAACAGAAGAATGGTATCGAAATCCAGAAGCTTGACCTCGCGCCAGATCCCGTCAGGAGAGACAAGCAAATGGCAATCTTTCAGTTCCACAAGCCGCCAGAGCGATTCAGCCCTGGTAAGGCTAGTTCGGAAGGAAAGTTTTACATAGACCCACCATCAGGTAGCAAACACAAAAGCAAGATCAAGATAGACTCGGACTTCTGGGGACTCACCCAGCTTTATCGCCCAGAGAAGCAGGTTGCAATTGAGTGAGTTCAATCGCTACCAAACCGACATCGCGGAGCTAGCATCGTAAACTCCATAAAATGTAAGCATCTACTTGCTGACAAGTGTTATTCAGTGTCGTCGCTCTTACAGGTCTTAATGCACACGCTTTTGGGTCATGGACTGGAGGTCTAGAAGGCAATGAGAGAGTCATGTGGCTTCGAGATTTTATTCCAGAGGAGTCAGATGTGGGACCTTACTGCCGTGTAATGACATATGGCTATAATGCAACTACAAAGGCCCGCGCTGTGCATGAGACAATAGACTTTTGCAGAGGGCTGCTAAGGGAGCTTAACAAAGCTAGGAGCACAGAGGAGGTACGTTATGATGGTACTTCGGTCACTGCGCTGAATTGCATTATATCTTAGTCGTGTTTGATCAGCTTTGCTGAGACAGAGACTGCTGGAACTCTGATAGGAAAGAGAAAGACCCTTGTTACTCATAGGCCACAGCTACGGGGGTCTGGTCATAGCGCAGGTAAGACCTGAAACACCCGCAAGCTGCTAAGTACTGATAGATAAACCACGTTTTGGTCAGGCCTACAATCGAGCATACTGGGAACGAGAGGAGTTCGGCTCGATATATCATTCAATTGTGGGAATTTGCTTTTTTGGGGTTCCTTGGAGGGGGATCAATCTCAAAGACGTGGAGATTCAGCTTGAGTCTGAACCTGATCAATTCGACCACGGCCGCCATCTTTTGAGGAACATCAACTACGAGGGTGGAGCCATCAATGATACCTCACTCAACCTCCGTGAAATCATTCGTCGAACGAACACTCGCCTTATAACTTTCTATGAAACGCTGAAAACGAAAAGCGTTGTCAAGGTAGGAATCTCATTCTAGAATAATATTCTATAGTCAGGCAGAAAGATTCACACAGTGTTTTGAAATTTGAGTACGAACTACTGACAGCATTTATATCACAATTTTAGGGAGAGGATGGCTTATGGAGTCGTAGTGGACCAGAAATCATAGTCGTGCCGAGAGATTCCGCTGTTTTAGATGCCCACGGCGAACAACAACAGGATGCCGATGGTGACCATTCTTCTCTTGTCAAGTTCACAGGTCAGGACAATCGCGCATATACAACTATTATAGACCTCCTGGATCAACTGATCGAAGATGGCGAAGATGAGGTCAGCAGAAGAATAGGTAACACTCCGCGGGCGGCCCAGGATCCTATATAGCGATGCACTTCCTTGTATATTCAGAGACATGCTAACCCGGGATTGCAGGTGCCTCGGCCGAGGCACAGAAAAAGGAACCCGGGACCCTAGAGTCCGTCAAATCCGTACTCAGAGGTTTGCGGGCGTTGAGCCCGGCAAAAGCGAAATACAAAAGCAGCCAGCTACTTCGCATCGCCGTAGATGCAGAACTGCTCTTAGTCGTAAACCAGCTGCTCGACGGGACCGCCGATACCTCGGAAGCCAAACTTGACAAGAACCACGTAAAAGCCGACCCTAACTTTCAGGCCCGCGCAGATAAAAATGAGAAATATCATGAGAAATTTCGTTGGTAGGGCTTAGCCATACATCATTACACCATGAAGCATCTGTGGTGCACGCCCCATACTTTTACTAATGCGGTATATGAATGTTGCTACAGGATCTTCGACACGTCGACGGGCTCCAGAAGACATGCCTCTGCATCTGATTCACTATCGCAAAACGAAAAGAACGAAATATATCTTGCCAAGATGCTCGAAAGTGACGCAACCCCTCTTTCGCTCGCCATAAACCGCCGAAACAGATCGATAGTAAAGCTGTTGCTCGAACATGGCGCCGACCCACGAGTCCCATGCTCAGCATTTGGCAACGGCTCCACTCCAGTACACCAGGCATGCCGACTAGGTGATTATGATATTCTTCAGCTGCTCCTCAACGCGCCGGCGTCCAGTCCACGTGCAATATCGAATGTCAAGACCGGCACCTTTAACGCGACTCCGTTGCACGAGGCAGTATCAACCAGCCACAAAATCTGTAAAATGTTACAGGAGGCTGGCGCTGATGTGAACGCAAAGCAAACGCCTAACGGCAAAACAGCACTGCATATCGCGGCGGAGAGAGGCGACTACATTCTGATAGTGAAGTTACGCGATAGCCGCGCCAATATCAGAGCGGTGGATTGCCAGGGATCCACGGCGCTGCACTATGCGGCAAAAGAAGGTTGCTTAGGTGCTGTGAAGGCCCTACTGAGCCAGGATAGAGACCTCATCATGAATCTCCAAAATGCAGATGGTAATACCGCACTCCACTTGGCTGCCCGCAAAGGACATGATAGCGTCGTGCAGGAGCTGGTTCAATTGGGTGCACAGAAGAATATTCAAAACAGGTTAAAGGAGACGGCACTTACGCTGGCGATAGAAAGAGGACGTGATCGAGTCGTTCAGATTCTTCAGATTCCGATGGGTGAAGCGTCGGCACCTAGCAACTCACGAGTAGCTGGGAGCGGGAGCAGGCCCTTCACAGCTCCGCTGCAGGATGAGGATGCTTACGACGAGGATAGTGGTGACGAAGATAGTGATGGTGAATAATTTTTTCCTACAAATTTGAATCAGAAGACGATCGAGTAGATATACTTGGCCGATGAAGCTGGGCTTATCGGCGGCATCATCACCATTAACTTCATCGCGGCCGTCATCGTCATGTATTTTGTTGTAGAGAATATTAAATCATTAAATGGTAATAAAGGAATGGATATTTGTAATACATAACCCGCAAAAGTTACTAAGCGCCTCACAGAGCCAGAAAAAAATAGCCAACTACCTCGGCAGCATTTTGTGGTTCTGCTTCCCCCATTTCAACTTGCTACAATCCAGCTGATCGAACTCCTGCGCATTCGCTCCCTTCGCATAAACCCATTCCCTCGCCCGGCGAGCCATCGCCTCGCTCCTCTGCGCCTTCTTCTCAGCCAAGACGAGTGCTCGCCGCTGCTGTATTGAAATTCCCTGTATGCTCATCTCGTCACGACGCGCCAATTGTCGGCTGGACGGCAGCTGCGTTCCCTGCGGTGGCGGTGGCGGTAGCTGTGGCCCAACGGCTAGTAGCGCCGCCGATTGTGCATCTTCGGAGCCCGGGGTTAGAGCTCCTGCCGTTGGCTCCGTGGGGCCTTGTCTCCTGGACGCCTTTTTAGTCCCCGGAGCGTGTCTCGAACCGATCACCTTGCCGGACGCGAAGCGGATCTCAGTCTCCGATAAGTTGATCGCATGTTCCTGCTCCAATACAGGTTCGTTGTCCTCATTGACTGATCTCTGCTTGTCCCAGAATTCAAGCAGTTCAGGTTCTCTATCGAAATTCAAGGTGCAATGTGACTTGTCCCTCATATGGCTCTGTATGCTCGCCGTCGAGGGCTTCATGGCGCCGCAGTAGAGACATTCGTGCCAGATCCGGACCTCCGTGGCCAGATACCCCACGAAGCTCTGCATGTCTGCCACCATCTCCGGGTCTGGGATTTGCATACCGTGCGCTGCACGCATATGCTCGAGGTTCGCCGCGAAGCCAGCATCGTCGATTGGGAAGTCCTGATTGCAAAACAGACATTGGAAGGGCGATACGCTTTCTTCGCTTTCTTCGCTTTCATTGTCTGAGAACTGCTCATCACCGCTAGGACTTCTGCTTCTGCTTTTGTTTCTATTGCTGCTGGTTGTCTCCTTCGCAGACCTTCTGGTGCTGCTGGGTACCTCATCGGTGTCGATCTTGTTCTCGGCCTGTTCGTCGAATTCGGCGAGAGAGATTGGAGGTAACGATGCAATCCGCCGCTTGACGTTGCATACGCTGTTCTACTGTCAACTTTCAAGAACCGGACATAGTGGTGTCTATTGTTACTTACTGCCATGGCTGCTTCATGTGTGTGCGCTGCTCCTGGCCATTCTGGAAGGAGATATTACACGAATTGCACAAATAGCTCGTTGACGTCGTAAGGTTTAGAGAAGGAGCCTGCTCAGCAGGGCTACCGGTATTCGCGCCCGTGTTGGGCGTATTGCTTAGCATTGTTCGGCGATGAGGAAGGAAGATGAAGCTCGATTGAGGTGAGGTTCAGATAGATCGTAAAGTTAGTCTGGTGTTACAATGCTTTGTGTTGTTATAATTCTAACGTTCGTGATGTCGGTGCCGGGCCAAAGATTTACGGAGACTGGACAGCGTATTGATTTCTGGTCTTATATACTCGATGCATGGGCCGTCTCCGTACCGAATCGAGCCATGGTCCGTCGGCAGAGCTACATGGGATGTCAGGCCGTCTGCTTCGGGTCTATCAGAATGATTCATCTGGAATCGAACGCACAAACCGCCGCATCGGGAAAGGTGCTCCTTCCCGCCACTGAGAGCATGCAGGACGATAACCGCCGCAACATTCAACGCTCTGGCGACGGGTGAGTTCTCAAGAGACTTTACTTGTGACACTAGTGCCGATAGCTGGCCGACGTGCCTGGGTTAATACATCCCGTCAAGAAGCCCAGCCGAATGCAGATATGGAAGTGTTCGAATTCACGTTGCCTACTTCGACTGCATTGCATTCCGAGCATGCCAGGAAACAAAGAGTCATTCCGGTAGCAATTTCAATCAAAATGATTATATCAATCGCCAACTTATATTATCCTGTACTACGCGGTCAATTGCAGTGTTGCAACCTAAAAGATTCTTTAACACTGAATGCACGGGGGTTACCGTGAAACCTGAATTTCTCCACCCAGCTTCGAAAATGAAGAATCTGGCAGCTGGCTTGATCCAGCTCAGAGCACTCTGCGTCCAAGTTCGGTGGACATGTAAATGAAGAACCGTACAGTCTGTGTAACCATCTGAAAAGGGCTTCCGATCGGCTTGGCAGTCCATGACTAAAGAGTTGGAACCGGAACCTCTCACTAACGCTTTGTATAATAATGAGTTAGACTCATGAAGTCGTGCGTCGCGGGTGCCCAGAAGAGCGCTACTAGATACCTGAAAGAGGGTGCAAATAATCTGGTACACTCGTATACAGGTTGTAACTCTCATGATCTCATAATAATTTAACAAAGATATATACACACGACACACATCTACTCAATCCCGCCATTGCGAGAACGACCGCTCCTCCCTCCACTTCTTCTCCACCAACTCCTGCACATCCTGCCCCCACACCACGCCCGGCGCCTCCCCGCCTATCAACACCCGTTTCTCATGCACCTTGACCTCCTCCCTCGTCATGACCACCAGGTCCGTCAGCTTCATGAATATCGCACCATCAACACCTACGCCAAGCTTCTCCATCCGCTTCTTCGCCCTCTGCTCCTTCTCCTTCTCGCTGACTTTAGCGCCGTTCGCCAATGCATCCGCACCGCTGCTCCCGTCTTCGTACCGGCTGCCGAGCAGGGGGTACCATCGTACCAACTGCAGTCTGTTCGTCAACCCGCTGACGACGCTTCGGCTGGCGAATACCTCCTCCATAACGTACCCCGCGTCCGCTTCGCTAACGGGTACCTTGAGCCCCGGTACGTTATTCCGGATCCTGCTTTCCACTGCGAGAAGCAAGTTGATCACTTGTCCGTAGAATTGCGGCCGGAAGCGCGTGTTGCCGGGTAGGTAGTCGAGCGGGTATGCGGCCAGCTTGCAGAGGACGTGGTTGGCGGCAGCGAGGCCAAAGGTCGCGGGCATGGTGCCGAGGACGGGGAGGATGCGGACGCGGAAGTTCTCGAGCACGCCGAGTTCGCGGACGTCGCCCTTTTCGTGCTCGTTGTCCGGGACGGGGAGGAGCTGCGCTTTGCCCGGGCCGGGCTTTTCGGTCGAGTAGACGACTGGGATGCCGGTTGCGATGCCGCGTTGGCGGAGCATGCGGCGGGTGGCTTTCGATAGTGGGTCTTCTGTTGTCTCGGAGATGTCGCCGACGCAGATGCGGGTCGGGTCGGACTTGCAGCCCTGTGGAACACAATATATGTGAGTATTAAGTAAAGTCATGTAGTTGGCCGGCTGATGGAAGGCTATACGTACGGCGCCCATGGAGCTGATGACCGGAATGTCCCGGTTGTGGCAGTAGGCTAGTAAATCGACCTTCGTGTCGATATTGTCGATTGCATCGATAACCCAATCCGGCTCGCCGTCCAGCAGCCGCGCCGCGTCCTTCTCCGTCCACATCTCCACATACGTCTCAATCTCCACCCACGGCGCCACAGCCTCCAGCCGCTTCTTCATCGCCAGCACCTTCGGCGTGCCCACGTCCTCCAGCGTAGCGACAGCATGACGGTTCAACGACGATAGCGTCACCTGGTCAAAGTCGATGAGTCGCACGCGGCCGATCCCGCTGCGCACCAGCATCGTCGTGCACCAGCTGCCCACGCCGCCGAGACCGACGATTACGACGAACGAGGAGCGCACAATACGGAGACCTGCCGACCCGAGAAACGATTGTGTACGGGACAGCTGCTCGAGGATGAGTGCTTCTGGTATCGGCTTTTTCTGGGCGGCGAGCGTCTGCGCTTTCTGGGCGAGGGCGACGGACTCGGCGTCGGTTATCTGTCGGGGCTGTACGGCGGCGGCGGAGGAGTATTCGGGAGGGCCGTCTCGTGTTCCTGGTAGGGAATTAATTGAATGTGCGAGCCAGTGCGATAGCTTAGCTGACAGATGGGAAAGTTAGCTTCCAATCGTAGATGGACATGGTGTGGATGGTAGACTACGAAGGTACACATACATCGACACTGCGTTCCATAGGGTCTCCATCTTCGGGGTCATCGGGATTCGAGATCGAGTCCTTGAGCAGCTGTGTCCGGACCTTCCGCTTGCTGCTCTGGTAGCCTAATATCGTCCCACCGACGACGATACCAGACACCAGCGCCGTCGCGGCGAGTTGCGCACGGTGGGACTGCGCGAGGTTCGAGAGCGAGGCGGTAACGGCGTCCATCGAGTATGCCTCGCCGGACTCGTTGTCGGAAGACGACGATGGAGAATCAACCTTTGACTTTGACTTTTTCTTCTTATGCTTCTTCTTCGATTTCGACCTCGAGGCGTCGCTGTCCCCGTTTGTTTCCTTGGAGGACGAGGACTTGTGCTTCGACTTGTGGTGCTTGTGGTGTTTCGAAGGTGTAGCTAGAGCGCCCTCGGCATCGACCGCTCGATCCCGGTCCTTGGTCTTCGGCTTTGGTGACTTGTGAGGCGCGACGGAGGTGGTGGTGTAGGTTGTGTTCGGGGAGAAGAGAAGGTTGTAGAGGTCGGCGCCGTCGGTGTCGTGTTTCGGCATCAAAGCGGCTCTTGAGCTCTTTGTGGGGGAAAATTTGTTGCGACGGATTACGTTGTAACAGGCTGGCGGTATCGATAGTTCACAGTCGATGATAGCAAACACGAAATACAACGGAGACAGGCCTACGACCTCGCATTTATATAGTCGCCTGTGCATACGCACTTCATCTCGATTGTTCTACACGGACAGTCCGTCGAGTGGAGCTATCAAATGCGGATACGTACATACGGTGTACATACATACGTCGGCGCCCAGCCAGCCCTACTCGGACCAGCTGGCTTGCCACCGCATGTGTGTTTGATGCATCTCGCCCGCCTCGCCGCATTCGCACTCATGTTCCAATCCGGATCCTTGTATCACCGGCGCAAGTCAAGTAGTGAAAGCGCAGCCACCGCACTTGTATTTCTGATATCATACAGTTTCACGGCCTCCTTTCCCTTTTTTAGAAGCAACAGCAGCAGGTAAGGAAGGCACGTGTGCAAAGAAGAAACCCGAAAAGACAAGAACAAAGGGAAAACGGGATGCGATGACAGCACAAGAAGTAGACGTACACAGGGAAATTAAAAAAGAAAAAGAAGACGCAAAAGCTTGTAAAACCGATGAACGCCTAGAGAATAAAATTCCGAAAAGGAACGAATCAAAATCGAGGGTGGTGATGGGTGTGGGTGGTGAGAGAAAGAATAGTGAAATTGGGCGAGGGCTGTCCAATGAACTCGCTCCACGTCCAATCAGATGAGCTGGAGCAGAGGGTGTAAGACGGTCGAGGGGGTATATACGAGAACTAGGCACTATGTACGAAATAACAATAATGATGATCAAAGGAAATGAAGTATACCCCGCCCGGAGAAAGGAGAATGGAAGAGAATATGGGAGAAGGGGATCGAAGGGAAGGATGGGACCGCGCTCAAGGCGGCAATCGCACATTACAATGCTGCTATGCTTTTATGTTCGTAATCGTGGGGCGAAAGATCCAGCACAGCTTGCAAACCAAACCGAATCGTGGATCCCCCATATCCAAATCAAAGCGACCAAGTAAATCGGTAGAAAAAAAGGGTGTGGTAGGAGATCGCGAACCAGACCAGAGATTATGCGACCGGTAAACCGTGGATTCGGGCCTTCATAGCTACATCGTCGAAGTGCCCGACAGCCACTCATTGCATTTCCCCCGCCCGCATTCCCCCCTCTTTGCTGCGAAAAAATAAGTGCGAAAATTCCCTCCAGATCTAAGTTTTGTTTTTTTTGACGATTGTGCGCGCTGAGTTCTCTCACAGCAAGATCAGATAATTCGAAGGCGCGATACCCGTCTCGCCGCTGGTCTTGCGCGTCTGCCACCATCTGCCAGAGACGTCGGACACTTCGAGGATCTCGTCCTTCTGGAAAGAGATTTCATTCGCGTCTTCCGGATTCGCGGTGTAAGCGTAGATGGCCCGGGCGCGGTACGGGTATTCTGTTGTCTCTCCGTTCTCCTCCTTCACGGCGATGCTGCCGCTGGCGCCTCCAGAGGTGCCAGGTGCAGGACCAAACTTGGGGATCTGCGAGTTCCGATCGGTGATGCTGCCACCCATGGGCAGTGGCGAGGTGGCTTCCAGGCCGCTGAGCTGAGCAGAGGTGTACATTTGCGGTACCGGGTTGCTGCTGATTGTCGTTTCGGGTCTCCGGTCGTAGATGGTCGAGGGCTGACCGGTGTAGTCGACAGGAGGCGCTCGCTGTGCGAACGAGTCGATGTAATGATGTGTAACAGCGTTGGGGGACGTGCCAAAGTAGAAGATCCAGAGGACCGAGATCATCGACATGAGGATGTGACCTGCAGCGGCGGCTTGCTCGGAGCCGCTCTTTTGATAGATGAGGGTATTCGCCGACGAGCTCGTGAGAACCAGCCCGCTCGCCAGGTATCCGACAATCTAGAACCGAAGGGACAAGCGTTAGTTTGACTTCTGGAGGTTCAGGGACCAATCGGCTGGGGGGCGACCGTGCCGAAGGGGACGTACAGCGACATTGTAGTTGTATATCGAGTTCGACGCGACAACCACTGTGACTCCGAGGATACAGAAGAGTTCGTAGACGACGGCCCACCAGGCAAAGTTGGGGAAGCTGCCGGTAGCGTCCGATATCGCAGATGTGACGAACGCTATCACCCACGCGAGCTGTAATGTCAGATCGATACAAAGTCAGCAAGCCTTCATTCATTCATTCATTCACCCGTTGATTCATTCACTCGTTCATTCCGCCCTTCCGTTCGTTCGGTCATTTGCTCGACGGTCGCGCGTCGCTAGCTCCCGCGGAGGCCGTCGATCAGGGCGTGAAGACGGGGGAGGGAGGCAAGGGGCCACGTACGAAAGAGATGCCAATCGTCGTCAGGAAGAAGGGATCCCCGACGATGTTGCCAATGTCGAACTTTGACACGGACCGCGAGTACCGCGGCTTGTTGTTGTTCATCGTGTAGGCTGTCGACTGCGGGTAGTAGCTGACCATCGGGACGGCTGTCGGGGGAGTCACGAGAGGGCGTTCACAGGAGGAGGAGGACGAGGGCGAGGAGGGCGATGATGTTCGACGGTCGGCTGGGGATAGCTGGCGGGTGAGGCAATTGCGTGGAAACAGCGGTGATTATCGCTCTCGCTCGCTTGGACGACAGATTTCGAGGTGAGAGCGAAATAACAACGCGGAAAGGGGTTTTGGTGGTTTTATCTCGCTGGGCGGCCGGACAGCTGCGCCTCGTTCTCAGGCTGACGCTCCACTCCGCTCCACCACCACGCTACGCTCCCGCCACGACGGTCAGGGAAGAAAGACACGGGCTTCGCTCAGAGACGGCACGAGGGCGTCTACCAGTACGCAATCGTCTTGCGGGAGGGCTCTGCTCTGCTCTGCTCTGGCCTGTTCGCTGCTCTCACGCGGTATCCTGTCCTGTTCTCCGGCGACGAACACGCAGAGGAATGTCGAAAAATATGCTCTCCGTCACTCGCTTACCCGCTGCTGGGCGAGAAAGGGGCAGGTTTCTCGCTCTCTTTCAAACGCTGCTTGCCAAAAGCAGCAAGGAATCTCAGTGAACGAAAAAAAAAAAAAACTATAAAAAATGATAAAAACGGGGAAGACTCAAAATGCACAAGGCCCTGCCGGATGGGAAAAAACTGTCGAAGATCGAGGCCAGTCCGATTGTGAAGAATGGTCGATTCGATCTAGAATGATAAACCACCAGGCGGCTTCAGCTCAGCTTCTCGCACGGGAACGCAGTTCTCGCCAGCGCTCGGAGTGCCTCTCGTCGATGGGACGGACGTGCTTGCTGGTGACCAATGCAATGCAACCACGGGTTTCAAATCCGGCTCCAGGACCAGGACAGAAGAGAAAGAATCGAACGGCGGGCGCGAAGAGAAAGAGCGAGCAGGTGGGAAAGGTAGGCCAGCCAGATTACAGATGGACCTGGGTGCCTGCCGAGATTTAACTGTTACAAACTTATTAGCAAGCCCGCGAAAGGGGTGGCACGGCCGTCGAGGAAGGCCTGCTCGTCGGGGTTTCAAAATGTAGCACCTGTTATATTATGCCTGGTCTGTACCTGACAGTCGGCCTGTTTTCGATATATGGTATATGGCGACCCTGATATATACGGCAGGATATATATAAGATCCTGGCACGCCGTCACACGCTGGAAATTGTCTATGAAACGGAAAAGGAAACGCCCAAGATATGGCTTGATGACGATGATGCCTAACGAGGTGACCGAGCAACTACTTGTATTGCGAAATTGAAGGTAGATGAAATTAAAAAAAAGTCCACGCCGTCTACGCATGCCTCGCTGGTTATATACGTTATATCCATCGCAGCGAATTGTATTCACAACATCAATGCCTCATGCTATCTATACATTTATCGCTGCTATTGGAAGGAAGCGTGTCTTGTGGGGCTTCCGCGCTCGTCCATTTATTTATCGACGTTGCCCATTCCCGGCCAGGCACCCGAGCTCGACTGTTCCCCCACCACGCGCCTGTGACATGTTTCTTCACCGTGGTCGAGGTCGACAAAGACGTATCCTTGCCCTCGAGCCCTTTCATTGGTAGCCGTTGGCCAGGAACCTATCTTTAGCCCGAACAAGCGCCCAGTCCTCAGGTGCAACTCGACAAAACACCACCATTGTCGAAGCGACCCCGCGCCGCATCAGATCCAGCTGTGGCCAGTCATCTCAAAGTCATCCCCATCAGGCCGTTTTCACGCCCATCATCGGGGAAAAAAACCAGGTCAACCGATCGGTGAATTCGTGAATCACGGCGATGGACATACCAGACAACCAATATGTAGGATCATGAGAAAAGCCCCAGGGTCCTAAAGACCGTCAGGCCTCGTTGACTACGGGCCGATATGGCGCAAAACCCTAAGACCCGGGATCCCAGGTGGTGCAAAGATCACCATTCTCACTTTACCTGCAGCCCTGCCTCCGACGCCCCGCGGTGTATACAGTCTGCACTAGCTGCACGCATGTGCGCCATGTCACCACAATCGTCGTAATCGCCTCTCCTTCGAGGTTGGCTAACGAACAAGACTTTTCACCCAACTAACCAACTGCAGTTAACTGAGTTATTACCCCTCCCAAGACTAACCTCCTAGCGTGTATATATTCTCGTACTGTACAAAGGCGTGCACGCCCGATTGCAGCGGCTCCAGGCGTCTGCAGCCAGCGACGCTGGGTACCTTGCATCGACACAGGAACCAAGCAATGATCCTCCCCCAGCGAATCAAAATACCCGGACGGCGAGGCCGGGCGTACCTCGCCCAGAACATGCAACGCTAGCCAGGGCTGCCTCGGCCTGCAAGGGGCAGCGTTAGCGTGCTGAAACGCGCACGCAAACTGACCATTGGCTGCTTCGCCGCCCGGCTTGAAACACTCTCCGTCGGCGGGCTGGACTGCCGAGTTTCTTGGACGCACATATGCATTTCGCCTGCTGCCCTGGCGGGAAAAACGTGATGCCCATCACGTTGCCGGACTATTTTCCGTGAACGTTGGTGTTGAGACGGACATTTTGGTCGTGCGATTTGTGCAGTCTCGACACTAGCAAAGCCTGGCAACGTGTGTCATTTTGGCATCGCCAACGCAAAAGGGCGCCTAAGAGAGATAGCAGGGCTCGAGCCACGAGTTCGAGTCCCGTTTCAACTGTGCCGGAAACATTTCTGTGGAGCATATAATTGTAATTCTCCGAGTCGCGATCTTCGCGAGAATGATTATGTTGTTGCTGATTCATCACGTTACAGCCGGCAATTCTGCGATAGCGGCTCGATAACGTTTTGGCACAGCTCGCCCCAGAATCCTGTTTTATCTCCTTGCGCCCCGCCGCCGCCAGCCTCCCCGTTATCGATCCCCGATATGCAGTAGAATGTCGCCTTACGATAAAACTCGAGCGGTTGATTACTTTTATCTGCAAGCCAAGCTGACGCCAGCATATGCCGTATGTTGAAATTCTCCGCGCTCGGTGGCTTGCATTTGACTCCGAGCGCTCTTTCGCACCATTGCTCAAAGGTTTCCAGATGCCAAATTTCGAGGAGCAGGATCCCGAGTTCTAGAATCGCCATCCGCAGCTCGACTGCATGCGGCGGGCCCGCGGGGCCGTTGCTTTGATCGTCGAACTGGATGGAGACAAACGGCCGGCTGAAATCTGGCGTTGCCGCCGCGACTGAGATTGGGAAGTATATTGAATCCTTCGACCAGGCCTTCTGGATCCATCGCGTCTGAAGCAGTTGCAGGAGGTTTAATGCGAGTCGAAACGCGAGGAGCATCTGCGCCCTCAGCGGGATCAGCGGCCCACGAAAACCGGGGGGTACACCGGACAGCAGCAGCGTCTGCAGTGATATCTCGCTGCCGAAGAAATAGCAAGGCAGCAGCGTGTCCTCTTCCTGACAGATGAACCCGAACTGCCGGTTTCCCGCTACGATGAATGTGACACCCACGTTGTTGGATTTAACGACTGCGATAGCGGCGCAGATATCCGCGATCAGTGTCATATCTATGTCGCTCGTTGGTGATGTGATATCTGGGATCGCGAAGGCCGTTTTACGGCGTGGCTCGGACGACTGTGAGCATGCGATCGCATCCAGGCTGTCGTTGAAATCGTCAGTGTCGTCCATGACCTGCACGGTCGTCTCGTGCCATACAGTAGAACTCGGAGAAGCCTTCGCCTCGAAAACTAGCCGGAAGGTCACGCTCGACGAGAGGCTCGCCTTTTTGGCAAGCGACAAATCGTCGGCGGCTGTTCCAAGGTGATCTTCAAGAAAGAGCTTGGTGTCATGCTTCGTGTGACATCCGACTCTCCAGCTGCGGCCGATAGCGATGTGTAGCTTATTTGCAAGCCTACGGACACGATGTAGAGTCCCTGCTAACTTCTTCGCTTTGGGGGAGTTGTCCACCACGTGCTGGCGATTCTCGCAGGCAATGTCGGTTAGACCGCGGATGCTATCGATAGCGTCGTCCAGCTCCTTGATGGCAGCCTTGATCTCGCCTTCTCTGAGCCCTGTTTTGAATCTTCGCATCAAATCGAGCTGTTTCGGTTTTTGGGCTTCGTTCGTTTGCATGATTTTCTTCAGTTCGTCGGTTGGGACCTATTCGTATCATTAGCAGCAAAACAACACACGGCCTGCTCCCCACGCAGGGACCGACTGCTGACAGGCCAGTCCACGAGATAGTTGCCACTCGTATCGACGTACCTCAAGGCCGGCCACAAGGGTCGCGATGTACTTCGCGATAACACTTATCGTCGTGCGACTTCGGTCTAGTTTACCGATAAGGGCTACGTAAGTGTCTTCGCCCAAGTATTCGCGGAAATGTCGTTGAATCGCTGTATCGTCAAGAGACTTGAGAAGCTCCTGGTCGGCGTGGGTGATAGTTTTGGCACCGCTATCCCGGTGCAGTTTCCAGAGAACTTCGACCAGAATCACGCGGTGCTCGGAGAGAGCGTTCGCCAGATTCCTGATACATGCTCGCTTGCCAATCGCGAGTTTCGCGAATCGGCTGGTCTTTTTGTATCCTTCGACGGCGGTGATGAGGATTGGGATGGCTCCCAGCACGAGGCCCGCGACTTCCATCAGCGGTCAGACGTAGAGGCTCTTCGGGAGCGGCGTCGCTAAGCAGGGATTGGCTGGTCCGTGAGATAAATTAGGAGGTCTGTCCAACACTGACAAAGGTAGGATTTGTCGACGGGCGATAGCTATCGATAGTCGAGGTTTTCAATCTCGTCGGCGAGTCGGCTCTCCTTAAGATCTTGCGAAGGTTGTTAGACTTGCGTCGTTGGACCGGCCAAGATGGATTTATTGGTGAGGTATCAACAACAAATTAGCCTAGTACAACGACGCATGATCCTCCACGAGCAAGGCTGAACAGTAATCGGAGGCAAGATACCAAGGTGCGGGGTAAGACGAATCGGCTTCCCACCACACTGATTGGTTCAACTTGAGAAGATATGCGATGGGGGTCCTTTATCACACGCTCTTCAAGATCCTGTCTAGTCTTGGAGTGATACTGTCGACTACGAAACCACTGTCGACGCTTGAAAGTAGGATATCTTGACCAAATACCAGCGGACGACCTGTTATGCAACACACTCGCGAAATCTCGAGAGCATCATGAAAGAGATTCCCGAACGGACAGCTCTTAGTGCCATTGGTACCGAAACCAAGCGGCTTTTCCAAGCGATCACCGAAGTTGCGGACGAAAACCCAGAACTCGACGAGTCGTTGAAAACTCAGTTGGCAGCGGAAGCTGACCGTTTCGGGCTTTGGGCGGTGAATTTGGGTCTCTTCGTATCCGGCCATGGATCTCTCGATTATCGCGTTCGAGAGGCGGATAATGTCAAGAGCACGCTCTACCGTTTTATGATCTCTCTGAATGAGTCTCTCCATGATGGTATGTCACGTTAATTATAACCCTAGTCTCCTGGATTATTATAAATACACTATTTACGTTATCTAACAAATACGTGAAATGCTATCTATAGTCTTGGAATACTGCAGCGAGAGTAATTCTGGAGCGTCCGCGGAAGATGCGCTTGACGACTCGGCCATTGATCTTGCAACCGATGTCGACGATTCTTTTGAGAATGGATGGGACGATGAGTCGGAAACGGACGCGGAGATCGATATTGACTCACTCCTAGCTGGTATCAGAGACCCGATAGATCGATTGTACAAGCTCTCCTCATGGATTCGCAACCCATCCTATCGAGTCCCCTCCGCGAAGATGCTGGCGTACCGGCAGATCGATCCAGAAACGGGGAAAGATCTCCTGGAGGTCGCCGAGGGCTTCGATTTGGATCACATCCGCTCGATATTCTTGGACTATCGAAGGGCGAAAACGCAAAGCGAGAGCCCGGACTGCTGCCCAAGAACTGTTGACGCAGAAGCGCCATTCCTGTCGACGGACGAACGGGTACTCAGAGAAGCTCAACTTTTAGATGGATACGAATACCTGATTCACCGCTTGGCTCGCGCGAACCTGCGTAGGCGACAGCAGTTTGCGTACTGGAAGAGACATCGGGAAAAACTCTTGAAGCACGCGGAGGCGGCAGCAGAGCTACATGCACACGCCCACGCACAGCAATATCAACGCTGTGCAAGTGAGAAGTCGACTCCATATACCATTGCCCTCAAAGAAGAACTAGCGAATACTGGACCGATGACATTATCTGTTACAACCGCGACGCGCTTGAACCTCACCCGGCAGCTACCGATCCTGGACGACAAATCTACGGTTTCGGTATCTGTATACGCTCCCTCGAACTGGAAACCTGGAAACGAGATGCTGGGATTCCCTCCGCCGCCGAAGAACCCGAATAACGAAAAGTTCATCGACTGTCACTGCTGCTTTACGACATGTCCAAAAGCCGTCACACAAGTAAACGCATGGAGGTAAGAGGCTTCTTATTTCTTTCCTTGAAAAGGTCTCTATAAAATGTATAGCAGCTAATACAATATATCAAACAGAGCTCATTTAATCCACGACCTTCGCCCATACATCTGCACCTACAAGGATTGCAAGACGCCAGAGCAACTTTACGATTCCCGCGAAGAATGGATACAGCACGAAAACTCAGTGCACCGACGAGTTTTCCGCTGTCCAGAGCACCCTACCCAAACATTCTACAGCGCCGCTGAATACGAGGAACACACACAAGACGGACACCTTGGTTCAATACCGCTAGCAGTCATCATGCAGGCTGGTGAATCGAGCCTGGATGTTCCCGACAGACCCTGCCCCGTATGCCTGTTGACCGCTGATAACATGAGCTCGCAGCAAAAACACATCGCCCTACACTTGGAGAGATTCTCTTTGTTTTCACTGCCCCGAGATGGAGGCCCCGAAGAGGACGAAGAGGGAGATGGTAGCGACGGAAAGATCAAAAACAATGACGCAACATCATACCAAGCTTATACAGACGGTGGGGGCTCGAGAGACGATAACTGGTCCGGAGGAGCCTTGGGCGATAACCTTGACAACTTTTGGACGGCTGGTATCAACGAACCTGGAGATATCGCTGTTCCCTCGAGTGACGTTGGATATGAAGATCCGGACCCGCAAACCGACAAGAAAGCTTTTGCTGAGAGCTTAGACCGCGTGGCGAGGTATTTCAAAGAATCAGATAACAAGGGCCCCCAAAGGTCGGAGAACGAGAAGACTGTGCCCGAGACAGCGGGAATGAAGGGCGCTATGGACACATATTCAGGTGCAGGGACCGTAATATTAGACGCCGATTTGGAGCAGCTTCTCAAGGAACAGTCCCTGATATGTTCCAACTGCTCCACATCAGCCACGTCACTATGGCGATGGGGTCCGCAGGGCAGCCTACTTTGCAACCCGTGTGGACAGTTCTTTATGGACCGCGATAGCATGAGACCTCCTCCTGTGGACACTCTCTTAGAACCTACAGTTCTGGAGGCTACACCAGACGGCCGTTGGGAGGAGGTTTCCAACGAACAGGCCCGAACATGTTCCAACTGCTCCACACAGAGCACGCCGGTATGGCGGCACGATCCGGAGGGCCGTCCACTATGCAACTCCTGCGGTTTATTCTTTAGCCTATACGGCGTCATGAGAAATCCTTCCGAAATAGCAAACAACAAGATCTTCAAGCAGTCGGAAGACGAGGAGACAGTGCCTGAGACAACGAGAACCAAGCGCACCACGACTCCCGTTGGCGATCTCTTGGAATCTTCAAATATGGAGCCTACATTCAACGACCGTTCGAATTGGCTTCCCGACGAACCAGCCTCAGCATGTTCCAACTGCTCCGCACATATCACGCCGCGATGGAAGCGTTATCCGGGAGACCTTGCACTGTGCAGTTCCTGTACTTTGGCCTCGAAACTTCCCGGCATCGGACCCATCAGATCGAAACCCGATGTCGTCCGACAGCGAAACCGAAGCCATGTCAGACCTCAGCCCAGGGAGCCTACATCAGCCGATGATCTAGCGCTTGCGCCGGTGGAGAATGCTGAGGAGTCTGCGAAGGGAATAGTTCCTTCAGATTCCAGTGACATTTCCTTGCCGCCATCTCCTGTACTGGGTCCTGAAGCTGCCTTGCCAACTGGTTTGAAGCCTGGTCCCTTCGCCTGCCCCACGTGCGGAGCCACCTTCGCCTTCGAGACTAATAGGACCCGGCACGTCGACAGCCGGGCGTGTGAGGGAAATGCTGCCGCCTCAGAGTTCCCATGCCCCATTGATGGGTGCCCGATTGCCATCAAACAGGGCAAGGGCAAACTCTCTGTCCACCTGAGGAAGATCCACGGCCTCAAGATGAAACTAGCGGAGGCCAAAAGCAAGGACAAAGTGGTCCAAGATGTAACATATACGTTCTGCAATATAGATGGTTGCACGGCGATGGTGATGCATGATCCAGATCGGGAGAACATGAGGACTCACCTGCGAGTAACTCACGGTATTGGGGTAGAGTCTGACGGAGAAGGGGACAACAGTAAGGACAAGCAGGATACAGGAGAGATCAAGGAAGACAGCCTACTCGATGTCGACGAAGAGGCAACGTCAGATGACAATGGGTCAGACCGCCATGTGGAGTCGGATCGTGTCAGTGTAGACATCGAAACAGGGTCGCAGGGTATAGATAAAAGATTCGGGCCTGTCAAGCGTCTGATTGAAGAAGAGAGACGACAGGAGCGTCTAAATGGAGACGGGAAGGAGAAGCGGGTGGAGCGCCCGCTTGAAAAGAAGGAGCAGCTGAGGCGTTGGATGGCTATGGAGATGAATCAGCAAGAGCGTCTGCTCAAAGAGAGCCTAGTCAAAGAGAGCCTAGTCAAAGAGAGTCCGCAGCTAGAGGAAGAGCTCCAGCATCAACAGAAATATGCCTTGGGAGATAGCGACCAAAAACCGGACGCGACGAGCGAGAGCCCTCACAAGTCAAAGAAAACTGACCCTGAAATCGAAAGAATGTTGGCAGGTACCGGCTCGCAATTTCCGTCAACTGGTGGTCAAAGCGGTGGTGGTAGCCCAGGGGATGGAGATGGATTGGTGCAAGTCGAAGATTTAATCGCACAACTAGACACAATAATGGACGGGTACAGCCGAGAATCCGCACCTTCGAACACCAGTCACTCCGAGAATCTACCGGTCGAATCCGACGGGAAGTTGCAGGAGGCACCAGCCAACTCGAATACAAGCCGCAAATCCGAACTTCTGCGCCTGATAAAACGGCTGATCGATTCAACGACTACTGTGTTGTTCAAATTACGGGAATATATCGATAACAATCCAGGCGTCGATATGGATGTTTTGCACCTCCTCAACCCACTCTCCGACCTCCTTCGAGGTCTGCGCAAAGTTTGGGATACAATTATATCCTTCGAAGATCAGATCGGTGGAGTGGCCGTTGGCCCGCCGCAAACTCTATCTTCGCTTCAGGAGTTTTTAGCAACGGTCGAGTATCTAGGGGAAAGAATAGGCCTTCCCGGTGGGCTTACAAGGCGATACAACAGTGTGTCGTGTCCAGCGCCGAAGCATCTCGGGAACCAGAAACTCACGACTATCAGTTATGATTTGGAGAGACACAAGTCCCTTCTCCAGAACATATTTGTCGGACCAGAACCCGTCTATTACTTAACTGCAGATCAATGACCGTGCAGCGAAGGAACGACATTAGCCTATAAATATATGTACGTTTATTCTGAGAACCGGCGCGCAAGCAAGGGGTTTTCTTTTCGAGATTTGGGGAATCTGGTCTCACAGGGTCGTGGATCAGCTGTGGTATAGCAAGAGGGTTTGTTAGATTAGAAGCTTCTCTATATGATAGCACGAACCGATTTCGAATGTTTCCGGTGGAATTCAGGTGTAACAAGACTAGTTGAAACAGCTCGATATATAAAGCCCATCGAAGAAATAGCAACAAAAAAATAGCGAGAACTCCGATACGTATAATCCTTTGTCTCGTAAACCAGCCTGCCAGTCCTAGGGCCGATGAAGTCGTCTGGCTTGCGAGACAATATAAACCCGCCAACTACCAGGACGGGGGTGCGAACCATTTAGATCGAACACGGCAAGCGGATAGTATACATACAAATCTGTATTTGCAATATTGGCCCAGCTCGCTGGCTGGTACTGTGGAGATCTACTGTCTACTGCGGACCAGAAAGACGGAGAAAGAGGCAAAAGGAGTAGCTCTGCGTGCTACATTCCTCGCTTCATTACATCCATGATCTAACCACGTATAGGCTCCCAACCACGACATATCTTGTAGTATCGATACCTCGTATTCTATGGCATGCTTTAGGAGTGGATCATCACAATATAAAACTGCTCCCTTAGCAATATACCCTACAATTAAGCTTTTCGGGATCATATCAACGCTAACATTGTCATCTGTTCTAGGATTTGATTCGAAACTTTCCGAGGCGAGCTTCGATGCGGTGTTCGATATCAAGTTAACTTGCTCATCACGCTGGGGATCCTGTAAATATGTTCGAGAACTCTATAGATCGATAGAGGGAGTGATCAGATAGATCTATAGATGGCCAAGATAGTCAAGTGGTACAATATCTTTCGCATCTAGATGATCGATGATCTTTTGCACCAATTTGAATATATACTTATTACTTCTTATAATGGGGGATGCAGCACCCACCTGTACGCTCTTTACCAACTGTGGCATCCTCATTCGGGGAACCGGAGCTAGTATATGCAGTTTGTCGGTTTCAAATTATATGATCAGAATTATAAACACATCATTACTTCCAAGATGTCAAATCAATAAAATCCGTGAACCTATCTACACACAATCGGACAAGATGCATTTTGAATTTGTGGGTATTCCACACTTTTCTGTACAGATTGCGCATACAAGCAGCTACAGTCATGGCTAAGCACTATTGAATATGCTGTATATCTAGCAATCTCTGCATGTAGGTATGCCTCCGCCGCAGTTCATTGTCCTTTCCGTCGACCTCACCTTTGGCACTAGCACTTCAACTGGTCTTCTGGGACCGATGTAGTATTCGTATTAGTGTCGAGAATCATACACGCTCTCTTGAGTCCTTCATTAAACTCAAATTTCGTTGGTGGAGGATAGCTGGCAACCATAAAGCTGGGGTAGGACTGGATGCCGACCGTTCCTTCCACTTTATCCGCGTAGTCTCCCATAAGTCTGAAGCTCCAGATGCCCGGCTTGTTCTTGAAGTAACTTGCCCCGAACCAGCGGGTGGCGGGGCCACAAGGAGCGAATGGCTCGCTATCCGAGCCATTCGTAGCTGGCACCGCTTTGTCGCATGCGGACCAGTAGAAGCTGTAAGACGGGCCGTCGTTCTCAGGACCGGGGCGAGTTGGCAGGTTATAGTTCCAGCTGACAGATAAGTCCTTTACGAATGGTGCCATCCACAGATCGCGCCAGAGCGGAGCAACCATGCTTTGGGGCACATCGTTGCTAGCTGGGTCAGCCGGGAAGGGAACGTTTCTGCCGGAGGATTTGCTGCTGGTGGGTTCGTCTAGAGTAATGAATCCGTTCATTGAAATCCAGGCAGTTGAAGAAGTTTTCCCGAAGAAAGTGAACGGGAACTTTAGATCGAGTTTGTACCATGCATCGTCCGTTTCACTGGAGAATGTGGCCGAATCTGGGTTTTTGGGGTTGCTCAGCCAGACGTCCAAGTGCTGGCTGTAGTCCCTTTTTACAAGACCGCTCTTCGATAGGCCTGTATATTGACAAGTTAGACATTACATTCATCAGATATCAAGAGGAATTAAATTTGGGCTATCGAGGATAGAGGAAATTTCAAGCCCGTTGAAACCATCACATACCATCATGTCCACAGTCATCTTTGATTGGGAGCACCGCGCTCAATGCTGTCACTGCAAAGGTAGTCGTCAAGGTAAAAGCTGAGAAATGCATGGTATAGGAAGTCCCCCGGTGCGAGAAGTTTATATTAGGGTGGTGAGTTACAGTGTGATGAGTATTGGAATATTGTGTAGTCAGGAGAGCCCAAAGCTGTGAATTTATAACCCCCAGCCTCTTGTGTCAGATATTCATTTGAATCCTATAGAAGATGGAGGCCAATCGCCCATTCGGCCGCTGGTATCCGAACAATAAACCACCTTCGAATTCGAGGTGTGTGAATATTCACGCAACAGACCGAGTTTAAACGTTTCCGTCACACCAGACTGATGGATTGCGAGTTGCAGCGTGGAAAAATATGATGTTGTGATTGGGTATACCCAAGCATACATATAAGTGAATGTCACTTTCTATTTTCAAGGTCCTATATCGTCAGTATTAAGATAAAGATCTAACGGCATTCGGGAGGCGACGCTACAACAGACTGTAGTTATTGATATTTGTCCGCGACCGAATTATGATACTTCCTTGCAAACGTAGATACCATATTCCCTTGGTGGCAATTGGATGTCGACCCATATGTCTTCGTCTACGAGTCTGAGGGAATTGATCAAGATCAGTGCCGATATACAGCAACTCCAGCTCGTATAGCTATATAGCAATCTTGAAATTGGTTATCTGCTCGACGAATATCTGAAGTTCATTACTCGCGGATGCACATGGGGGTGTATGTAAGTCCCACACACGTGATATCTTTCTGCGCATTGAGGGTAGTTTCCGGAATCTACCTTGCGAGCCCTTCGGACAAAATTCCCGAACCCCTGTTCAGATACCCTAACCAAGGGGCACTTTATAGATTAGGATGTATATTACTGTCATTATATTTGAAAGCATTTTCACGTAGAACAGTACCACTTTATCGTTCCTTGCAAGTTGCGACATTAAATAATGGTGTGATACACAACTATGTCCCTCTCATAATATATATATCTATGATGGTTGATTGTGCAAATTTGGCTGCAATGTGCAACCATAGTAGCTGTAAACCCTCCCTTCTTATTTCTCTACTCATGCAGGGATTATATTGCACCATATAAGGATGCAGAATGCGAGAGCGCTCTGCCACAGAATCGGACGGTAGGATATAGGATTACGTAAAGGTACTTCTATATCAAGATCGTATTTTGATAAGGTTGTGCTCCGATAAGCATCAAAGGAAAAATTCTAGGTGGAAGAGATTTAGAGAGTGCGTCAATATTGTATGCAATCACCCGGGGTATTCCTGCCTGTGTCCTCTCCCGCCTACGGTTGCCAAACTTTCCTATATCACTTTTTATAGCATATATTGTCAATTATAGCTGGGATGCAAGGATCCCATGCAAGTATCCCGATATGGGTTTGTGGACAATGGGAACTTAGTAATCAAATAGTTTCCATCGTTGGATCACGTTGCTGGCCCACTAGCTTGAGATATATATGTAGCCCTGCTGTTTAAAATACGAACGCCATAGACGTCAATATTGAATTGAGGATAGGTAGCCTTCACTGGCTAGTAGCAGGAGGTTTGAGCCAGTGGTAATGTGGCAATTCATCTCAGTTGGATGGAGAATTTCCATTTGAGCCTTGACTATATATGATCCACAGATGCCTACTAGAGCAGGTACACTGGAGCGAAATTTCTCAATATTGCTGGCCAGACTCTACCCCGACAACATTACAATTAACGCTAGAGCTTTTGATACTACCGGCCTTCCTTCCTTACCACCCCCGATATTAGATGTCCTACCGAGAAACTCAACCTCACCGATTCCGCAGAAATCTAAGAGTATAGAGGCCCATCTCCTCTGTTTTTTTTCTTTCGCTATATTGGGCCTGGCTTATAGCGTTCTTTTTCACTGTCCAAGCCCTTGAAGAATAAAGAGATAAGGTAGTAAATAAATCAATAAAGCAAATTGAAAACTAGTTTCGTGTCAAGTTCGACATGATATAAGGTACATTTAAGTAACACCTGATCAGCTGAAGCGTAAGGCCATTCAGAACTAGCCGAAGGATCATACCCATAAACTATTTGCCATAAATACGTATGCGTACGAAAGACTCACTTATGGTGATCGCAATATAGAAACAGCTCCTCTTATATATGAGATAGGAAATAATCGGGAGAAGAATAGGTTATAAAACACGGCTTAACCCTTGGATGGCCAGTTACTAGCTATGGCTATAGCGATGGCGTTGCGGCGCTCGAGCCGTTTCGCTGGCGCTGGAGTCATCTATTCTAACCATCCATATTGTAAACCTGGTATGACTGTGCTAATTGAATATTGAGACTGGGTTAAATAAACATATACAAGCCCTTAGAAGCCCTCACTACATGCAGTCGATGCCCTCAGCGATGAGTGGACGGGGATCTAAAGGATCTCAACTCCAAGGCGTTGCGGTGTTAACTCAAGAAAAAGTTTAGACTCGGAACTACAGATTTGAGCATCAGGGTGTTACGGATCCAGAACAAATTGGCCTTGTTACACGGTTGCATTCATATTTGCGTACAAGACGCAATATTTATATATGGGCAATCTTTGTTGCCCGCCTAGCCTTATACTGATTTTCGGCCAAATTTGTCTGCTCTACCTCTACAAGCGACAAATCCGCAGAGACCACACCTCGAATCTGAGTTTCCAACTCTACAGAGCCGTATTTCAGAGTTATAAAAGTACGCCTAGCTAGCAACTAGGGCTATATTATAGTGAGATCCTTGATCTCGAAATTATATCAAAGAAAGAAGCTCAAGCCCCCAATTCAAAGCGTAGTTTCTCTTCGCTGGCGCCTCTTGCGAGCCCTCCATTTACATACATGGCTATCCCAAATGCCGCCTGTACTTCGTTCTCATGTATTCAAGCCCTCGCCCTCTCCCAACCCTCAATACTAAGATCCTAGTCTCGCCCTCGTCACTCATAGAGTATATTCTAGCTAGTAGATACTCACTCATCTTTGTTGATTGCCGACTTTGTTAGTTCAAATTTCCGTTCCTTTGGATGCAGGAAGAGCTGTTCACTAAATTGCATACTGTCATCTGTACAAGACTCAGCCAGTGCAACCTCAGGGAACAACATAAACATGAATGCGACGAAAAATCGCAGTTCCGCGACAGCCAAATTTTGTCCAAGACACGCTATGAGTTGGCTTAGGTTAGAGAATCTCAGATATAGCAGAAGCAGTCTTCTGGTGGTTGTTCTTCTAGCTATAGGGAGTAGGATTTCAGGCATTTAATTCACCGTTGGACTTACGTCTCGACGCTCCGCCAAAGGTCAGTATGACAGCTTCCATATCTTTGGTCGGATTAATCCATCTTTCGGGCTTGAAACTATATTAAAAAGATGAAGTTAGAAAAGTCTCTGTAGGCCGTACATAAGGTCCATTGTATGCATATTATATGCAAGAACTTACAGCAGTGGGTCCTCAAAGATATCTGGGTCCCGGTGTACGGTGTATGTTGGGACGGAAACTTCGGTGCCTGTCGGAATAAAATAGGGTCCCAACTGTCGCCCGCCTCCTCCAACTGGCACCTCTCTTGGCAAGCTGAACTGTACTGGCGCGTATAATCTTAACGACTCTTTGATAACAACCGTCAGGTATGGTAGATTTCTCAAATGCTCATCTGTGAGCCAGTCGAGGTCGTCACTGTCAATTTCGGTAACTCCAACTGTATTAGCAAGGGCACGCAACTCCTCCTCTACTTTGCGACGAATTCTAACATCCTTCAAGATGCGCCAAATTAGGTACGTTGACGAAATGGCAGTGCTATCGCCTCCTACCGCCGTTATCACCAAAGATTCATCGCTTAACTCGGCCGCGTTCAATCTGTTCTTAACTTGAGAGTCGCTCATATCCGCCACCAATTTCGCAAAACAAGGCGGCCTTGCAACGAGCTTGCCATGTCTATAAGAATATATCATTTCTGAGACATTTGCGAGAGCGGCATTGGTGTGTGTGAACATTCGTTTTTCAGTGTTGAGGAACCACTGTAGAGTTGGATATGGGATGAGAGATAGAAACCCTCTGGCTTTTGTGATGATCGCAAATAAATAAGGTATAGCCCTAGTAGCCAACAAGGCTTGGGAATCCTTGATGAAAGGGTGGACCTAGAAAGCATAATAATCGTCAGATACACCTCCAGCTTAAAATAGCTAAAGAGCCAGTGGCATTGCAATATGTCCATAGGCAAAAAGGCACAGTTAAACAGAGATACAACAGGCCGCAGGTTGAATTAGGAGTTGCACAACCGCGGTTTTGTCCGTGACAGGTTTCTGTCCTTTCAAAAAAACAATTGTTTACTGCAAAGCTATGAAAATGTGTGATTCTCACCGTTTCGGCATCCACCATGCCAAAGTCATGGCCAAAGCAAAGCTCTCCTACGACATCTAAGGCGGCCAAACGAGACCATCTCATAAAATCCACCGGACTTCCACTCGTCTCGATGCGCTCCTTAACCTTGAGAACTCCCTTTTTCACATGCTTGTGGATCACTGTTTCTAAGAGGCCCAGATTTGAAACGGAAAAAAAGTTCCCATATACCTTGCGGCGAGCCTTATAGGCTTTGTGGTCCGTGATTAAGGGAACGGCATCAAAATCACCGCCGGACAAGCTATACCATGAAGACTTTGGATATATATCATGGACACCATGGATCTTCTTGATTGATTCCAGATCCGTGATTGATACACCATTAGGAGTAATACGGACGAATGGCCCGTATTCTTCGTGCAGCTTATGGATAGCGAGGAATCGATCCCGTTTGATATTCCTCCAGAACCACCAGAATTCGGAGACAGCAGTATACCACGGCCCAGGTATGCCCGCCTTTGCGAGTGGCGAGAAATAAAGCCTGTAGATGGTATTGGAGGCAATGTAGCCGACTAGAATAACCAGACCTGCCAGCGGAAGATTGCGAGAGCATCGCTCTAAGAATGCTTGGAGTAGTGGTTTAAGCTCCATTCGAATCAATTTGGCTTCGATGTGAGTAGCTGTATTAAGATAGGGGCCGTCCAGAGCAGCTTAAGACCAAGAAATAGATTCTATGGGGTGGATCTTCAGAAAAAAAAAAAATCTAGGGATGAAGTGATGGGAGCTGATCATTTGAGAACAAAAGCACAGCTCGGCTCAGCTCCTCTTTAACCAGTGTATCCCCTGACAAATAGTGTGCATGTAATTGAAGGTCGCGAAACGATAGTCGAACCCGACTGTAATCTATATATAGGTTTGCCTTGAATTTTTCTGCCGGCTCACATTTATGGTCTCCGTCCATCAATTCTCGAAGTCATAGTCGCTCAAGTATAAGATGGCTATCTGTCGTAGACACGTGCATGTAAATATCATGTTAAAACCCGGCATGTATCGTGAATGATATTTTCAACAAAATAACCCAAATTTGCTCCTATATAGCTATATATGGCTGTTAATTATCATATCAAACGCACCATTATCTATCAAATAATAAGACTAACTCGAGGAACTTTGGGTTTGTTTTCCTGTGTAATGCGCAACCCGACGATATGCAATGGACTGTTAGTTTAACTATATGAATCTGGCATTCTTAGCCACGAAACTTAATCCTGGCGCAAGTTGTATTGGCCACTGTTGACTCAGCATAACTCTAGACCTCCCTCTCAGTTGCCTACCCTCAGAAGCACCATAATAGCGCGCATGAGCCAGTTGGATTCTTGACACTCTTTCATCCTCAATTCGACACGCTGAAGTTCTTCATGAATAGCGCTTTGAAGTCGCTCAAGCACCCCAAGTGTGTACTCCAAGCTCTTCGATCTATTCAGCAATTTCATCAAAAGTTGCTTCTGTTCGGCTGTTAAAGATCCCTGGCGAGATCTAAGTTGCAGTAAGCTTTTCATTTGCAGTTGATCTGTATTGTGTATATCACCCTCTGCGCTGGTTAAAGCATGTATGATCATAAGAGAAAATTTGCCTTCGTCAAGATCTGACAGGTCGCCTTTCGCTTTGCTATACTGGAGCAGAAAGTCAACATCGAAGGATAGTTCGACCAATACATATAGGCAACTTACAGTCGCAGAAGAAAGATTTTGATAGTCGTCCCGAATTTGAAAAAACCGTCCCATAAGTAAGAGCACTTGCTGAACATCAAGGTCCCTACATTTAGAGCGAATAAATGAGTTGAATGGTATGGAAGCCTCTGATCCAGGGAAACAAACCTGTTTTGAGTTGCCTCAAGTTGCATCAAACGACATGCCATTTTGAAGAGCCCTCCCGTCTCTAGCTTTTTTGTTTTTTTTAATAATCTACGCTAATTCTGGCAGTGATAGAAGCGTACTTACTTCCATCAATCATTCGAATATAGTCTTCCACTGAGGGACAGTTCGAGAAGAAAGTCCAATTGAGATCAAAGCCTTGACCAACGTGAAGATTTCGCAATTCATCTAATCATAGCACGTTGCCAACAACCACTTAGCTTAGCTCAGTGCGTAATAGTTATATCGCCAGAAATATTGGCATTCCGACAAAGGGATTCCAACACACCGGTAAAGATGGCGATCGCTTCACTTTTGTGTGGAAGTTTTTGAACCTCTTGAAGAGCTTTCACGAATAGGAAGTTTGCTGCGTTTATAGATTGAGAAGTTCCAAATACCATGTGCGCGGCAGGATTCCCCCGGCGCAAGGGAGAATCGTCTTCAATGTCGTCGATACTACTCCATCGTTCAGAATTAGTGTGTGCGCAAAATAAGTAGGAGTAGCCTCTATGGAAAGGATCTAGTAGTACGCCATATAGGCTCGCGATTACACTTACATCAGCGACGAGCTATGTAGGATGTCTACTATATCCGTGATTATGTCCACAGACGATTGTGGAGCCTGATAATAGATATCAAGTGCATTTATTGCGTAATGGCGAATCTTCTTGGAAGGAAGCGACTTGACATATTCGAACGGCTTCAGAACCAACTGCGCGAGATAATAAAATCAGAATCGGACGAGAGAGAATGGGATAAGCCATTAGATACAACCTCTTCAGAAAGATTTGAGTAATGTGTAGTCCAAGGCGACGGGATTGGTTGTGATTTGAGTGATTCATCATCGGACGTTAACAATGTTGATTCATCTGTGATATTTGGACCATAAACACTTTGAACAGCACAAACAAACCACCTAGATATATTAAAAGCGAGAGACTACTTACCTGAAAAGTTCTCGCTGATCTGAGATGACGAAGTCGATTCTTCGCTATAGTGCTTTTGCACGTAGCCATTGACAAGATGGTCGGCGACTGCACTGGCACTTTCTATTTCGCTCGGTGTGGTTGTGGAACAACTATTGATCGTGCTATAGTCGCCTAATGTTTTTCCATCCCTCAACGGGAAATCCCTCAACTTATGCTCCGGCTTGGGACAGAAGGGGCTATCCGCATCGTAGTTGTAGCGAGGATGGCCCGTATGCCATACCAAATTTCCGCTGACCATATGGTCAATCCCCGAGATATACTTTCGAATGTCATGCGGGAGCTTTGTATTATCTAATAATTGTTGGCGAAGCTCCAGATATTTTCCCTCAAGCTCTAGAATCTTCTTCTTGGCTATCTCTTTTGCCTCAGAAACAGTAACATCGTGTGTGCGTAATATAATGTAAACCGCACTAGCCGGAATCGCTGATTGATTTAACTTGATTCTTGCTATCCATTCTCTTTCAACTGAAAGGATATCATTAACAATTGCGCTGAGATAGCCGCCTAGCTTGTCAAGCGGAAGCACCGCATCGTACAACTCATCTGTTAGGGTGATATCGTATAAGTGGGGAATTAGATGAGATGTCGCTCTTCGGGTTCAAGTTGTCAGTTACACGCTGCAAATGAAAGGATTGTTGAAGATTACCAGACACTTACTTCCATCCAAAAGTGTAATACCTCTCCACCAAATATTCGTCCAGGTCTAGTATCTCGAGGTCCTTAAGCTGGTGAGTCTCCAGTGAGCGTGAAAGCCATCCCCCATAGGCTTGTGCAAACTCGGTGAATGCAGGAAAGGCATTCACGTAATCCACTATCGCTTTGCCTTGGAGCTGATTTAGAATGATCTTGAACTTTTTCTGCATTGCTTCCCTCTTCTCTGGTTCTATCTCGAGCTAGATCGGTCACGTTGTTAGGCCTGGCCAAACGCACGAGATGTATTATCTGGGAGACTACGTCACGCATACCATAAGATCTTCATCCATCCAGTCTGATTCCGAGATACCATGTTAGTCACATCCAGGATCAGTTACCTTGGATCCTCGTACCAAGATCATGTTGCAAATAAATTCTCCAGAAGGAGGGAAGTATGGAAAAATAGAGTGCAGATAGCACTTACCGTCTTGTATGAATCCAATCTCAAATATTTGACTCAACGCTAGCACCTTTTCTGGATCCGCCTCCGGGAGAAGGAGAGAATTGACTGGGCCATTTGGGCTCAGTGACCCATCGCGGACCCAGCATCCTCCTCGAGCATACCATTCTTTTCGGACCTGTAGTTGCAGCTCAATCTCCTTGGCTTCGTGGAGAGAGACGCGGGGCTCTAGAGAGAGGAAATAGCCATCTAAACGGTCCGAGGGAGTAGGGCGAGGGTGCTTGGGCGGCATAGGCGCCTTGATGAAGGCACGCTTAGATCTTGTTGCTGTCATTCTAGAAAGCAGGCCCAAAATAATGGAGAGAATGAAGTCAAAATATGATTGAAGAAACATCCAGATTGTGTTATTCGAAGACTTCGATATCGCCCGTGATAAGATCCAAGAATTTAGTGCTCGCTGGAGACTATTCGGTAAAATCTCAGTCAACTAGGTGCCCTTCAGCACTGGTATGCCGTGTCAGAAACCTACCAGATGCTGTATATTTATGGAGGAATATCAAGAGAATGGATTGTCTATCTGTCTCCCTTACACCCTACACACTCCAAGTCTCGACACCAACAAAGCTTGGTGGTTACCACAATCTTGGCAGCACCAGACAAAAGCGCAGTATCGAGACTGTGCAGGCTGCATATCATTAGAAACATCTAATCGCGACTATTTGGTTGTTCACAAAGCGAAAATTTTTCTTCCTGTCGATATGATACAGCCCTATCGTCTCGTGAACCAAACTGCAACAGTGAAGAGAGCTCTAAGCTGTTTCCTGCAAGCAATAATACTGGCATCTTATACCCCCATTGAGATCAAGGCAGTTGCCGACAAGAGGGCTCCTCCTCAGCTGAGCTTAAAAAAGTTAAGACGCGCGCCAGTGCACCACTAGTGTTGTCTCGTAAACAAGACGCCGTCTTCCATCTGTGTAACTATGCGCGACTTGTCCCTACGAGGTAAGCGTTGCCAAGTGTACTGCAGTTTTAGTCTCGGGGACGGGGGAACGCTTAGTCTCAGTGGCGCAAATCCTAAGGAACGCTATTCTTTGTTTCTCCCAATACGGATACTTCCGGCCTTATGATCGGTCGATCAGCGAGATCTCGCGTAATTGTTCCACCATGACCGGGTGACAAAAATCTGGGCAACGAGACGCGAGGTACCATCAAATCTGAGATACTAAAGCTTAACGGTCCATCAATTTCTCAAAAACACACAAAAAAATATCTCTTAAGTATACTAAGAGACCAGTAGAGTCTCCTCTTCTTGAAGATTCTTTTGATTCCAATATTGCTGTACTTTTCTCTATTATATTTGTTATGATCGTGAGTTGAACGTCCGTCGCATCAGATTTACCGAAAGAATTTGGATTGGCTTTTATCATTCGGAGACCTAGCCTCGACCTTAATTGTCGTAGCTATAGCTACTCCTTCGTGCGTCCAGCTTCTGGCCTGCGAGACAAAGCTACTCTAGAGGAAAGTGTCGGCACTTACAAACGATTATACGGACCATTACTGAGAGTAACCCGTTATATCTCCGTTTTTTTTAAATTAAATGGTGAAAATGCCATCCAGATACTACAACAAAATACAGTGACAACATTATTAAAACAGATAGAAAACGCGTATATATCGGATTAAAATGATATACCAATCTAATTAGCTAGATGCAACTGTTTGCAAATCCCCAACCTTTCCCATAGAGTACCTGCTTACATAAAGACTAGATAGGTTTTATACTAGTCTCGAAAAATAAACCCTCTCTTGCCACTTTCGTACCCGCCTTTCGACGTATACAAGATTTGCTGCCGGTTCTACCAAAACAGGAACCCAACTGGTAGGAGGAACGGCTGCTCTCCTGGAAAGGGTCCTTTTTGACAACGTTACATAATCAATTCATTATATTACATGGTCTCGTAACCCAAAATGCCATCCAGTCATTGAGAATCTCCTATTTGGCTTTATTACATTGCAACTACGCCTTTTCACAATCTGAAAACAGGGTTTCGATTGCTTAGCTCTGATCCCTGTGGTTTATTCAGCCGTCGCGGGCCACATTCGTGGTCCCTAGCGCTCTGACTTCGAGACTAGCTTAGCTCAATAAAAGAACATATGACAATCTAACTCTTCATCATGGTTGCTGGGATTATTGTGAGAGCCAATACTTTTCTATAAAGTATTAAGACTGATACGATGCTACTGTTGCGGCGCGGGCACCCTACTGGAAGACCATCATATTGCCTTAGGTATAATACATACTTACGTACCCAAGAATGGAGATATACGTATCTACTACTAGCTCCTTGTAGAGCTCAGTGAAATGGGTGTGTAGATTGCTTCTACAGGAACTGGCTCCTGAAAAGAGCAGCTAACTGTCGATCTGCCTTCCCGCTTGTTAACACTTGGTAACAGAGGTATTGGCCGACCTCCTACGTACTTTCCTAGTACCTACCTGCTACCCTAATTGCGGTCCTATGCGCTAATGTTCCTACCAATCACCCTATCCACTAACTTCTTTAGCTACGGCTCTTCAGGTACAATTACCCAATTTATCCGTGCAGAAAGCATTTTGTGCGCACTCCGAGGAATAACGGGGACTGAAAAGATGAAAATAGGCCGGCTAGTAGCAATTGACTAGGTCGCTATTTAGTATCTCCGATTTTTCTTGAACCACATCAGTTCACTTCTCGAAGTTTTCAGTAGCGCGACCGCATCAATATTTTCTAGTCCCCATTGCAGTTACGCTGCAACCCTACAGCGTAGTTCTGGAATTCAGCAATAATGGTTGGTGTGGCTCGCTGTCCGCTTCAATCCAATGACAGATACCCATGCACCCGACAAGCTAGCAGCAGGGCAGAATTCCGTGAGCGCCGGTACCACGGTTACAATTGACTACGCAACGATATCTCCTTTCCACAAAAAAAAAATCTACGTACATTATATTTCTGTGTATATATGTATTTATTGGTTGTCTCGTGAGCTAGACTGCCCTACTTTACCCGGCTTCGCCAGCCCCAGGACTGGCAGTCTGGTTTACGAGACAAATTTATTTGGCTTGTATGCTATATAATGACAACAGCTGCCTAAGTATGGCAAATCCGACCCATATTGCCATCCGGCGGGCCATAACGTGGTCCTTTCCCATCTTGCCCGGTGTAGCGCCCTGCTACTAGTCCTCCCAAGTAAGCCTGTCAGAATTATGAGACACAACAGTTCTTCTGGACTGTGTCCTCCCGGAACAAACTATCGGATCGGCAAAGCGTCTGCACAGAATCAAGCACAAATTCTCTCTGGATTAGACACAGTATCGGAAGAAAGCCGGTCCTCTAGGCTCTCACTTCACGAACAGCCCAAACGGCCCGCAGTCTGAGGGGGTGGTACTTGCTTTTAGGTCCGACCGCCTGATTCTACTGAGTATCAAGTTTGATAGTCGTTTACGAATTCGCTGGAGGACACTCATAGGCTATATCAATATCGGCCGCGTACAAAAATGAAAATACCATCGAGCGACAGCACTGTATACTATTTTAGACTTATCCATTGCCCCGAGACTAACAAAAAACCACAAATTCATTTACGGGTATATATATATTTTGGAAATTCTTCTAAACCGTCATCTGCGTGACCAACGTTACAGGACACACATATGTATGAAATAGTAAAAGAACATAAATGCTGACTTATAGCCGCAGTAGATAGCCTCTTAGTCATCTTCATCGTAACGCTATCCTAACCTCTCATCCTCTTATTAGTGTCGAAGGTTAGACTGGACCGGCTGTTCACCGACGGCGGATAAGTGCGTTGCGAGTAGTTTGGAAGGTTTTGGACTCCCACAGTAGCAGGCACCTTGTCCGCACCAGTTCCGATAAAAGAAAACTCCCAGATCCCCGGCTTACTTTCGGAAAAGCCTAGTTGTGCCACAACTAAGTTATCTGTATTCTGGCACATCGTGATATTTGTCGGTGCCGAGGCTTCCTTCGAGCCGGTTTTGCTGCAGACTTTCCACAGGAAGGAGTAGGAAGCGCCAGCGGTCGTAGTGCCATTTGGAGCACGGTAATACATTGACACAAATAATGTGGTAAAGCTGGGTGCGATCCATAAGTCTTGCCAGAGTGGCGCCACTATAGTCTTTGGCATGCAGCCTGCAGCGCTTTGGTAGCAATCGGTAGGGTATACTGGCAATGGCCGATTTTTGCCAGGTAACTTTGGGCCGGAAGGTTTGTCGAGAGTAACGAATCCATTCATGGAGATATACATGGTCCTTGAGACGGTGTGGAAAAGTTTCACTGGGAACTTGAGGTCGACTTTCATCCATGCATCATCGGTATCGGCTGGATATGATGGCGGAGCATTTTGGCTGGTCCAAATGTCCCAAAAGATGGAATATTCTCGCTTTGAGAGATTCTTCTTGTTCGACGAGCCGCTTAAATCTATTGTATGTTCTCGACATGAAGTATCTATCAGTACTTTCAATTTCTTGGCTTCCCGAGACCAACATGCATAAATATATCACACTTTAGTGTAATACTATTGCAATAATAAGGATCCATTATGATAGCCATATGATGGATTATGTCAAGCAGAATTAGCACACGCGTTAGGACACGTACCATTACTTCCAGCCTCCTCATTCACCCGAATCGCGGCGCCTAACGTAGTAGCCGCAAACGCAGCCGCGAGACCAAACGATATAAAGAGCATGTCGAGATATGAACGCACCCAAGGAAGACTGTACAGATCCAGTCACAGAAGAGCGAAATTGAAAGGATTTGTAGTGAATATATTGGTGCTCGCGTAACTAGGAGTAGATAGTAGACTCAGGATATCAGATCATAATATTATAATTCCGTTTCGAAGATACCCCTCTTATTACGCTAGGCAGATAAAGACTGACGAATAGCGGCACCCCGACGGTATCCGAAACTTCAGTAAACCATCGACGTCGCATGAGCGAAGGCGCTATCATGCGCACTTGCATTTTGATACCGAATCTGGGAGTTGGAAAGATTACTGTGTCAGGCGGTAGGAAAAGAAGAAAGCATATCGGTAAAGAGTACCGGTATCCAAACGACGGCATTGTCCTAGTTGTCTACTCTCCCTGCTTTTCATAACGGACTAATGCTCACTTTGGGATCTGCATTGCGTCCATGAGTCGGGTCCTGCGCCAATTATTCTCCCATCTAGCTGGGTCCGGTTAGCATGCACGACATCGCATCGAATTGGAAGGAAGATTCTTGCTGTTAGAGTTGGTATACAATAACTTACGATATTTGATGCAGCCATATGCATTACTTTGTATACGCAAGTCACTGGTAGGTGCACTTGCAAGGCCCACAGAAGATCCAATTGGCTCAGATTGAGGCCCATTCGAGCCCCTCCATTCATGACATTATGCAACATACTCAATTACGCAGCTGAATACTATATATCTCTGTACGGCTGCGAACCTTTCTTGAAGTAGTCGCAGCGTTCACCCGGTTTCCCGAGTTCCGAACCAGATCTATCGAGCTACGAAATTGAGTTTGAAGATAGAGTTTATCGTGCATCGAACGTTATGCGCCGGTTTCGATCCGGCCCGCTGGCGTGCCTTCGTTTAAAATTCCTCTGGACAGGGTAGGCAAAACAGGCCTCGCGTATGCATTTCTTACTCGTAGATCTCGCGAATGCAATAATCCCTTCCCGCTCTCGATGCTCTCTCATGATGGCATTTGCACTTGCCTAATGTAATTCATCTCGCTTCGCTATGTAACTGGAGAGAGTCGAGATATAGCTCATCACTTGTGCATCGCAGGCATGTAGAACAGCGATAGTAGGGAGCTTCCTTAATCGGTAGGTATACAATCTCGCAAGAGTGAAGGCCAAAAAAGCAATACATCAGGCATGGCAAAATATCTGTATGTAGATGCCTGATTTAAACAGGCATTCATTCTTTACTCATAACCTAGAACAAAAAAGAGACTCACCACTAACTGCACCAGAGAGATACGGATAGCATCTCAAAAGTTTAAAGTCCAGCCAATCAATCTGCGAGAGTCGCTGTTACGCATCAAAAGGATTGCTCATCTCTATATAAATTACGAATCTCTGGGGGACAATGTTCTGGAGCCAGTCTCGGATAGCCTTCTAGAATCAGGCCCGATAGCAGCTACCGTGGTGGGTTCCCTTTACCAACTTGCCCCACAGAAAGCTCGCCGTTGTTCTATAGAGCCTCGTAAGCCGATCTAGTTTATTAAGAACTTCTCCAGACATGGCGTAGCGTTTGTCTCACAAACTAGACTGCCGATGTAGCGTACAATCACACAACAGCAGCGAGTCCCAAGTAACCGGTCTCGTAGGCTAAATCAGTCCGGCAGTCAAGCCCGCGAGACAAGTTGCTGGTCATATCATGTGGTCCCGCAGCTCTATAATATGAGATTTGTATCTTGCGCGTCGATAGGCTTTCAAGTCACCAGGATTCTCCCGAAATTAATTTGTGCTCGGATTCGATACTGGCGCAATTAGCAAAAAGTACTTTGCATATGCCGGAAGAGATCTGTTTTTGAATACGATCTATAGATCTAAATACCATATTCTAATAAAAAATTGGCCGTATTACTGTGTCCTTAGTCTCCTGGCCCCGAGACTACTGTGTTATTACAGTATCCTGAGAGAAAATAAGTATTCCAGACAATGATTTCGTCATAATGCAGCTTTAAATTTTCAGCAAATCATTATAGTAATCCACTCGGATGTTCCGGAACAGTAGTAAAACGCTGGGATATCGACTGGAAGATTGACAGCCGCGAATATCAAGACTCGTGCATGACTATACGGACTTAAATGATACCCACCTCTACCGTGCATCTACTTTTGATTCCATAGTACGCACCTAGGCGTTGGCTTATTGATATACCGCTTGAGGAACCCCAAGCTGGTTTCGTAAACCCTTCCTTGCCACTTTGCGTTGGTTTGGCGCTGCGAGACCATCCCAAGCTTGTTCTTCGAATCGCTCAAAGCGATTGATCGTGGTATTTGTTAAGTGTTGTGTATGTTGTATTCTGAAACTTGCCCTGGACACACGGATTATTGTCAAACAGTCTTGCAGTTGGACATGTCAAAGCTTCCTGGAAGTCTTCTTCGTATACGTCCAGAAGTTGACCCACTACGAGGCTTAGCTTAGATGAATATGAGACTCCCCGATGAGTCGCAACGGTTTACTTTACTTTGGAGTACAGAGCTCGAGTAAAATTCAAAAATTCATTTTTGGTATTTATCGGCCCATTAGTGTGGAGGGGAATAAATCTGTGCAGCGGCAAATGCGAACCGCGGCCACTGAGGGCACGTCGTCGAGGCTCGAACTGAGATTGGCGGAGGAATTTAGGCAGAATCCAGCCGACAGGCTACCGGCGACCACATCTCTCCAACAGCTCATCGGCAAATCTCAATCTCTCAAGTGAACGAATGATTCAATTTCGAGATTTCCGCGGCATCTCGACTCTGGATGGGAGGTGTTGGTGAAATGACGTCAGCGAGCCGGCCATCTGTCAGCTGAAGTAATCGCCCGCTACGCTGTTACTAATCGTCCACCGCGTTCATGATTAAGCCAGCAACGCCGTGCCCTGCATACGGCTTCATGGCCTAGTCAGCAGCTTACATACATACGCTCGAGCTAGAGCTGGAAGTAGTAGAGCTAGAACTAGACCTCGGCCGGGTGCACACTCTCGCTGGAGATGTTTTGCTGGCGTTTGGGTTCCCCCACTCGAACACTCGCGACTAGGCCGGGCCCCAACGGAATCCTATCCGGATTGTTAACGGCCGGTGCACGACTGGGATATAAAAAGCCGATCGCGTTCCCCTGTATAGCTGTAGGATTCTGCTCTCGGTCCGTATCGGCTCGTAAACCACTTCCTCAACTATACTCGTACCCTCGGCTGGAAAAATTCGAATTGTCGCGGCGGATTTCAGTCGCTCGATATATTATAGCACCAGGTGAGTTTTCGTGGGTGAGGGGGTTTGATTAGGTGATGTTGCCTTAGCTCGCGGCTCGCGGCCGAAGCTTAAATTCGTATAGTAGCCCCGCTACCAAACCTTCACAATCCCATCATCATCAATCAATTGCTGAACGGTTTATTCTCTCGCTCGACTCCAGATCTTCGAATAGCACATAGTTCACTCGGAAGAAATAGTCACGATGGTTGCTTCTCTCGATCAACTCAAGGCCACTGGCACGGTACGTCACGGTGAACCCCGCGAGTTGCTCGCTAGCCCCACCTAGGCACTGTCGCGCCGCCACCGCGACTATAAAGCTCTCATGGACCAATTTTGCTGACTGTTGTTCATAGACCGTTGTCTGCGACTCCGGTACGCTCCTACCAATTCTTCACAATGGCCGGAAGATACCGGGCTAACGAGTGATTCCACCAGGCGACTTTGCGACCATCCATAAGTACAAGCCGCAGGATGCCACGACGAACCCCTCGCTCATCCTGGCTGCCTCGAAAAAGCCCGAGTACGCCAAGCTGATCGATACCGCCATTGAGTACGGCAAGTCTCACGTAAGTTCTCCATCACCCACCCAGGGAGCGATGTGGGATCCAGTAGTAGTGGCGGTGACAGTCGGAGATGCTGATACAGCGGAAACTCTAGGGCTCAACCATCGACGAGCAGGTCGACGCCTCGTTGGACCGCCTGTTGGTCGAGTTTGGCAGGGAGATCCTCGAAATCGTTCCCGGCCGGGTTTCGACGGAAGTTGATGCGCGGTTCTCCTTCGACAAACAAGCCTCAATCGACAAGGCCCTGCACATAATCGAGCTGTACAAGTCTATCGGGATCTCCAAGGACCGCATCCTGATCAAGATCGCAAGCACCTGGGAGGGCATCCAAGCCGCTCGGGAGCTCCAGGCCAAGCACGGGATCAACTGCAACCTGACCCTTATGTTCAGCTTGCCGCAGGCAATTGCTGCTGCAGAGGCTGGCGCGTTTCTCATCTCACCGTTCGTCGGACGTATCTTGGATTGGTACAAGGAGAAGACTGGGCGCACCTACAGTAAAACCGAAGACCCTGGTGTCGAGAGCGTGCGCAAAATCTTCAACTACTACAAGAAGTACGGGTACAAGACTATCGTGATGGGTGCTAGCTTCCGCAACACCGGCGAGATTTTCGAACTAGCTGGTTGCGATTACCTTACCATTAGCCCGAGCTTGCTCGAGGAGCTGTACAATAGCGAGGATCCCATGCCACTGAAGCTGGACGCCGCTGGCGGTGAGTACATCCTTTTGCATAAAGTTCCCAATTTCAAGATCAATGCTAACGTGCTATGCAGCCTCGGCACTCGATATCAAAAAGGAGTCCTACATTGACAACGAGGCAGAGTTCCGTTACGCCTTCAACCAGGACCAGATGGCGACGGAGAAGCTGAGCGACGGCATCCGCAAGTTCGCAGCCGATGCTGTGACGCTGAAGGAAATCTTGAAGGCCAAGCTGTCCGCGTAATCCCGCTGCTAGCTCATTGATCCACGCTGTTCTTCCTTTCGTCCGCGACCAGTCTTTTCCGTGTAAAAATTGGACTCTCGCTTATTGGAATTACTTCGCGAGTGTGGCGTGGCGATAGCTTATAGCTTAGCAATCGATTCGCAGGGTTGAGACACCGAAAAGCAATGCAACGTCGTTTGAGAGTATTCGAGCGAAAGCAAACTGTGAGAGAGACTGCTCAGCTTCAAGCTAAATGCTTTCTTCAAACTGGCGATCCCGCTGAGCAGCGGCTTAAGTGTGTAAAGTAATATCGATTGCATACTAAGAAGTAGCTGCTGCAAATTGCCATGAGGCTAGGGATCCGCCTGCCGGAGGCGTATTACGTCTCGCAGGTGTACCCGGATGTACGATGTTCAAAGTATGCAGGTCGGCCCAGGCCCTACATGCGTCCAGATTTAACTTCAATGGTAGTATCTATAGCCTCGATGCCATAGTATTGATAACCCCGGAGAACTGGAGCCATTCTACAATGATCATGGGGTTTATTTTGGTGTGCAATCAAGTAGCACAGCTCGAAGAGACCTAGGCTAGATGCCTACTTGGCCTCCAGCATGTCCCCGTATATAGTAGCTAGATTCGTCAGCGCTTAAGTAACTCTTACCATTGTCATTAGGTACTCTAATCATGCCTGGGCTGGACTAACCCTTGGCTCCGGAGCCTGTGGTACCAGAGCACCAAACTCATAACATCCGAGATACCGAGATCCCCAGATTACGACGCCGATGGCCAGTTTGAGCCGCCTGGTAATCGATATAACCTATGGCAGGAATGCTTCCGTCGGCACCAGTGACACGACAAGGCTGCCCCTTCATCCGCCACGGAGCCGTTTCAATTTCACATTCCTGCAAATATTTGCATACGTACGCTGACTAGCGAGCGGCGCAGGGCTTCAACGCCAAGAGGTGGCTGTGGGCCAGCAGAAGAAGATTAAATACTCCGGCGCCAGACATCCGGGATCGATCTTTTATTTTCTGGGTCCACAATCTTCAACTTTCCAGATTTCGAATTCGCGCTCAAGGCTTCGAGACATTCCAACGGTTTCCCCATCATCAGTCGTCCCGCCGTCGCTTCGTCTATTCTTCTCGATCGATCCTTTCGAATCACATCTCCGGGGCAGGTGCACTAGTTTCGGATCCGGCTCGTGGCAGCTGAAGTTGGCATACGCACGTCAGCGCACGCAACCCGATGGGAGTGGGCCCCTGACCGCCAGCGTATCGTCCCACATACCACCATCCCTTCTCGTCGCTCGTTACCAGCCGCTGCTGTCGGCTTCTACAAACTCCTTGCCGTCTCTAAGCTTTTCCGTTCCTCTTGACTCGTTCCAGAAAGCTAGAAGCTCTGGTTTGGGAGACTGCGGGTGCTATTTTTGGGGGCTTGTATCGACCAGATCGCTGCACACGACGGATTCGACTGTTCGATTTAAAGTTCAGATCCGGAGCAAACCTGCGTACGGGCGAGGACTCGCCACTGCTTCGACCGTTTTTCGACTTCTATAACCTCCCAGCAACGAGTCGACTTTGGGTCGGGCGAGACGGACACGACGTCTTCGTTGAAAGAGCTCTCGTGGAGGAAGACGGCTGTAGCGCCGGAGGGAACAGGTCTGATCGAGGGATCGGTCAGGAGGGAATCTAGTCATCACCGCTATCACCACCACAACCACTATCCACCACCATGTCGCTAGCCGTCAACTATGCGACGATACCGTCCAGCGAGGCGGGCTCACGGCCCGTGAGCAGAGGCTCCATGACGAGTGGCACTATGGGCAGTCGGAGCAATAGTCGGAGGTACGAATAACATCTAAACAGTCGAGATCGATCTTTAGGGAAGCAAGCTGACAGGCTGACGAACACCAACAGGCCGATGCGACGGCGAAAGTCAACCAGTAACCCCTACCGTGGCGAGGCGTCGTTTTCCAGCTCCGTCGTCAACCTGCTAAACACGAGTACGTTACATTCAAAAGACACACCCACCTCATGAATGACCGACGCGGACTAACAACATGAAATCACAGTTGTGGGCGCCGGCGTCCTTGCCATGCCGCTGGCGATGTCACACATGGGCATGCTCCTTGGTATCCTCATGATTTGCTTCTCCGGCCTCGCTGCAGGGTTCGGCCTATACCTGCAAACCAAATGCGCACGCTACGTCGACCGCGGAACCGCCAGTTTCTTCACGCTCAGCCAGCTGACGTATCCGTCCGCCGCTGTGGTATTTGATGGAGCCATCGCCATCAAGTGCTTCGGCGTAGCGATAAGCTATCTTATCATCATCGGCGACCTGATGCCGCAGGTGGCGGTAGGACTGTGGCCGACCGCGGCGGATGTTGGGTATCTTGTCGACCGGCACTTCTGGATCACGGGATTCATGTTGATCATGATTCCACTGTCGTTCCTGCGGCGACTGGATTCGCTAAAGTACACGTCGTTCGTGGCGCTTGTGTCGATCGGGTATCTTGTGATTATCGTCCTGGCGCATTTCCTGCGGGGTGATACATTAGAGGCGCGGGGAGAGGTGCATTATCTGCAGTGGGCGGGGGCGGTGACATTCTTCTCCAGCTTTCCGATCATGGTGTTCGCGTACACTTGTCACCAGAATGCAAGTCCACTCGCTTCCATTCCCTATCGAACGTGCAGCTAACGTGGTGGATATATAGATGTTCTCGATCCTGAACGAGATTCAGAATAACTCGAAAAAGCAGACAACCGGTGTCGTCTTCTGCTCCATCGGCGTTGCAGCGAGTATCTACACCCTTGTCGCAATCACCGGCTACCTTTCTTTCGGCGACAACGTCGGCGGCAATATCATCGCCATGTGTATGTCTCACGCAGTCCCACGCATCCTCAGAACCATGATACCAGATGCTAATTGATATGTGTCTACAGACCGAGAATCCATCGCCTCGACAATCGGCCGTGCTGCCATCGTCGTCCTTGTCATGTTCTCCTACCCGCTGCAAATCCACCCTTGCCGCGCATCCCTCCACAACATCCTGAAATGGCGCCCGTCATCCTCGCCAACTTCGCTCCCTGTCATCGCCCGCTCCTTCACAGCACCGGCAGTAACCGCTGTAGCCGCCGAGCCGATGACCGACCTACGATTCTCCATAATCACCACGGTTCTCATCGTCTCGACCTACGTCACTGCCATGACAGTCGCTTCGCTCGAGCGGGTGTTAGCTTATGTCGGCTCGACAGGAAGCACCTCCATCTCATTCATTCTGCCAGGTCTCTTCTACTGGCGAATTTCGCGACCAGGCCCGGGCGCGAACAAAATCAACCATGTCGGCGACGGCAGTGAAGATGAAGAGTCCGATGAGGACGATGATGACACTATCGCGATCGGTATGCCCGAGAGGGAGAGTGCGAAGATGCGCAGGTGGTTGAGGAGGGGCGCAGCGGTCTTGATGGGGTATGGGTTTGTGGTGATGGCGATTTGCCTGACCATGAACATCTTCTTCAGCGCCAAAGGAGGTCACCATTAGGCCTCTGCAAGGTCTGGCTGACACAACAAGCGGACTTAAAAGTCTCCCAGCAAGATCATTATAGACCGTATGTTTCTGGCGGACATCTTGATTGATCGTATACAGTATATACATTCGGTGGAAGGGTGAGAACACCCCACATATACTGGAGCAGAAGTTACATCACGAAGGCATGGCTCTTTTCCATTCGTTGTTCATATATACACATCATTACTTGGTTCCATTCTTTTTCGCTACTGCTACCATAGTTGCTTGCCACTCATTAGCACGGAGTTTTATGCTTATATACAGTTGGCTGCACTGGGCAGTTTATCGAGTCTATATTTATTAGTTCTTATCTTGGGGGGCTTCCATGTATAGTATTTTTTGTTGGTCTTCTTGATAATCAAACGGATAGAATTCAGGTATTCTCGTTCAGGATTGCTCTATGGGTATCATATTGGCCTGTCGGCAAGGCGTGGAGATGAACGCGTAGGACAAAGGCGGTAGAAAGATCAGGCGTGATCTGGTGCCCCCAGTTTTTGATACAACGGTTGTTGTAAGGATGGTTCAATTTCGTAGGCGCTGCCTTGCATGAAAATGCATCCTCAATCCATCAGGACAGTACTATGCCTCGCATGGCCGTGTCGTCTCCGTATCTTGGTGGGTGGTCGGTGGTGCCTCTGCATCGTCCAGCGAGTCGGCGGGCCCCCGAACCCTTTGCGAACCATTAGATAGAGACTGCACGTATGTATCATATGTCGGTAGTCATCATATCCACCACCCATCACGCCTGCCCCTCTTCCTTCTCCACTTCGGCCCTCCGAACCACCCTATCCACCCGTCCCACCCGCTCGTCCCACTCTGCAAAGCATCCATTCACACCCTCCACCCCAACTTCGTACCATCTCTCCAAAGCCTTGACGCTTCTTCGCCGCAGCTCGGCCATCTCACGGCCCTGCATCTCCTGCATCACGGTCAACCGATCCAGCCGCGGCTGCAGCGATATCAGCCGGACGCTGACATCCACATCCGGCACCGGCAGGTCCCGCAACGACACCAACTGACTCGCGACGCCCTGCGCGCCGGGTGCAGCGGATAGCACGACTGCAGCCTTTTCCGCAACGGCAAGGCCACCTGCGGGCGGTGGCTGTGACGCCGGCAGCACGTCCGCGAATATTTCCGGGTACGACGCGTGTAGTGTGAGGAGGTCGTGGACCGGGCGGGAGTGATTTGCGAGACGGGTGAGCGCGGCTTCGAGAGCGGACAGACGCGCACGGATCGAGTGGTCGCGGTGGTTGATTTTCGCGGCGTGCAAGGAGAGCGGGGTGGATGTGTTTTGCGGGTTCTGTAGCTGCGTGCCGACGAGAGAATGTTCGATGCGGGCAAGCCGCTGAGAGAGCGAGGAGAGTGTTTGCAGGGCGAGGGCTTCGGTATCTATTGTCGTCGTCATTGTGTCGCTATATCGTTATGTCGTGATGTCGTGATGCCGTGGGGAGAGGTGAGGTAAGGTGAGGTGAGGAAGGTTAAGGTAGCGAGGCGTCTAATCGCGACTTGGACCGTTGAATATTCCGACTTCAACGACCATGCCGTCCTCCTGTAAAGAAATCCGTACGCACCCGTCCCGTTCCTACTCCCAATCCATGGCACTACCGAAGCCCGCACGACGACAGAAAGGGACACTGACAACCACGATCATGGCTCGATAGGCGCCGCGGTCGTTGAGTGCTTGCGCTCATCCGACTGTATCGCCAAGCAAGGCAACTCACCCTCCGACTGTATCCGCATGCCGCTGAAGGAGACTCTGCCCTTGCAGTGCCAGCAGCTGCTGCATGCATACGGACAATGCAAGTTCGTTCATGTGCTCCCTTGCCTCTCAGAATACCTGGTCGTTTCGTGTACATGAGCGCGTCGGTGGTGCAGATAACTGACAGCGGTTGTGCCCGGCCACCACAGGAGGCGAAATATTGATATGCGGTACCGATTCCGGGTATGTCCTCTTTTCTCGCACACCGCTGTACAAGTGATATTATACATACGGATGCTAATTGATGATGATACCAAATAGGGGAATAACGTCAGTCGCCCGCATGCCCTCTCGCCCGACAGGTCGCTTACTAGAATCCTACATCACAGCCCATTGGAACGACGCAGGAACTTCACGAGACCCAAGAGACCGTGCCGCAGCTCTACGGCGGCCGACCAGCACTACCGCCGATGCCTGGTACCAGTGGCAACGAAGACGAGACCGATAAGAAGGAGTGACAGGTGTTATACAATATTAGACCTGCAAGCTGCAGGTATGGTGATCGTGACGTATTAGGTCGACGAATAACCTCGGTGTGCTAACCGCATCGTAGATTATAGTTATCATATTTGGCGTTATGGGACACTTATGTACCACTATCAACGTAAATACAAGACGCTCTTGGATGAGCATGTACATACGGATATACATCTACATTCCTCCAACCACAGATTATTGCACTTATTATCAGCCTCGATTCTCGGATCACGACATAAATTTCGCTCCTTAAATTATCGCAAATACCGGTCGAATCCACTTCCTTATATCACGGTGTAGCCACCATCGACACGGATATCGGCGCCTGCAATTCCAAGTTAGAGTCGGATATCGAATCCACAACGATCATATAGACTTTATGACTTACCGGTTGTATAGGCGCTCGCATCACTGGCTAGGTAGACAACTGTCCCCATCAGATCAACTGGGTTGCCCATTCTCCCTGCGGGAATTTTGGAAACCCAGCTATTGTACAGATCTGGTTGCTCATCAATGATCTAACAAAACCTGTATCAGTTTGATCCTTGCAATAACGCCAAATCATAGAACCGACATGTGGAGGATCAAAACGCCTTGTTACACACCTTCTGCGTCAGCGCGGTCATCATATATCCTGGGCTAATGCAGTTCACTCTGATCCCATGCGGCGCCCACTCGACCGCTAGACTCGCCGCCAACTGCCTCACTGCGGCCTTGCTCGCATTATACGGTGCCTGCGGCTGCGGCACATTCACCGCGACAGCACTCATACTCCCAATCATTACGATGCTGCCGCTGCCCTTCCCATTCTTGATCCACTCCTTTGCGACCTCGACTGCGCAAAGATACGAGCCATCGACGTTCACGCTCCACAGCTTCTGTATGCGCGAGTGTGGGTATTCCTCGGCTTTGAAATTCTCGGTGAACCCAGCAGATGTGACGAGGACATCTATGCCTGAAGTGTGTTTCGTGAGTATATCAGCGAAGGAAGCGCGGATTGAGTCCGGCGAGGAGACGTCGCATTTGTGCGCGGTGACGATAGGCTCTGGGGCATCCGGGTTGCTCGATTGGAAAGTTTTTTGGAGATTCCCCGCGGATACAGCGGCTTCTTCGCCGTTCAGGTCGACAATCGCGACGTTAGCACCACTTTCGATAAATGCCTGTGACATTATGTAGCCGAGACTATGAATTTATCAATATGGTGAATCAGTAATATATTCGCGAATAGGTATTGTCAGTGAGAGCAACCCAACTAACCCTCTCGCACCACCCGTCACGACACATGTCTTGCCCTCAAGACTAAAAGTTGGTAAAGTCCTCTTTCGACGTGAATTGACCTGCGCTGGGGCATCTTCTGGTACTCTTGTCGGGTGATGGTGTTTTATGTCCGGGTCTACTCGAGCAGCCTCACCAGCCGTACTACTTGGCGGGGCCTTGGATGTTGACGGCGGGTCAATTGGCTTTGCTACAGATGCAGACATGCTGAATTGGCGAGCTGGTAATGTTATCCTAGAATTGATTGATAGATACCGTAAGGTGAGAGTTGGAACCAGACGAGGTTTTAAAAGCCGACGTGGGAAAGACATGGCGGCGGTTCAAGTTCTGATGTTCAAAGTTTATACGTATGCAGCCGTGTATATCGATGACGAGTGATTACCGATCAAAATGATAATCCAGAGGAGCGCGATATCTCAAGTAGTCGATGATTACCTAGGTATCTGCAGGTTGAAGTCAATGGGATCCGGGAATTTGATCAAGGGGAAATTGATAAGACGTCGAGTCCCTGGCAAGTGGGTGCTGCTGACGATACTGCAAGGCAAGCAGGCAAGGCCAGGTGCCGGATCTCGTATATACCGCCGGATCTACCTCCAGGACCCCAAGATAATCGCATTAGCAGCGCAAGCTCTCAACCGCGCCCAATGGGGTTGGCGTATGTCATAGTGCTGTGGAGTACAGGCGCCTCGAGACGACTGCCAGACAACAGCCGGACGTGGCAAACCGACGTAGTCTCGGGACGTCGAAGCCGACGCGACGGTGCCATTAGGCGAGCAGCGTCTCCAACATGCAACAATAACAACACCATGAACCTACCTGGCTTGAAGACTGTGTCTGGTTTATGAGACAAGAATTTCCGCAGGAATTGTCAGATGCTAATTGCCATTTAAAGAACATTATATCGCGCCCGGTAGCCGCTTGTTATATCCTCCTATTAGGATCGCATATATACATACATATATATAGACTTTATGTACATTACCAAGTTGCAAAGTCAGCTGGTCAATTCGACGTCAAGGGCGAGGGATTGTGGGACCCGCAGCTTTGCCAGTGCTCCATTCAATATAGATTGGCGGTGGATTTGCCCGCGTTCTGGCCATTCTCGAAAGGGTTGCTCCCAAATAATAGAATCGAAAGCTGTCTGGGTTTCCAATAGGTCTTAATGGCTGTGGGTCCGGATCATCTGGCGTCGGGTTTAAAGGATCATCTTCTTCGGCTGCACGCTCTAAGCAATGCTGGACACCATCTACGCAGGATCGGTTTCAAGAGTTAGCTCTCGTTCAAATATGCGAATGGCCCTCCGGGAGATCCTCCCAGTCACAAAGACTCCAAGAATGCATGTGATGTCTTCCTAGGCGCGAGTTGAACGTCTTCGAAGCTTCTTCGCATGTACGTACAGTCTTCATCATCATCCGCTAAGTCTTTCACAATTAGATGTAAGATCTCGTGTAATAACATGCCGCTCCTCGGAGTAAAAGACTGCAATGTCATGAGGATATCGATTTGATTAGCTGATGGCAACGCATCAAGCGCTATGGCTTCTCTGGAAGGATCGAATCCATGAGGACACATGGTAAGCCTGCCCTGAGCGTGAAGTGTAATGCCGTACGAGTCTTCCTGACATACAGGACCGCCGTCTGCCGGAAGCGGTGCTACAATATACTTTTTTTCATTTACGAGCCACCATCCACCGAGCCCGTTACGTGTGCCATCCGCGTTGTATAACGCCTCACGGACGCCTGGCATATCCTTCAGGAAACGCGGTGAGCCATCGGGAAGATTTTCGTATATGATATCTCCAGTGCCTATAGCTCGGGGCCGATCGGTTTCCGGATCTTGCAGTTCTAGCCAACTGTCACCGCAGTGTAATATCGGCTTTCCTTCATCAAGGTCGATTTCTCCAGTCTGAAAGAATTGGTCTGTCCTCTCGAGCACACCTAGACGCTAACGCCAGTAAGTAAGTAAATACTCTCACACAATACTGAACTTGTATGTGTTAGATAGCTAAGATCTGAGGATTTTATACGCACTAAGATATTCCTGATATTTATTTGGATCTTCTGGTTGACTGAAGACATGCCGAATACCATCAGGTGGGTTAACACCTTGATAAGGATCCCGGCCTTTCACGTTAAACCAAGCCGTTGCCATCAACACCGAAGTTCGCTGACGATAAAAGGTATCTGGGTCTCTATTCAAAGTAGCCCTTCTCGTGAAATACCGCATTAGATCCAATCCATCTGCTACCAAAATCGCGTTTTCGTTCCACCAATTATTCAACGTATTTAGTTGGTCCGGACTACAGCCGCCCCCCAAGGGTGCCATTGTTACTTCAAAGGCTTCCTGAAGCGAAACTAAACCAGACACTAGACCGGGAGCCCAGATAATGTATATGAATGAAGATGCAGCAAAGTTACCCATCATGGCGCTGCGTGGGCTGGCTGGCTGGCTTGTCGATTAGACGTGTCATCCCGCGCTCGAGGGGAACAACGAGGTTATCGCACGAGACAACATATGAGTTCAAGACCGTGGGCTGCTTTATATTACACCATGCATGCGAGTCAGAAGAACTTTGGACTCGGTGACATAGTTATGGCCATCTTTGATCAATCAAAAACAACTACTTTACTATTCCTTCATAACGACTTTGCATTGGTTAGACGGTTTCCAGACAGTTTCAAACATATTAGATGTCATTACCAAGACTGATCTAGATTTAACGCCTAATTATGCATCGGTGGCTATCATTGAAAGCGCCTCGTACAATTCAGGCTTCTTTCTATTCAGAGCCCATCGTTTGGACACGGGTACACGCGGGTATACATAGGTAATTTCTAGTATTCTGTACTAATTGATAGAGCGAATAGGGCCCGAAACCTCAAGTTTTGAGATAGAAGCGGTAATGCATCTCTTGTGAGATATTTAGCTCCGGCTTCGAGCGACAATACTTTCTTGACCTATCTATTCAATCATGTATGTACCGGCCGACCTCAAATCGCAATCGATCCTCTTTCATGTCCTTGGGGCCCCTGCAAATGCTTGCTGATTTCAATCCGTGGAAATTACCGGATTATATGTAACGCAATACCGTAATCACAGCTAAAAGCATAAAGTGCATTACATTAGAATTCAGCAGCATGCAGTCGCAGTTTCATATATAGCAATATTGCACATGAGCACGTAATTATGGCGGCTGCCCAGAGGTAGGGTAGCATTTCAATTTGCAACACCGCTTATTTATCTAAATATTTGTCAGCCGGGATAATGCCACATGGGCACAAGCGGGCCTGATGAGACCACTAGTTGAATATGTTATATTCGCCTCTTCTGTTTTTCAGTAGCATGACTGCCTCGCGTATTTGCGTTATCTCTATCATCTATTGAGCGAGATGCATACGCGTGCTCTCGTGTTAACGGTAGTCATTTGATCTTAAATTAGCCGTGATAGCCCTTAAGTCTTGGGGGAGGGGGGGTTTTTTTTTCCTCGAAGCATTCGAGTCCCAGAGTGCACTGCTCATCACGCAACAGAGAGTGATCGTATTTTTGCCTAGTACAACGGTAAACAAAGTTACTTCCTGCGGTATTTCACGCAGTGACCCTATTCGCCAAAAAACAAAACTTCCATACAGAAACCTCGCCAAGGGGAAGCTGTCAGATCTGGGGTTCTCTGACTAAGCGGCGGCACCTAACATAGTAAGCTCGCCGGAATCGACTAAGTCCCGAATCCTGAATCAAAGCTACTCTCTCATGGCGTAGCCTAATATGAATATGTGTAAGGCGTGACGGCGCACGGTGGGCTTCCCGAGCTCACCACGTTTTCATTACCCGACCCCGGTTCTTATCAGAGTCCCCGCTCCCGGAACACCGCGGAAGCTGGCCCCACTCTCGATATAGTCTTGTGGGCCAGGGTGCCGTTCACATCCGACTTGCTATGGCTCCTATACCTTATATTGGATTTTTAAAGTGATTTGCTTTGATTGGTCTCGTAAACCAAACCCTGAAATATAGAACGAACGACATAGCAGCAGCTCCTTGACACTCGACGTGCGCCGGCATCCTCGATGCTAAGCTTCAGAGGCGGTGCAACTAACAATATCCAGAAAAGGTTGCATAAAAGACCCTTTTGCTACGTGGAGCTAAGCTATTCAAATACTTATTAGAGCGCAGGGTCTCGAGGTGTACGAGGCGTCAATAGGTGATATATTGATACGTTTAATGGCTTTAAAGAATTTTCCCCAGTGGGCTTGGATATTCGTACGCTAATTATTTGCATAGCGTATGCTGCTGCATGGACTAATCCCAAGTCCGCTTTGAGATATAGATATATACAAATGCGTGCTGCTATTTCTCCCAAATTGAAATATATACGCTATTCCATGCAGCATCCTTGTAGCGCCGCTATTTGAAATCACAGGGGCGGCTCCTTAATCGGACGACGGACCGGTTTAGGAGCAGCGTCGGCTCTCTTGCAGTCTTCTCGTCTGTGCAGTGGTGGCTCCTTGATTGGTCGACGGGGGAGACCCTTGGTGACCTCGAACCCAGCATTATCTTCAGCACAGTCAGCCCCCCGCCTGGCCAAACCCCCCAATTCTTCCGGGATAATTGGTGGCGTGTGAATGATTGGTGCAGCAGAAACAGATGCCGCAGCCGCAACGAAGAGTAGTAGCGTAAACCGCATATTGAGATTTTTGTTACAAGCGTCTAAATAGTGTATTTGATAGAAGTTTTGAGGTATAAATCCGTCCAGGTTCGGCCTCGAACTGATCGGAGGGCTAAAGAGCTGGAGTACAAAATCTTGGCAATATATGGAGAGTAGATGTTAAAGAATGTCGGGTGGTTCCGGTCCACGATTGATATAAATGAGTGTGCTTTGTCTGTGGCGTCAAGCCTGTGTCTCTAGAGTGATATAGTATGGTGATTTTTAGATACTGTGCCAAGTACGGGCAGTAGACTGGTCTTTATATACCCATCGAAGGCATTCAGGCTTGCACAAGCAACAGAAGTATTTGAGAAAGGGGAGATATCACCAAGTCAACAAGCCCCCCGTGGGGGTTCAAGGAATCATGCATTCATCGATATGATTTGAATATGCACGCCAGACGCCGTTCATTTTGATTTATCAATTGCCATCTTTTGACAGCTCGGACCGCTGCAGTGTTGGTTTCCCCTGTTCGCTGAAGCGCTCGATTAGCCATTTCCCAATTTCGCAGGTATTTTTGCCTGAGAGCTCTTGCAAACAGTACGACTGCGTCCCGACATGGCGTGACGTCTCGCTTCCAACGTTCGCTTCTTCCCAAATACAGACGACATCCGCGTCTCACAAAGTCTCCGGCGCCTTACCTTTTCAACAGGAACTCGAAATCGGGATGTTCGAAAGTCCCATGCCAATGCACCGGTTTCATGCCAAAAATGCATTTTGAACGAGACGAACTGGCATAATATAACAACTTAGCCTCCGTCGGCAGAGAATCATATTGCTGGCAATGCAACGCGTGCAACGTTATAAACGCAGCGCTGTAGTCTCAACACCAGCAATCCTGGTATAATTTCGCAATGAACCCCCACAGTGAAGAGCCACTAGGCCGCCTACAACAAGGATGATGTGAGCGCTATAAATATAGCAGCAAGAGCCGCACGTACATGTCTCTGTGAGCTCTCTCGATTTCTGTTAATTACGACCTTCTTTGTCTCGAGGAACACCTATAGGATAGAGGATATCTGCCTCGGTAGTATAGCGCAGAATCCAGTTGACGATATTCCAATTGAACACTATGGCATGTGTTTACAGTCCAGCACGATCTGACTCTGAATAATTAACACAGACGTTGAATTATTTTGGCAAAAGTCAACTATGTTGCCGTTGCCTAACGGTTCGCGACAGAGCATGCTAGATCCGCATCTACCATCCGGTAGATGGTACCACGACAATGCCACGTGCACTTGGCCAGCTAGTTGAATGAAAAGCAACGCTCTAGCACCTTTAATTCCCATCTATACAGCCTATTATCGTTTGAAAAGTATTGCAATTGGAAAATGGAGAGTTCGGTTTGGGATGGTCTCAGTCCACGAGCGCTCCCAATTGCAATCCATTGAAGCCTACAACACGCTTGTTCACGGCAACACAGGCTTTATACAACTGTCCATCTATGCTATATACGGTCGTAGTACGAGTGATTGAGACAGTAAGACAGTTCGCTATCTCTAGACTACTGATATGTGTCTACGTGCCTCTATACAGACCCAAAGCTTTAAAGTCGTTTCGAAACAGAATCGATGTTGTCCCTGTCGATCACTAGAATTCGGTGAATCCTAAGAAATTGACCGAGCCGGATCCTCCGGAATTTTGACAGCTTGGCTGCACGGCTAATAACCACATTTATCGTTAACCTCGTTCATTTTACTGCTAAATGTACACTTAAGTAGTATTGTCATTGAACGCCGAGGTTCACTTTATTCCATTGCATGGGTGCTCCGCCGTAACTAGGTCAGAATGCGACTACCACCACGTGGCCACTATATCCAACTGTCTCGTTACATCGGCCATATACGGGTCTACAAATTAATATAAAGATGACTGTGTTTGCCCGACCCAAGGACTGGGGGTCTGCTTTACGAGAAAATGACTCTGCCTGGCAAACGAGAATTCGGTTTGCGGAGCCAGTTAGACCCGAGAATTCTTACATCCAAGTATAAATTTGCCCAGATGTCGAATGTCAAGCTCGATCGCGAGTGTACTATAAGTCGGATTATCATTAATGCATTCAGATCAATGGCAAATCTGCTTCTCTCCTCCGCTCATTGTCAGCAGCGCGAGGGATATGTCAGTGTGTGGAATCCTATGACGACAGGCATGACCATTGAATGAATCCTCTTGACTTCGGTCACTTTTAAAATAAAGTTTCCCCATATATTTAATTATCCAATGATAAAGGGATCAACGTTGACATTCTACGGTCCGCAAATCAAGTGATATGCTAATGTGTAAGGACGACATGGTTGGAAAGATCTTAAGAGAGTCTGCGAGTCCAGACACTCCATCGTCCACAAAAACCATTCTATCCGTTATATCAAATACACCGGAGCTCCCTGCGCCTGGTCATCTATGTATCAAAAGAAAACTCAAATCGCACGGCATATTTATAGTTAAGGATTTTACGAGCACAGAGACACCTCGCCAGCCCTTTCTATGACTACCATTCGCAATAGCTTAGGAGCTCTCGGACGCCCGTTCACGCAGACATAAATTCAAATCTACGAGTCACGTTGCACATATACGATTTTCAAACTTTTATACCGTGCTTTTATATTGAGAACCCCTCACTAACTCCTAGTTACATTCCCCGTTGCACCACCACCACACCCAAGCGTGCCAGCTAGCCAGCTAGAAGAACCCAGTCCCCCGCACCCACCCCACCCCCCGAAACAAAACTTTTGATCCGAATTTATCCTCCAGTAAACCAAAGCTTTTGACTTGAATTCATTCGCATGAAATCGTCGCTGAACTCCCAGAGCAACAGCAATTTGCGCAACACGGCTATGAACTAGCCGGCGCCGCTAATTTACAGCTTCTTGAAGCCGTGCGCGAGACCGCCGCTCATAGCGTTCGCAAGCGTGGACCCAATGACACCAGATGAACCAGCCTCCTTCTGGCGACTTCCGGAGGCCGAGGCGACGTCATGTGCCGTGTTAACGACGGCGTCGCCGACCTTTTGGCACTTATCGGGCTGGAAGGCACAAGCGACGCCAATGGCACCAGCAACGGCGCCGGGGACGCTAGGAAGTGGCGCGGCGTAAACGGAGGTGGCGGCGGCGACGGCAGCGACGAAGATCTTGGAGAACTGCATTTTGATGACTGGTTGAGGTTGTTCAGAGAACTTTGTTGATTTATTGGTAGTGGGATGTAAGAGGTTGAGGCTAGCTGTAGACCGACTTGGACTAAGAAAAGGTAATGAAAGAATGTGATCGATTTTGATTCGAAAGAGCGAATGAATGAATGTTCAAGTTGGTGTTTGAAGCGAAGATATCGAGGGAACGACTGTAATGTGGTAGATGTACCAGTAGATTGATCGATTGCTGAAGATGCTGATGATGGAGAAAAAAAAAGAGAACCTAGGGCGGCCGACGATGGCCTTATATACACAATGTTTCAACGTATATGCGTACATAAAATTTCGACAGATAGTACGTAACTACAGCTGAATTTGACATCGTGAGGTTTCTTCTCGATCAATCCAGTCGAATCTGAAACTTTCTCAACATCGACACAACTCCGCGGATGTCGAAATGTGGTGACCGCTGATATGATGGATGCCTCACCGGAAACCCAGCAATAGCATATCCGTGAACCGGGCCTAGTACAAATTCGCAATACTGATACTCTACTAATATCACTTTCTTACCTCATTAGCTAAGTGATTCCTACATCTTGAAGATTTTTCGACCCTGAGACGCGGCACCAGCCCTCCAACATCGGAACTCGTTAACTCTACAAATCCGACGCGGCGACAATATACTCCGTTTTGTGGCGCCGTCGCCCCCGCTACCAGATCTGGTGCGCCATTGTCCTGCACGATCTCGCCAGATGGATCGTTACGAGTAGCCCTTTCAACGACGCAAGTCAGGAGAACAACGCCTGTTGTTAGCTTTGCGACAATGCCATTCTAGATCCAGGAAATTCGTATGTTTCAGTCGTTTAAGATTGCAGATTCGAATATTCGATTCGAGGGGTACGTATGCTTGTACCAAGGCTACTGAAACATGTACCGAAAGAAAAAAAGGCTTTTCTGCGCAGCGGTGAGCTTAAAGCAGCAGGTTGACTCAATATATCTCCATTACGGAGGGTTTATGAGTCCCCAGGCACTGGCTGTCGAGCTCCAGGTCACAAATTTTAAAACTTCGCGAATTATATTAATATAATGTCGGATTTCGGATACCGGCATTCTGGGAATCGAACTAGACTTTTTACAATTTTGTGCCTGGCGGAATGTGGACATCGACCATGTAAGCTGATATTTTGACGAGAACTCATCAGTCCCAAAACTACTTACGTACGTCTCCTCTATATCGTGTCTGCAGGCATCTACTTCAATAGTCTCGGATATGCTGCTTCTTGATATCCGGAGCTCGGACCCAGCCTCAAAGCCAGGCGCTATACTCCTGGCATCGAGGCTAGCGCTATACGCTCAGATCACAGAGCGCTCCATACATGCGACATGTCATACCGGCTATTCCAGCCACCTAGAGCTAGCCTCAATGCCAGGCGCCATCATGATAGACATAACGCCCACACGCCATCCAGCTAGTGACAGATTCACAGACACAATATACTAAACAAGCGGCGTAAAAAAACATCCAGAAGTGTAAGAATCAGAATGTGTATACCATTTGCATGTTCTATTCTATATATCATGCCGTCAGTGAAGCACAGGCAAAGAAAAACCCCTGCCCTTCCGTTTCCATCTCCCTCCCCTTCTAACAAAGCTTCTTTCTACGCCGGCATCCCCGGCCACTTCATTCGTACCACCATGCCATTTTCAGAACAGCAGCGAAAAAAACACACGGAAAGGGAAATATCAGAAGAAAGAAACATAGGTATCACAGCAATGCAGTATCAGAACAGCGCAGCGAGCGCTAGCTAGCTCACTTTTATAATAAGCTTTTCTCGCTGGCCTGTATCTAAACCCGACGCAAAGCAATGGGATATCATATCAGGAAGGTAAGAACGAAAGAAAGGAAGAAAGGAAGAAAGAATAGAAGGGACGAAAGGAAAGAAGAAAAGTTTAGAACGTAACGACAAGGTAATGTAATGTATGGTTGGAAAAGCGTCCGTTAGCTACCAGGCAAAGAAAAATTCGTAACCAATGCCCCACATGCCTTCAAATACGACTATTCAAAGAGAGAGAAACAACAGCAAAATACAGTCAAGAACACACATACGACCGAAGGACAAAACGAAACCAGCTACATACGTAACACAAAGAACCCGCAGAGAGCTAGAAGGCATGCGTGCATGTGCGAATAAACGAACGAACGATAAAAGCACAAAAGGTGTATGCATGTATGTATCAGCGATCGTCACCACCGCACCCAATCTTGCTCTCCGCGAGCTTCTGCGCCGCCATAAACTGCGACTGGCCATGCTTGCCCGTGATGAAGACGTCCCTCAACGGCTCCCTTCTCCGCCTGCCCGCCGCCGGACCCGCAGCAGCACTCCCACTCGCCTCAGCGTACGCCTCGTGCGTGAACTTGAGCTCGCCGTTGCCGGCGACGTCGAGCTTAACGCCGACCTCATCGACCTCCTCGTCCATCTCGTCGTCGCTGCGGTTGTCCTCCGCTCCGCAGCCCGTGATCACTTTAATCGCGACGCGCATGATAAAGTAGAACCACATGCACATCAGACCCTGCAGGGACCACAGCAGGGCGAGGAAGCCGTACTTGATCTGCTGGGTGAAGCAGACGGTCTGCTGCGGCGTCAAAAACATGCTGGTCGCGGACGGCGAGCTCTCGTTCAGGGGCACGTGGGAGTGGATGTCCGTTGCGAAGCAGCCGTAGGGGATTATTTCCATGATTTCCCGGCTGGCGGAGAAGATGAGGCTGACGAACGTGTAATGCCGGCCCAGGACCCACGTGAGGAGGAAGAGGCCAAACATGGCGTCGCACGACGTCTGGAACTTGAGATACTTGAGCATTTTCGCAGCCTGCAAAAGTTCATTAATATCATATTTCTGGACTCCTTCGGCTGGAAACGCAAGCGGGGAAGGTTATATAATGCGTATACGTACCGGCAGGAGAATGTCGCCCAGGTCGAAGATGCACATGAGTACGTGTCCGACCCGCGTCATATGGTAGACGTAGCTGCAGTAGACGAGTATGCACGTGATGACATGGTGCGCAAACATCTGGTAGTAGTCCTTGCGGCGCTCCTCGATGTTGAGGACGAAGACCTGCTGGATCCAGCAGGATAACTGCACGAGGTAATAGTACTTGAAGGTGCCATCGATCTCACGCAGGGGCCAGTCCGTCCACAGCTCGCGCATGTTGTTCATGTACTTGCTCTCGATGAAGATTTTCTGCCGTATAACATTGATATTAGCTCTGCTTTTCTTTCCCACTCACCCCTCTCTCTCCGTGGAGCTCAATCGGGCGAGCGGAGGTCAATAAGATAGGGAAGGGTGATATAGAATGAATGCACTTACGATGCCCAAGCCGAACGAGGCAAAGTAGTACAGGAAACTCCACGCTTGCTCTGCAAAACGCATAGCCCCCTTCCTCGACATCCCCTGCGAGCGCGCCCACGGCTTCGCAACATAGTCCGTCAAACACGCGCGAAGGAGCGTCAAGACGACGACCCATGATCCGATCAAGAACGCATCGTCAGGGCCCTTGCCGTACATGCCAGTCTTCGGATTGTAGTAGCTGGGCGCGTAGAGACTTGCGGTCCATCGGTGCAAGTCGGAACCCTCAGGTGCCCATAGATGCAGAGTCAGCAGGATAGCGATCGGGATTGCAGATAGGCCTATCGAGTTCGCAACAGACTCCGTTAGCACACACGTTTTCACCTCGAGGATATGTGTTTTATACGGGCGTGTTTTGCGAAGCGAAGGAGGGAGGGAAAACATTGTTACACGAGAAAGGTGGACTTACTGATTTGCCTGTCAACGATGTACTGCGTGATGGAAGCCAGTGTCAAAGGTTCGTAGGACTCCTCCGGCTGGGGGGTTCGTCTCCTGAACCCCCGAAGACGCCTCGGCATTCCGTTCGTAGGGCGTAGAGCGGCGGCAGCAGCTGCCACCGAAGCTCCAGCTTTGCTAGCAGCTCCGTTTTGAGCCATTGGCGGTGGACCGCTGCCCGCGGCCGCCGTCGACGACGAAGGTTTCATTGTACAGGGTTCTGCGAGGGAGCTTAAGATGCCGGTGAGGATAATTTCCGTGTGCGTGCTGTGGTCCGTCGAGGATTAGTAAGTAAGTGTCTGGATGTATCGGCGTCGTTCGTTCGTAGCTGCTGGAGTTGCGAGCGAGGGGGGATAATATTGGCTAGCGAACGAAAAAAAACTGCGAGTTTGCTGGGGGACAGCGCACCGTTGCGTTTAACTTTCCCGAGGAGAAATTCGAATTTGGCCAATGCAATTCCAATTCAACGAAACGGAAAAAAGAAAATTTGGAAAGGATAGCAGAGTGAGAATAAGACTTACATGTACTAGTGAGCTGCAGCTGCCTGGCTTCCCGTTTACAGAAAAACGAGAAGGGGGGGCGACTGACCGCAAAGGAGGCAGAGCTACGAACTGCAATGCTGCTGTGACTGGCCGCAATGCTATTGTATCGCAGGCGTCACGTACTATTAATCGCAATTGGCACCTGCTGATAGCAGCCAGGTCAGTCCAGTTCACCGGACGATAGCGTGCTCACTCGGGGATCTCAACAGCTTCCAGGAAGGAAGGAGCTGCTAGTGCCCGGGAAAGGGGAGCCCTCACTCACTCACTCACCAGACGGATAAGGATGCGTGCGCTGGGCTGCCGGGGTCCAATTGTGCGAGCGAAACGAACGAACGAACGTGCACGTACGCAACTTAATCCGTGTCACACACGGATCTCGAGATTAAATTCGACTGGGAGGCCAGAACGGCTCAATTGAAATGATCCGGTGTCTGGTAAAGTGCGGTATCGAGTAGATTGCGTCCAGGCTAAAGCTGCACTCGAAGGAAGGGATGCAGATGCAACTGCAACTGCAACTGCAACCGCGACTTGGACAGGCCACGTTCGGTTGACCCTGAACGGAGCTGAGCTGAGCTGAGCTGAGCTCAGTCGTCGGACGGCGTCCCGGCTACCACCAAGGCCAAGTCTGGAATCAACCGATCAGCGACCAGAGCACATACTTCTTTCATTCGACGACGAATACTGTTGAGGAGCGATAGATGAACTAAAGCATGCACCGTTCGTCCAGACATACATACACTTGTAATATTGCTTCCGTTACAGCAACCACCCGGCATGCAAGGCGCTCGCCCCTTCGCGCCGCGGTGCTTTCCAACCCAACCCGGTTCTCCACGAGCGTAGCGTAACCAGCGACTAGACTCCGGATCCCGAAATAGCTGGCCGGTGCGTCCTTCTTTCTCGTTACGGGCAGTCCTGGCGATCGAACGAATCAAACGAATTGTATTGGATTCCGACAGCCGACAGAAACACCAGCGACGCAATTGGGCGTTCACAATTCTAATTTCAAGTATACCAACCAGCTCTGTATACGATGGTGTGTATATATATCGTGCGATGTCGTAGGATGAGGAGGTGCGGGGAACAGACGTAACTGGAGCATACATCTATATTAAACTGCGGTCTATAGCTGCGCGAAGAGGAGCGGAAAGGGAGAAATTAAGATCCAAAGAAGACAAAGAAGTCCGCAGGAGCTAATTATCCGCCTTGAACGTCGCGTCTGCCACCATCTATCATACCATTGTATCACATCATGCAATCATATCAGCGAGCTAGCTATCGGAGCTTGCACCCACCTTAATACACGGCTATTATACAGCATCTCTATCAGGCCATCGACCTACCCACCTCCGCAATGGATACCTGAAAGCTCCCGGTGTGAATGCGGAGCTGCTCTCCATACTCTCCACAGCAGCTCGCTTGCTCGCATCCAACCGCGTTCGAGTAAGTAAGTACTTAAAGTGCTATGCAAGGGATCGATGTCGGCTCACACCAGAGCTCACAAGCTCCACCACGTTGACCATTTGATTGGCTGCCGACAAACCCTAGGTCTCAAGCTTGCATCCAGTGTTAGTTAGGTCAGCCAGCTGCCTGCTCAAATTCAATCGATCCGGTTGGCTGCACCCCTTGAACATAGGTAACTTTCTCTCTCGCGTCGCATTCATGGGCATTCCGATGTGCGCGTTATCGATTACTTATCCACGTAACATGGGAATTGTTTTTGATTCCATTCCGATAACCAAGCTAGCTAGCCAGCTGCACAGTGGGCCCGGCCGGTCGTGAGAGGCTTCTGAAGCCCTCGCACGAGCAGGCAAGCTACCCTGCGGCGCCGCGGAAGCTTGACGTAATATGTATTTACAGTACAAAGGAGGACAAGTTCGCGCGAGGTGGGAAATGTATAAAGAGAACCGCCCAGGACAACCATCTCGTATCAAAAACGCCGGCCACAAAGATACCGATAAAACCGTTCGCCTCCCCCAAAAAACACCAGTCATGACATGAAGAAATTTTCGACAAGGAAAGTGAAAGGATATAAGAGAAGGAGGGTAGGTATGGAGACAGAGGAAGAGAAGGAGTGATAAGAGAGTAAAAAAAGATCTATCGACCGTCTAGGAATACCACCCGCTGGCATTGATCGCCGCCACCTCTCGCTCCCGCATCGGGATAATGGTATCCTCAATCTTGAACGCATCAATCAGCTCGCGCCAAATATGCTTCTCCATCGGCATCACAATCTGCTTGCGCACGCACCCCTGCTCGGCTGCTTCCTGAGCATTAGGCGGGGAGGCCGGCACCAGCCACAGCAGCCCGTCGTCATCCTCCATCATCCCGACGTATCCGTCGCGCACGAGGAAGGCAAGGTAGAACATGTTCTCGATCGTCTGGCTGTAGCTGTGCGGGTTTATCACAAAGCTGAAATAGTTGACCTGGTCCTCGCCCGTCTCGGCAATGTACTTTTCGAGCGCATGTTCGACCACGCGCACGTTCTTAGTCGTGCTGTTTTCGTTCTGGGCGATCTGCTTCTCGTCCAGGTCGATCGGGCGGATGAACTCCTCGGGCTTGCGGCGGACGACCCTCTTGCGCTCTTTCAGCAGCCGCTGGCGCTTCTGTATCGCCATGGGGCCGTACATGAAGTCCGACGGGCAGGCGCGCTTCATCGCGGGTGTGGCGATCTTCGCGCCGAGGTACGCCCAGTCGTGGCCGTCACCGCCGTCGCCAGGGCGCGATTTGGACATGAATTGGATGGTTTTGGCGATGAACTCGTCGATCTCAAGACCGGTGTTTGTCGTGCTGTTGCCGACTCTCTTCGCCTTCTCGGCTGCAAGCTTGCCAATCTCGACTTGGATCTTGCCGTCGACGACGGCGTCCGACGTCTGCTTGACGTCGCCAAACAGCTCGCTAGTCTTCTCGATGTAGTGGATGAGTCCCGTGTCGCCCGGCTTGAGAAACTGGGCCTTGTTATCTGGGCGATGTCAGTATTCTTTCGTCATGACTAAGCATAAAAGCAACGGCTTGTAGAAGATGTATTACCTATCAATTCCCGCTGTATGTCGTTGTAGGCCCCTTTGACCCGTCGACGCTCAGCCATGGATTGATCCGGGTCGTAGAACTGTGTTGCCGGCCGCTGCGTCGAGCTCGGGGCCTGCGATTGAAGCGGTTGGCGGGGTGTTTGCGACGGGCCCGGGGTCTCCGACACCCGCGACTGCTGGGTGGGTTCTGGGGATGTCTCGACGTCGTGAGATGTGCTCGGCGTCGCTGGGTCTTCGTCGCCATGCTGGCCGTCGGGAGCGGGTGTCTCGGCGATTCTAGACGTAGCTCTGGACGATGTTCTCGAGGCTGCGACGGACGGAGCTCTGGACAACGTTCTCGACTGTCGCGATGTCTGCGACTTTGCAGTGCCAGCTCTGGATGCCTTTGATGCGGCCGGTTTGGACAGAGCTGACGCCCTGGACGATTTCGACATAGTCGGCATGTTGTCCGACGGGACGGTGTAGGGAGTCGCGCGAGCAGAGTGGGCGACGAGGCTTCGTTCCCGCTTGACGAGAGGAGAGGTGCGGCTACCACGCTGCCGTGGCTTCTGCGGCGTGTTTTCCTTGTCGGAGAAGGAATTGGAAGCACCGGCGGACCCGGGCGAGGAGGCGGAGGAGGACGGGTCGTGGGAGCGTGGCGCGGGCGTGGAGGAAGGCTGGCGGTGACGACGAGGGGTGGGGTTGTAGTATAGGTCGTCTTCGTCGTCCTCGTCGACGATGGCGGCAGGCCCGCCGACGTAGGACGCCCGTACGACCTTGCGTGCCATTGTTCTTTGGGACGTGGGCAGCAGCTTACTACTAGCAGCAGCTCAGGATATCCTCAAAGACGGGGCGGATCCTTCGCGGGGAGCTGGCGGGAGGCGGAGCTCGGCTGCAGCAGGCTTCCTTCTTCCTTTCTTTGTCCGTTCTTCTTTGAAGCGAAGCAGCCGTGCCGAGATGGTCGATGTTCTTTGTCCCAGCTGTCAGGTGAAGCTAGACGGGCAGGGATCTATGTCGTGGATGCAAGGCTGTCAACGTGGTGAAAGAAGGAAGGATCGCGACAGTCGACGTATGTAGGGGTAAGTAAACACAAAACAGCCAACGCCGCCAGAACGTCGAGATGTCCACGGACGGAGCTGGAAACAGCGTGCGATAAAAGGATACAAGGAGCCGTCCACCGCGACGTGAAAAGCACGAGAAGCACGGCGATGCAGGTCGAAAGGTGCGGAAATGATACGCTGGAGTCCGGAAGCGACGGCCGCAGGCGATGAGTCTTTGATTGCCCCTCGCCCGTCTCGCTTCCAAACGTCAACACGGTCCAAACGCCGGACGGCGTGTTCACGCGTCGGGCCCGAACTAAACTTCATTCGTCCAATCTTATCAATCTAATCTACCCCGAGACTACCTATTAATCTACAGCCATGGATGCATGCATGCATCTAGGTCGATATGCCGATGACGGCCTTGAGGACTTCCTTGCCAATCTTCTCCTCCGCCTTGCGTTCCAGCAGCGCGTTGAGACTCAGGAACGCCATCTTCACAAACTCCTCGCCGGGTCCCGTCTGCACTTCCATCTGCCCGACCTTGCTGCTCGTCATGCCCCCGTACGGCTCAAAGCTGGCCAGCTCCCGTCCGCTGCTGTCCAGCAGCCGATACGCGCCCTTCTCCCCGCCGGGCCGCCACTCGCAGTCCCGGCTGTCGGGCGCGACGAACCCGCTTCTGCTCCCCATGCTCTGGTTCTTCAGCTTCTGCTCGTTGTCGCCGACGCGGATGCTGGCCTTGCCCGTCGTCTCGGAGAGCTTGATGCCGCCTAGGAAGGCTCCATCCTTGCCGCCGTCATGCAGCTCGCGGTCCACGCCGGACTTTGGCTTGCCCGTCTTGTTCGAGTAGGCGGATGTGGGCGGGTAGCAGAGGACCCAGACGGTCTGTTCCGTGGAGGCATCCGTGACGGTCACGGTCGAGCCGGATAGCGAGGAAGTAAGGTTGAAGGTTCTGGTGGCGGTGGGTGCTGCGGGTGCCGATTGGGGCGCTGAATTCCCATGGTAGCCACTCTGCGCCGGCGCATGCTGAGGTTGGTTCCCATAGTACGCATTCATGGGAGGAGGGTTTCCATACTGCGGTCCCGCGGCCGGAGGGTTATTGTAGTGGTTATTCGGAGGCGGCGCCTGGGCGGGAGGATAGCCGTATTGCGGATTGGGAGGCGCCGGCTGCGAACTGCCGCCCAGAGCCTTCTGCTCAATCTTATTGAGAAACGACGTCAACGACATTTTAGCGTGATATAATCAGTATCCAAGGTAAGCGGTGTATAATCGATAATCTTCTATCCGATGATATATATGTCCTGGAATTCGAATCGTATCCTGCCATCCGGAAAGCGGTTATGCGACCCATTATATACATCTCCCATTCATATTCCAACAGCCAGTCCAATGTATAAGCAAGCAAGATCGATAGATTGCGTGCCATCTTACGCCCAGAGAGCCGCCGAGACTCCAACGATCCGGATATACAGCCACCGCGCGATCACCACCAGACTGCCGCCTCAGCAATCAACCCAACTGCCGACTCTAACATCATAACTAAATAGTACCGTAGTTACGCACATGTCCGTCCGTAGCCTGATATATTATATAATACTGCGGTGTCGAGGTTGCACGGTTGCGTACAAGTGCCCAAGCTTCCAAGACCCTGCGGGCACTGGCTCGGTTCCCCGACGGGAAATTCAAAGACCGATGATGTCAGCGTAACATCTTACCACGGCGTAGCCAAATACAAGGCTGAACGCAACCTCGATGTAGTATACGTCAAATCAGTACTATGCTATTCAGATTGAGCCTCGATCGCCAGTTACAGCTACTATATTACTCAATTCGATTCTTGGACGTGAAGACAACAGGCACTAATTCAAGATCCGCCAATCAAGTGACATCGTCTACTTATTAATAATCAATTCCCATGCCATATATACTTATGCATCTGCTGCCGTCCAAATCCACAAGTAAAAACGAAAACTCCAAAAGGGATACTACCAACATCATACATCTCGCCACCAAGTATCCTCGATATCACGCTGCATAAGCCTCAAAACACTAAACCGAAACAGCCCCTCAACGACCCTCTCCGCCTCATCCAGCGCCTCAACCCCAACCTGCAACCGCCACTCCACCCCGCGCAGAACCGTCCCAGTAAACTCATCCGCCCGATCACCCCCCAACGGCGGCTGCTTCTCCAAAAACCTCACGCCCGCCTCCACCAGCTGCCGCACCGTCACCGTCCTCCACCCGTTGAACTTGAAGAAATTCCAGCGAATCCGCGTCCGCACTTTCGTCTCGCCCGGTTCGCGGTAGTGCACCGCTACCCCGCTGTGCGGGTTCTCCCGCCGGCACTGCGCGTGCTGCACCATGCCTTGCGCCCACTGGCTCGCGTAGCGGGAGCGCGGCGTGAAGGCTATGACGGCGGGGTACGGCGAGCAGACGACCTCGTCCAGCAGCGGGCTCCGCGTTATATCCGGGCCTTCCGTAGTATCGTATTTGCTTGTAGCATCTACGAGGAAGAAACGCTGAATGACGCCGTCGAGAACCGTGGCTTGTAACTTTATGCTGTCGCGCGGCTTGAGCAGCTTGTGCACGCCGAGGCCGTCGCGGGTGTTCTCGTAGACGTGCAGCGAGTACCGTGATTTCAAGAGCAGCTTTTCGGACAGCAGGAGCGTGTGCCAGAGGGTGCATGTTTGCAGCGCGTAAACCTGGTCGCAGGCGTCGAGGTGGGAGAGGATTTGTATCTGGATTTCAGTCGGCAGGTGGAGGAGGTGGAGATGCTGCTTTTTCTGCGGCAGCAACGGCCGGTCTCTGGGCTCGATTCCGGGCATTGTGATGTGCTTTCTCGTCGTCCGCAGGAGCGAAGTGTAGTAAAGGTGAGGTGGATGACGAGTAAATGTGTAAGCTATTTTGAGTTCTTGATCCTGCCTCCATGACCAGCCTTCCGTTGACTGGTTGCGTATGCGCCGTCTTGCAGTTGCGTGATGCGTTGGCAACGCAGGCGTCGTTGCATTTCCACTCACCCCAGCTTATACCCTGGACTCCGAGTCGGTTAGCATATCGTCGAGCTGAATATAGCAGTGTGCACATGCTGCTATGAGCCTGCAACGGCCCATCTCAGGGCAGCATGCCTCTTGACAGTCGTCTGCATGGCCAGTAGCTTCGGTCCGGCGGACCATAGCTAGCACCCCCGACGAGAGCTGCGAGCACCTGGTACAGACTTGTTATATCATGTCTGATCCGTGATGTCGCCGGCCGATGCAGCCGACATATTAATTAAAGAGGTCTGAAAACTCCAGTAGCGCATCGTCCTCAGATCTGAAGGCCTCCATGGCCGCGCGAGCGTCTTCCTCAAACTCGAGGCTGGCGTCGATATCCATCTTTGCCGGTGTCGTCTCGGGCTGCTTTGGCGCTGTTGGCTCAGCTGCAGTTGCATCCTCGCCCGTATTCGCGAATCCGAATCCAAAGTCAAAGTCGAATTCGAACGGGCTGGCGCCGCCGCCGCCGCCGGCAGACGATAAAAGAGACCCGAGATCAAGAGTACCCTGCTCGGGAACGTCCAGTGCCGGCTCCGGCAATACCGGCGGCATGCTCCAGTCGACCGCCGCCAGCGTCAAGCCCGGAATTTGAATAGGTGCATCCGATGCCACGGAAGCTTGCGCTTGCGCTTGCACATCCGAAGGCTCATCGATATCCTCCCGCAAGAAGGACCCAGCCTGAACATGCTGTTCCAGCAGGCGGATGAGCTCTCCCGGCGATATCCCGTAAATGTTGCAGATGAGCCCCGTTGTCTTGCGAAACCGCTCCTCCATGATGCCCCGTACCCTCCACGACTCGCGCAGGGTGCTGAAGACGCTGTTCTCGCGGAAGGTGTTTATGAACTTGATGTAGAACTCGGGGGACTCCTGCCATTTCGCCGCGTCGGTGCGAGCCTACATATATATTATAATCGTGAGTGGTACAGCTCATTCCAGAATGCGTATATACTAGCACCAAAGCTCCCGACGGACGAGGCGATGCGATATAGATGTGGGATGTGGTAAGAGGCGGGTATACGTACCATCTTTGCCATCCGTACAGCCTGTGTTTTATACATAGAGTGCAGCGTATATATTCCGTCGTCCGGTTGATCAGATCTTTAGCTAGAAGGTGCGATGTATACTAGCTCATTGTGCGGACTGATTATTGTGGGGTTAAATATTAATATTATATGGCCAGATATGACTTGCGGCATATCCGCTGATGCTCTACGTGTATCTTATCGAATAGTATTAGATATATCTCTCGTATGGGCGCATCCGCGATTTGTATGTACGAGTCGACGGCGTGCACACACATGGCATCCACGAGATATCAAACAAACACCTCGCTTTCCTCTTGGTTTTTGGTCTTTGAGCTCGCTCTCCTTGTTAACTTGCGGGCTGTCAACCACGCTTCAGGCTCTTCCGTCCAGATAAGCTCTTCATCCTGTCGTTCAGCAGCGGTGTCTCGATCTCCAGGAGACCGATGGGTTGAAATAGGCGGATTCTGTGTTATGACGTTGCGCATGCGAGTCGCCATCTCTTGATAACATTTCAACATTGGCGTCTTTAACCAGAGGGTGTATCTGGGGGCGCCGGGCTCGTGTATATATTCTCGTGCGGCTTCGAGGTCACCTTTGCCGGCAGTATGGTTGGAGCGCTACCGATCATCCGCCATGTGAGTGTACTCCGATCGTCCATGTACAGCTACCTTATCTCTGGCGCCGTATACCTCCAGCAGAAGGATGTGCCTCTTGTGCTTCAACCAGAAAATCAGCTTGCACCACAAAATGTAAATATACAACCTATACAATTGGACGAATATCCGAATCAGAATTCCTCATTTGCAGAGAGACATGTACGGAACTATATTTCCCAGCTCCACATGTTTCCCATACCACAATCAACTACATCACGAAGGAAAAAAGCGATCTCTCTTCTGAGAAACTAGATTGAAGCTTAAATATCTACAAAAGAAACCCTTATATTCTCCAACCCCCGACGAATCAAGTCACCGGTAATGTATATAGAGTATTGGTATCAATCACTCAACAAAAACAATCAACTGCAACAATAGATTGATATCTAATGAGGCCTCTGAGATAGTCTGCCTCCACGAATCCGAGCACCCAGCCCGAGACCGTTACCGGCCCTATTACCGTTACCGTTGCCGTTGCCGTTGCCGTTACCAGCACCTCGGCATCCGCGACGTCCACGTCGCCCACCGCGACACCGACGGCCTCCGTTTCCGTTGCCATTTCCGTTCCCGTTTCCGGCACCACGGGTGGGAGCGGCGGTAGCAGTAGCGGTTGGCGCCGCGTCCGTGGCGTCGGGCACTTCGGTGGCGATGGGGTCGGCCGTGGCAGTGGGGTCTACGTCGACGACATCTGTGCTGTCGGGTGGGGCAATCGTGGCGAAGCCGTCAGGGAGCGTGAGAGTGGCTGTCCCGTTGAGAGTGGCCGTCGCGTTTGAAGGCGGTGGGATAGCGGTGGCAATTGGCGCATCGGTGGTCTCGACTGGCGCTGGAAGGTCAATAGTGTTACTCGGGTCTGGCGTCGGTTCAGCACCGGTGTCGTCGTCGTTGCCAGTGTCAGTATCGGTGTCGGTGTCAGTGTCGGTATCGGTGTTCCCGTCAGCTGGATCAGTTTCGGTGTCTCCACCAGCTGGGTCGGTTCCAGTGTTTCCGCCAGCTGCAGCGCCGCCAAATGTAAACTGCTGAGTAGGATCAGCGGCATCGCAAGGCGCCGGGTTCAGTCTCGCGCCGGAGGACGTCAAGCATGTTCCCTGCTCGTTCTGCGGCTGGAAGGACAGCGGGCCGGCGGTGACAGTGCCAAATGCGAACAACTGCGAGTTTGTCACGGTGCCTTCACCGGCTGCACGGCCGCCGCAGGAGAAAATGTTGACCTGGTCGCCGGCTGCACGGCGGGGATCAAAGTTGAAACACCCTTGCGTCTATCAATCGGTCACTATCAGCACGTGTCTCCACAATTATCCACGGAGAGATATATCTTTAACATACCAAAGCGCTAACAATCAGCATGGTGCCTGGCTGATCGTTGTGTTTCCCAGCGGTAATGACATCAAACTTCTCCCCGTCGCTCCCGTCGCAGTCTTTGACTTGGATCGGGAGCAGGTTTGCTCGAAAGTCGCCGGAAAGCTCGTCGATAAAGAGACATTTGCCATCGCCAGTCTATGTCCCCAATATACGTTAGCGCCCAATGCCCTGCTCAAACACTTCGAAACGACGTTACACAATATACATACGGTTATGGTAACGCTGGAGAAGGCGCGAGTGGCAGTATCATCCCGCTGATGGGCCTCTTCGGTAGCAGCCTGGTTCAGCTCCGTGACCACCCTGCGTACCAGCGATGGATGTGCCGAGGTAATCGCGGCCGAGGCGCTCAAAGCGAACAAGTAGAACGACTTGGAATGCATCTTTGATGGAAACTTTTGTGACGGAAACTGCACAATGCAACGGACGGACTGATATCAAAAATTGAGAAGGAGCGAAATGTCAAGTGAATGAACAAATGGAACCAGTCCAGAAACCAATATGGTGATAACACAAGATATAGAGAATGGACGGAGAAAAGAAGACCTCACAGAGGTATCGAAGAATGCAAAATGCAAGTAGCTGGTGACCGATAAACCTGATCGTGAGGAAAGAGGGAAAAAAACTCCAATCTTCACCGGGAGCATTGCAGATTATATACGCCATATCCACATCCCGGGTCCATCAGGTCAGTGGCAATACCATACCAATTGACCAAAATCCACTCCGCTGCGATATTACCTGCGTCCCTAGCTAATTAGCTATACGGAGCAGACCCATGAGCTATACCGACGCAAGTATAACCAGCAGCGCACGTTACTCGTCAAAGATTGCCTTGGCCGCCGCAGCCAGAAACTGCCGCCGTTTCCCCTTTCCCGAATATCGAATCCGGATCCAGCAGGCATGGCATTTCAGATCTCCTGATACCAGCTTGGCCGTGCCCCTTGCGCTTCCTGGAGAACTGCCACGAGCCACTAGCAAGTCGTCACGACACGCCATTCTCGTACGAATACCTGCATCCAGAAAGAAAAAATCAATCAAATCCGATCGATCTCGAACGTTGACATGACGGTCGACCGGGGTGCACCTGAGCGTTTGATCGCGCGCAGGGCATCGTGAGCATGCACTGGGCCGTGAAACGTGCGGATCAAGCGATAGAGTGGCCGCACCTCCCAATGCACGCGTCCCTTGTTGCTTGCGATTCGATTTCGGCGCTGGTTGGCCGCTATCAACTTCACGTTTGTGACGTTTCACAGGCGCAAGCGTTTGGAGCAGGGATCGTTTCATGCGAGGACCGGGCCCCGGGACGGGGTTTCAGCGGGTTTCAGCGACATTGGCAGCTACCGGGACGGCATATAGGAGATACCGATACGATATCGCAATTTAATCGATCAGGAGAAACGGCAGCCGCTAAGGAGAGAGATGAAATTGATGCTTAGGGAGAGCAATCGCCTGGGCGTCTGGTGTCATGGTGCCAATGGTTTGTTGGATTTGTCCTCGTTCAACACAAACGATTGGCCAGCAGTGTGGCGGACGAACGCAGACGCAGACGCACAAGTGGAACAGGTCTCGAGACACCCGGTGTAGCAAAGCATCCAGCGACGCGCACAAAGCACGATAAAGATACGCCAGCGGGCTCGACCCGGGAATAAGAGGATCCGTTACCATGTTTTAAAACTCTCTCCCGCCGAATTCGTCTGGAAATATTATAATACAATCCTTATGATATATACGCTCACCTACGTTCTGGAAAACTATACGTAGCGTTCGAGAATGATTGTAGGAATTTCGGAGAAACTCTAATAGTACTTATTCATGAGTTGCCATTGCTGTGCCCAATCTGCCTATTACCTACTTAGGGACTACCATGGTTTGTCGGTCCTCACTCAATATTTCAGGTGAGCTACGTTATGATGGATTATAGTTATTATATCAGTCCTCTCACTGCCTGCGGTGGTGTGGTTGAACAGCCACCCCTCACACAGCGATGTATATTTACCGCCTATAGTACTCTCTACGATCATAACCAAAGAAACGCCCATGCCATATAAACTACAATGCATAGTCTCCGCTCACACAATTTCAACCCCAATAACATCTATGCGAATGCCACCCGCCATGCAAACAGAGTCCCCGACTGGTACATGTAATCTATCGGGTATCGCCTCCAGATGCCATGCATGCATACAGAATTCTTTTGTTGCCTCCTCCCTCCCCTACGATCGTGCGACCAACGGTTGACTCTCCGCTGTATCTCCATCTTCCCGCTCCACCGCCTCTTCCGCACCCTCAACCGCAATATGTGGCGTGATAAACCACGACGCCACCCACGCACACACAAACAGCGCTACCAAAACGGTAAACGTCGCCTGCGGGTACGTTTCCGCCGTCTTGTAGTATATGCCATTAAACGCCGTCGGCCCGATCACTCGAGCGAGCGCGTGCAATAACGCAATCACACCGAGCAGATGACCCGTCTTGTCCGCCGGCGAGTGTTTCGTCAACGCGCTCTGCAGCGTCGGTGATCCTATTCCACCGAGCGACTGCACGACGCCGCCGGCGACGAATAGCGGGGTGTTCCGCGCCGACACAAAAAGGGAGTAGCCGATGATCTCGATGGATAGCGCGCCGCGGATGATATAAGTGTCCAGCGCGTCGCAGCCGGCGGCAGGGGTGCCCGGCGGGGGCTTCTTGCGGAAAAGGCGGACGACGACGGTTAGGATGACGAAGAGGGCGAAGACGCGTGTCGAATTGACGATGCTGGTGTAGTATGCTGCGAACTTTGTCGTCCAGTGGAATTGTATCTGCAGAACGAAAGATAAGCGTCCGGTACTTTGAATGATGGATGTATAACCAGCTGATTCATGCCCACCTTCGAGTAGAGGATGACCACAGTCATAGCGCCAAACCCAACTCCAAACATGATAAAGTCGATTGCAGCAAGTAATATCATGTTCAATCGCAACTTTGCCAGATTCTGCCCGGACTTCGGCCAGAGAATGTTCAGCGGCTCAAGCACATTCATCTGCCGTAGCGTGGGCCACCAACTCGACCGCGACGCCTCCCTTAATTTCCTCTGCCGTTCTGCCCATTTGTCCCTAGCAAGTAGCTGCTTGCTCTTCGACACCGATTCCGGTAGAATAGTTCCGATGTATATCAGAACGAGAACGTGAATAACCACGACAGCATAGAACACGCTGAGCAAGTTATCCGTCTTATCGATCACGACGCCGCCAATCGCAGGTCCGATGGCGATGCCAAGGAACAGACAGCCATGGAATAGCGAGAACGCAGACGCACGCTGTGCGAAAGATGTGCAGTCGGAAGCGTACGAGTGGGTTAACGCAAGTGTGAGCGTGAAGGAGCCTAGAGCGCCTTCGAAGACACTAGCAAGCAAGAGCCACCAGTATGTGACCGAGTCGGGGAATTTGGCGCAGAAGATGAGGACGATTTCCGAGATGAGACTGCCGCTGCTCGTCAGAACCATCACCCTGCGCCGGCCGTACCTGTCCGACAACTGGCCGAGACGAGGCGAGGATATCGCGCCTAGAAAGCCATGTCAGCTGCTAGAACAACTGACATATCGTCACGAGGTCCAAGATATCAAACTCACTCAACAAGCCAACAATCACATTGATGTACAGCGTAAACATGGCCGCCTTGGCCGCGATCTACGACACATGTCAGCATGCATCTCCCCGACATATACAGCTAGCAGTCGGGCGTTCGGATAGTACCTCTGCAATCTCGCATTCCGGATTATCCGCACCAAGGACCAGCTTTATGGGAGAAAAAGATCCCGGTGGCAAGGCCCTCTCTTGCTGGTTGTAGTAGTCCTGACAAACCAACGTCAAGTACAAATTGACTCGCGGAACGGCGGCACTGTGTGACAAGAAACAAACGACACATATGCATTGCCAGATCATCAGTAAAAGAAAGAAAGCTGTAAAGAGTGTCGGACGCCGAGCTCCGCGGAGAATTGGAAGTCACACACGCATAGGTGTGTTTGTAATTAATTTCACATAGGGGGCACGTACGCTCCCATCGCTGTCGCCTGCAGGAGGAACGGCGGAAGCAGCATCGTAATCTATTGGCATCTCGATTAGCATGGCCAGTAGACATTGATACGAATGAATATCCAAGATCTAAGATGTCTTGATATAACACTCCTGAGCAATTGAACGGATGGAGACATACGCTCGGCCGCTTCAACCATGCCCACCGACTTTTATTGTCCTTTGGCACGTCTTCCTCGGCACCATCGTATGGCGAAGGGCCTGTCCGAGCTTCCTCCGTGTACTCTCCACTCCGGCCGCGATTCCTCCATAGCAATTGCTGCTCGATGCCAGCCTCAGCCTCCTCGGTGGCGAGGATGTCGGTCTCCTGCTCCATGCTGTGACTGCTGTTGGATATCGGCCGCGGCAACAAGCTGCGTTGTGGCAGAATCGCTACCCCTGCAGCCTCGGCGGGCCTTTCGTCTATCGGACGGTGTCGCCCAGGGTTTGCATAGATGTCGAGATCGAGATGAATCGCCTGGCTGCTTCGATGAGTCCAGCTCGCAGATGCCGATGGATCAAAGTTTAAGAAGTGTCGCTAGCGGAACAAGGTCCCAGATCAGATGTGACGGCCCTGTCTCATGTGCAACAGCGCCCGCGGCGAGTCCCAGCGATCCGAACAGGCGGTAGACACAGGCGAGTATTTATATTAGTAATGGCGGCCGGAGTTACAGGACATTGTTATAGGCGTCGTCAGCAGTCCGATGTAAAGGGATAGATACAGCAAATGTATTGTGTGAGTTACGCGGATAGCAGAGGCATCGAAAGCAAGCCACATCTTTTACATTAGACTTCATATTAGAAATCCACGGAACGGGCACGGGACTTCCCTTGGCCCTTTCGGCCGGGTCAGCGAATCATCGGGTGGCCCTCATTTCCCAACAGCTGCCAAAGTGGGGGGACCTGTTGCCAAACAGGTTCGACGACATCATTCTTCCTTCATTCTTTCTCGCCTTCATGCACGGTTCATGCGGCGCTAGATACAGCAAAGAAAATCCAAACATGGAGACAGATGACTTTGGTTGGTCAAACGAGTTCGGCGCCTTCGACCTAAAAAAAGAGCCGACGCCGTGAGGGATGACGCCCAAACTAGCAATCCCCAGGGGTACGATTCTGGAAGGACAATTCGAACCAGTGATTGGGAGGTGGAACCTGATTTGCGCTGTTGAAACCCCTCTCATGGTCTAATAGCGCAAAGAAGTTCCCACCTCCCAATCACTGCTTTGAGGATGTCTGCCCCATCGCCCACGAATCAGAGCAAACTCGCCGCCGGCATATTGTTTACCTAATCGGGCATGGTGGGCCAAAGCGACAGCATCGAGATAGGACGGACGACGGACGAGAAGCTCGCCTCGGAACGAAAAAACGTATACAGGTGCGGACAGATGCGGGTTTATTATCGCGGTCGGTATCGGGCATATGAAACAAAGACAGTGGGACCTTCAGATTAGCTCTCTTATGGTTCTCATGGCTGAACGCACGTGGATGTATTCCCAGGTTCGCCGCATCTAGTCCACAAAGGGACTAGATTTTTCAACTTTGGCTTTTGTATCGTCATCACTAGGTCCATAAAGAAGAAAGTCGTATCAGCTGGAAGGTAGACGACCGAGGCGAGAATGGCGGTCACAGATGTGCAAGCGTCCGTGCTCGAGATCTCTATTGGGGCTCCAGTCAGCATTTCATTCAACCCGTTCAAACTAAAGATCTGAAGACCGAGCGCATACCTTGAAACAGCTTCATCCGATTGAAAACTATTTGATTGCAAGTCGTCATAGACAGCAAGCACTGGCGCAGTGAGATGCTTCCCAACTGCCGGCGCGTCTTTGAAACTTCGCCATTATTATCGTCCTCGAAGCATTCGTCCAAAACAATCTCTCGCGCGACTCCATCCACTCTAGCCAACCTACACCCTAATCATGTATCTCCACCCGCCGACACGGACACGCGAGTCCATCCAACGTATCCTTCCAATAGACGGGCCGTCTGCTACGATTTCCGTTCTATGGTTCACCCATTATGGTTTGCCAGAAGCCGATTTGACACCAGCATTCTGAAGACGCCTCGTGTAAAGGAGGGCCCGAGTCATGTGCTCTCTTTGTATCGTCATGGAAGAACAGGCCCGTCGAGAAGTCCGGAATACACTATCGCCTCATGCGAAAACGTTAGCACTCTCGTTCGCGTGGTTAGACGTAAAGGGCCACTTACCTGGTGGAAACGCGATGAGGAAGGGAAATGAATGAATTCGAGGCGGTCGCGCCATTTTGACCTGACCTTAAATGACCACGTGACACGAAACCTCCTGTCAACACGCCAGTGAGACCTCCACAACGTCAGTTCTCATGCACTCCACTCCGAATCCTCTGGGGGCACGACACTACGATCACGACACCGTCGAGTGCCGGCGACGCTTCGCATACAATCTCTCGATGACAGCCTAGGGCTCGCTCCGGCCGTACCAGCCCCCAATGGCCCGGGAAACCCAAACGACCCGCGCGCTCAGAGAGCATGCCTCGAACCTCAAGGCACCCTCTCAACGGGCCATCCGGTATCTACGCAGCATCATAGACAATCGTCCGTACACGACCCTCTCGTCCAGTGTCGTCGATATCAATGAGCTTGAAGAGCTCCAGAGGGTAGGACTATGGCCGCCTCAGACCTGCAATGGAGCACGGAAGGCCAGACGTACCGAACGGGAGGAGCTGGACATTTGCGGCATGTCGGCACGAGAGGAGAAGGCCGTTGGTCGAGTGGTCAAGGGTGCTCTACAAGGCCGGCAGCCTGAACTCCGGCTGGACTATGAAGACACCAGCATCATCGCCAAAAACCGTTGGAGGCCAGTACCAGCTGCAGCTCCATCAAGCAACCGTTACGACCCTCCAAGAAAACCAAACCCGCCAACAGACGCGAGGGTGAAGACGCAGCCTCTCCATACGAGTGCGAAGCAACCACATCCGTCGACACTCCTCATTCGCCCGCTCCCATCTCCTGTTCAACCATATAAGCAGAAGAAGCACAAGAACAACTGGCAATACCGCCTCGCACAAATCGGTCGTATCGAAGCAGCGACTCGGAAAGATAATGGGCTGCTATCACAGCTACAACAACCACACCCATCCATTATAGAGACAGACAATAGAAAACTCGCGTGCCGTCTTACTGCACACCAACTACGACCCGCTACCGGTCCCATCAACATCAATCGAGAGACATGGGTGGCGATGAATCGGGCAATGAAACAGAGGAACTACCACGAAGTCATCCGGCTGTTCAACATATACAGTGCCGCAGCTGCTCGTCCGACGCCACAATGCGTCGATATGTGTGCGGAAGCATACCTGAAGACCGGAAGGACCTTGCTCGCTAGAATCATCATGGAGAAATACAGGACATACCATCGCCCCGTCGAAGAAACGATGGTACTGCAGCTCAAAAGCCTCCTTGCGAGGTGCAAAGTCGATGCAGCTATAGCATTTGTCCAAATGGCAAAGGACACAGCGAAGGGGTTCGGAGTACTCTTGACTAAGACTTTACTCGAAGGCTTATGCAAAATTGGCGTCAACTCAGACCTCCTACTACGAACTTTCGATTTCGTAGAATCACTCCTTCCGACGTCGCAAGCCATCCACTACACAATCCTGATCCGAGGATATACCCAAAACAAGCAATTCGAGCTCGCCTCAGAATGGTTCCACAAGATGCAAACCGTCGGTCATAAACCCGATAGCAAAACCTACAATATCATCCTGTCTGCCGCTGCGCAGAATGGAAGATGGGATGAAATCCAGCCGATACTCGAGCTTTTCCGCATATCCTCCGTCAAGCCATCGAGCCAAACCATGAACGAAATCCTCAACGCCGCCGCTGTAAACCCAGACAGCTCCTTGGATGACCTACACCAGCTGGCCGAGAAGCTAGGCGCGCCGTGGACGACACAAACCTGGAACGTCATGCTGAAGGCCACAATCGTTAGAACTCCTAAAGAGGATCAAGAGACCCAAATACGAGCCTTCTTCGACAGAATGAGCGATGCCGGCACGCACCCCGACCCCGCCACCGCAACCACTCTCGTCACATACCTCGAGAACTCTGGCCACAGTTCTCCAAGCTGCCTCCGCCGCCTCCTCGGCGACATCCACGAAGATACAGCCCTCCAGTCACCGATCTCCGACAACCGAGAACTCCGCAAGAGCATGCTACACCACGCGTCCTCCAAAACCACCACCAAGGTAATACGTAAAGATGCTGACATCTTAACTGTGCCCGCCATCGCCACACGCATGGCCGCCTGTCTGCGTGAAAACCGCCCCATCGACGCCCTCGTCCTCTTCCACCACGTGCTCTCCCAATCCATCCGCCCGACAACCGACATCCTCATCCTCACTGTCAAAGCCCTCTTCATGCTCCCCTCTCAGCCGCGCAACCTCCCCCGCACGCCCGCCGACCAAGCTGAGGCGTCCTTCGACGACGCGCAGTACCGTGCATTCACCATCGACCGCGTGCTGGACCTCTCTGCACGCCACGGCCTCGCAGTACACTTAGAGCTCTCCCCGCGCGCCTGGAAGTTCCTCTCCGCCGTCTACAGCTACCGTCTATCCAAGCGAGACCCGCGCGCAATCCGAACCATCAGCGGCGCACCGGGCAAGGAAATACTATTTGAAATCTACCGATTCTACGAGAAGCACGACCTCCGCAACCCGCATCACCCGCTCATGGTCGCCGCCTCGATCATGCATTCCCGCCGCCAACATCACACGATCATCGAGCTGATGCGCGGCGTCGCGGGCTCACCGTGGGGTAACAAGCCACCGCTGTGCATCGTCGCTTTGACAATCTTGTTGAAGGCGTATGTAGCGCTGCAGGACGCTGCGGGCGTACGGTGGGTAGCCGAGCATGTCATCGAACGCCAGCTAGAGCCGGATGAGGTGTTTTTGAAGGTAATGAGCGGGCAGCGGAAGGTACCTATTGCACAGTTCTCGGTCAAATGGGGCGCCAACTCGCAGGCTGTCGTGGATGAGAGTGTCATGTTGTGCAGGAAGCTGAAAGCGCGGATAGAGGAGAGGCGGGAGCGCGGCTCGCGGCTGATCAAAGACGTGCTGAGGAAGGAGGAAGCCGCAGACGACAGGCCGCTAGACCCGGGCGAAATGCTATTGCCATCGCCAGTGTAACACTTTGGTCATATAGCATTGTGCTTACCAGTGAGCTTTCCGGCCACCAGTTTAACTATCTGTGAATATTTACGATACCATGTATTTACAATATATGCCGTTTATACACACTACGATCCGGCAGCGTACATCCACATACTCATGCAACGAAATGGCATATTGTCAGCTCCAGTGATCTATAGTCCAGGTCTATGTTGAGTAACCAGATGCTATATATTTATATATATACATAACCTACAGTCTTCCCACCAGCGTGCACGATCGCAAGCCTCCAGGTAGCCTGCGACCAATCCTCCCACCGCCAGCATTCTGCAAACGCAAGCACGCCCCGCAGCTATAAGCATTCATCAAGCAATCAAGAAACGGCGTCAAGCAAGGGTATAAAGACGAATGATATGGATACAGAGGGATACAACAGCCAGCACGCACACCGAAAAAATACATCACCCGCAGAAATATATAACACACGCACGCACGCACACCCAGGGTACCGATCTTAGTACAGCAAGTATTTTATCATCCGCTTTTCCTTCCCTTCTTTCTTCGTATCGTACCCCTTCTTTGCATGCTTCGCCTTCGAATTCAGTTCTTTTTCTCTTCTTCCGGTCAGTCTGTGAACGTTATCGATATCGCCCGCATTCCCCAGATATCGATCGATCACCACCATGCATACATGTAAACAGTGCTCGATCCAAGACGCCATGATTTTTTCTTCTCGCCCTTTTCGGATATCAAAAAGCATCCAGCAGCATGCAACAGGAACAATGATAATAATGCCATAATTCAATAAACAATAATATACCAGCGCAGCACGAAGTAATAAAAAAAGAGCAGGATATTACACGCATGCGTGGCGAAGGCTAATCAATAATACAGCCGTACTTGCAATGAACAGTTGCAAGAGAACATCGAAAAAGGCAACAATGCAGGGGAAAAAGTGGGTAGTTAATCCCAATCACAAGGCAATATACATGAAGGGAACGGCAAAGGCTTCAGGATAATGCATGCATGCAAAACGACTAAACACTGATAAAAGTATATCAAAACACTCGCTATCCCTTTTGAACAAACAACAAAGACAACAGCAAAGCAAAACCAACGGATAAACAAACAATACCGGTGGGGATATATATGTAATGTGACGGGGTTAATAGGATGGGGTGATCTGATGCGATATGCCCCAGCGGTCAGTGGTTAGTGGAAGGGATACTTGAATGCTGCTCGGTGGAATCAGGGGACTAAGTACAACATGCTGAACCTACAATTGTAACAAGCAAGACCAAAAAAAAAAAAAAAAAAAGGAGTCGAATGAGAGACTGCGACTTTGCAGCCTCAAATAAAAAAAAACTTGCTTGATACGAAACGATGCCGCACTGCTGCCAACAGGAAGCCTCTAATGGTCTTTCCTCCCCATTTCTGGCGAGCATGCCGATGTACATACGATAGTCCCCATTCCAGCCTGTTTCTGTAATCATGTTGGAAACATTACCAGCCGCGAGCTGATAACCACCGCCGAGCTGCCGAATTAAAGCCGAAGAATCCAGCATCGCATGCTTATTCGCTAAATCATTGCTGGATCCAACCGCGCATTCTGTCCTTCCCTTCTGTATATTTCGTGTTTCATCGTGATTAGCTTCTGGTTCGACCGAAAATCCGAAGTCCAGTTGTAAAAGAATGCTGCCGCTCCTATCGCTCGCCCATCTCTACCCCTGGATGTCAAAAAAAACCCCCGACATTAGTCTGTCGCTGCGCACACAACTGTCAAGGAAGGTCGCAAGCTGACTCGACTCCGGGTTAGAAAGGGCGAGCGAGCTGTAGCGTAAAGATCGCAGCATCCATCAAGAAAAACCAGTTGGGAAAGGGCTGATAAAGTTGAAGAAAGAAAATGAAAAAAGGGCCAAAAAAGAAAAAGAAACCGAGATGATAAGAACCGTGTTGTGTTTTGAATGTAAGATCCACGTCAAATCGTTAGAAGCATGATCATAAACTCATACACCGCGAGTTATGCAACGTAATCATGTTCAGCCGCCCTTGCGCTCTTCTCCCGCTGCCAACGCAGCCTCTGCGGTAGCTGTTCGCTTCTTCTTGTTGCTCTTGCGCTTGCTATTCTTGTTCCATTCCTTCGATTTGGAAGGGTTGTGGCTTTGGCCTCCATGGTTCGCTGACATCGGGCTGTCCTCTAATTTCGCAGAAGCAGAGGATGTGCCGGCCTTGGAACCTTGCGCGCCCGAAGCCTGGCCTGCCGTGCCGGCAGACTTGGTGATGGCCTGTATGGCCTCCATGACTTTGGAGGCTCTGATTGTCCCTCCAGACTTGTTCGGATGGTTGTTGTGTCCGTTCTGTCTCCCGTTCGCGTTCCCATCCTCTGACGAATTGTCGCCCTCGCTGGTGTTATGCTTATTCGCCGCGCCTTTCCTGCCAGACCCGTTCTTTGTTGGCGATGGGGATTTCCAGCTTCCTGTCGGTGTGTGGCCCGCATGTTTCGAACCGTTGGTCTCATGAGACGTATTGATATTTCCGGGCTTCTCCTTCGTCGATTGGGGCTGCTTTGACTCTCGATGGTTCACACTGTGACTCGGAGTGGCAAGGTCAAGATGAGGCTGCATCTGGTTAGCATATTTAGATGCAGATATGACCTGTTCAACCTCGTACTGTCGCCCATACTGCTGTTGCATGTTCTGACGATGCCTCAGTTTCTGGCTGGTATGAGCATCAAGGTTTTGAGCTTGTGCCATTGCGTAGGGTTGGTGGAACTGCAGAAATGCGGGATAATGGATCGGTTGCCCGGTATAGGGATTGAAGGTATATCCAGTTTTCGGCATGTTGGACGTTTCGTCATGCATAACAGCATGGCCGTAAGCTGCGTGCGGATGGCTATGGTCCATCATCGACACACCATATGAATCGGTGTAGCCGGCCGGGCTGTGGTACAGTGCGTCCTCGTGAGGTGAGTCCCCATGCAAACTAAGCTGAGGGGAGTCGTCGGTATCGAAAGGAGGTGTCACGGGCACGCTGCTAGCGGAGCCGTTTACTATAACGGGTCCACGCTGGCGCGGTTCCTCGTCATAAGAATCCTGAGATATCGAACGCTCTCCGTCACCTTCCGAGGAAGACCATATCGCTTCGGGGTTCTGGATAAACCGGGAGTGATTCGCCGTCGTTATTGGCGACGGTGGCTGGGACGGCCGCCGGTGATCACTGAATTTGGGAGGTGCCATTTTCTCCTTGGATAGTCGCCGCTGAGGATCCATGATGTCCTTCTGGTTGACATAAACTTCAGGGGCGTGCCCGGCAAGCGAATGGGCATCCGGGTAAAGATAGCCGTAATAGTCCCCAAAAGTATCCTCTGACGTCGGCAGCTCGCAAGGTGTTGGGGGCTGCTCCGATGTACTAGATGCGGTAGCTATGCTCTCGCTCCCACCTAACATATCCTGCACATCCGCTGCAGACTCAACAACAGTTGGTATCTGACGGCCGCCAGCCTCCAGATGAGGTGCTGGTTGCGATCGTGACCGAGGCCCGCCAGGCTGGAGATTCTTCGTCCGGTTCAGCCGTTGCTCAAGGCTGTTCTGAGGAATCGGTGAGCTTGGAGGAACGCCCATGTTGTATTGATCGCTGCCGCCGAGACCGTTTGGAAGGTAGAGGATTGGGGGATAGAGGAGGTACGCAGGGTAGCCAACGTGAAGTGCTCCCAGCTGCGTTTGAGTGGCAAGTAAGTTGGTTTGTGCTTGATGCTGTTGCTTTCCAGCGGCTTCAAGTTGGCTGTTGGCCTGTGCCAGTTGCGCCTGTCCCTGAGCGGTGTTGGGATTCGCAAGCTGGCTAGCAGCATGTGCCTGGGCAAACGTATGGAGCAGATTCTGGCGTGAGAGTGTAGCCTGTCTTTGAGCGTGCTGGACATCCAAGAGCGGCTTCTGAAGCCCGTCCAGCATGGGATATGAGAAGGTCCCATCAGGATTCTGTACAAACTGATACCCTCCAGGAGTGGCCATCAGATGAGTGGTTATAGCTGGGAGGTTGGTATGAGCGTAGTTCGACCCGCTAGACGCTCTGCGGCTATTGAAGGTCGAATTTCGTGGATTACTACCGTATCCTCCGAATTGTCGATTTCGTGACCGCCCGCTGTCTCCAGATCTTCCCTTGTTGGCAGAGTTACTCCTGGTCATCTGCACAGGTCGAGACGCCGGCTTGACAAAGTCCGCACTGATATGCTCCTCCTTGGGGAAAACGTATTCCTCACTCCAACCAGTGATGTTTGGAGGACTTTCCGCCAGTAGCTTGAACGCTCGCCGGAATTCCTCATGGATTCCTCGCACGGCATTGTCGTCCGCTCCATTGCTCAAATTCCTGGATATACTGAAGGGTTCTTCGACGCATAACCGGTTTCCAAACAGATTATCCCACTTCTTCTCAGCCTTCGAGATGAGTTTCCCCATTCGAATCGAGACCACACTTTTCTCAAAGTCGATCTCGTAGCCGTATCGCTTGAAGAAATTGAACAACAGAGACCCTAAACTCTCATTGTTCGCATCGCCAAATCCGCGTAGCTTCTCGATATCATCGTCGAAGGATACGTCGACGCCGTTCTGCGGCGGCAGCTTCTTGTGTTCTCGCTGGTGTAACGAAGGCAGGATTGGAGGTTCCCGAGTTTGGAGAAAGTTTATCATCATACATATCCACGTATACGACGATAGCGTACCACCACCGGCTACAGCAAGAATGCATTTACCCCTTGTTAGCCGAGAAATATTTTCAAAAATATCGAACGGTGAAAAATGCATGCACATTCCAGGCGTTGGAATAACCCACCAGCATCGTTCAATATCCTCTGCTTTGTCCAGTGCTTGATAATCATCGCCAGCGGGCGGACTCGAGGGTCAATGTCGACATAAGTCTTGACCATTCTCGTGTTTTCCAGAGCCAGTGTATTGTTGACATTCATGTCGCATTGCACTTTATACTCTGGATCCCATATCCGGACGATCGGAACCTTCGCATTCTGGACGCACACTATCCGTTCCATGTGATCTGAAAGCGTCATTTTAGAGTTAGCTAAAGTCGAACAAGCATCCGGGATGAGTAAAGGTCGGGGTTAGCCATACGTTTCCCCAAAACTTTCGCCAGTAAGCAGACATTTTCCACATCCTTGAATGTCGTTACGATGCAAACATCAACTATGGTGCGAGGCAAGGTTAGCTACTGCTGTAGATGCGGTTTGTAGTTGCCGAGAGATTTGAAAATACCATCCGAATCCGTGGAACATAGCTTGTTCTCCGTCGAGCCGAAGGGATGAACCTTGATTTCATGGCCGGGCCATTCATCATTCAGCAGTTTCTCCAGCTTCGCCAGGAATTTCCGTCTCCGTTCGTTGCTTTCGTCCGAAGGCAGTAGATCACCGTACAACTTTTCCATATCAGCCGTCAGCTTGTCCTCGTCCTCTTTCGACAGCGAATCCTTGGGTGGCTTCTCGTCAGGTAACGGGTCGCTCCCTATCGAGTATGGTATCCGCCGCCGTTGCAGAACAAGGCCACTTTCGTATTGACATCTCGTCCGCATAACCGGGTGTGTACTCGGGTCGGAGGCTGCTGATCGTGGCGAATCAAGGGTGAAGGGAGTAGGAGAGGGCGAGCGGGATTTTCCAGCATCGTGCCGTGTCCGCGGGTGGCGAGGAGTGGAAGGCATGGAATTCGAGAGGGAGTGATTCGATGATCGTTGGCTGCGGTATTGTGGCCGAGATGATGAAGGGGGTGGAGGAGGAGGAGCAGGCAGCATAATTTCTGATTTTAGATTCGGCTGCAGGTTCGCTATGCTATGGCGAGGGCCTAGCGCCGAATTTGTCAATCTGGAGGGAGTTGTATTGGTGTTCCAGCTGGTTGTCGCTGAATAAGCACTCAGATCTGACTGAAAAGCATCCCTGTCCGAAGATCTGGATTGTCGCCGCTGGTGGTTATGGGGGCTGGAATGCCGAAGGCCTGCAGGACGTCCCTGACGTTGGCCCGCGGACGCACCTGCGGAAGTACCAAACGCCGTGTACCCAAGATTCGACCGAAACCGCTCGATTGAATCAAACCCTACAGGTCCTATAACCGACGGTGCAGATATCGGCGCAAATCCATTAGAGAGAGCAGGAGGGAGGGGGCCTTCGGGTCGCAGGGGAATGGATGAGCCGGTGTATCTTCTGCGGTGGTTGGGTGGTGATTGGGGATCGCGGTTCGACGACGCCTGGAAGGGTGGCAATGGGGTTGATGAAGTATTGCTCGAGACAGCAGACGTCGTCGCCGAGACTGCCTCTTGTCGTGACGGATGGCCTCCGGATAAGCTCGCCACGTCCTCCATCAGATCCGCTGGTGGGCGGAAAGCTTTGCGAATGTTTTTTGCCAAACGGTGAAGCTCTACGGGGCCGGGACTTTCAGATCTTCGAGAAGCTTTGAGAGGGATGAGTCGTGTAACGGGGGGCTGCGAGGAGGCCTTTTAAACCGGCGAGGGACGGTGCGATCGAGGATCGACTGCAGGCTGAGCGACGGAGAGAAGCAGCGGGGGCAGCAGCAGCTGGAGGATACGATGCAGATGCAGGAGCGAGATGGTTTGGGTGTCAGATGCGGATGAATGGCGATTGGCGGACGAGCAGCAGGAAAAGGAGATGAGGTCCAGAGTCGGCACGAAAGAGGAAGGATGATGACGAGCGAGCAATTCGAGGAAGAAGTGAAGCAGCCCGGCTGGTCGCAGGGGGCAATCCGGATGCAGAGGCGAGGCACAAACGGGGCGGGCGGACGGTGATAGTGAGAAGGAGCAGAGGAGAGAGTCCCGTCTGCCGGTGATGAGATGGCGGAGTCGTGAGCGGTGGTGGAGAGTGGTAGCGGGTGGGTAGTAGTTTGTTGCGGTGGTGATGGCTGCTGGGCGACGGGCGTACGAACGAACGAACGACTGTCTGCCTTCGGGGCGGAGAGAGTTAGTCACTTGGTCCACTCAGCCAGTCAGCAATACAACAGGACGGCCAACAGCAGCAGCAGCAGCAGTGGACGCCGGCTCCTCCTCCACGATGGATGCTTGCTTGCTTGCTCTAATAGCCGCCGGCCAGTCGACGAAAGGGAAGAAACGAAAAGGTCTGTTCGAAATGATCCAGATGGCAAAGACGCTCGGCGGGCTTCTTCTGGGACGGTCCAATGCCGCCGCTGGCTGCAGGTACGCTCAACGTTGCACACTATCAGCAGGCTCCCTCGAAGGTACCTTTTGTGCTGCAGAGTCCGATCGATCGGTCGTGGGCGACGTCAGCCGTTCTCGCTGACTTTCGTTCTCCAGCCGCAGAAGAAGGAGGGCAGTTGCAACAGGCCAAGTCCCAAGCCAGGCACACTCTGCGAAACAAAGGGCGGTCCGCCTCGAGGGGGGGGGGGGGGTTGGTGAATGCGAGGGATATTGGATAGCGATCGATACAGCTCAGGATGGACGACGGACTTCGAAGCGACTTCTCGAGAGTCAGAGCGAGGCAGTTCGGTCGTCCGTTCGTTTGCCTCGTCGTCTGTGCTTGCTTGACTGCCTGCTTGCCAGCGGCCTTCCTTCCTGGGTCATCCGAATGACGAGCAAACCACAAACTCGCCCGCTCGCCCAACTCCCACGAGGCGGCGCCGTTTGGCTTAAAATTGGAGGAAGCGATAGAGGTACCAGTACCTGACCGCCGGACGCAATGTGGAGCACTCCTCGAAACGAGACGGCGTACCCCTCGGCGAGCGAAAAAGGAGACTCAGGCGGCCTTGCGCTCGCAAATGTGACTCGACTGCCAGCAACGGGAATTCGGGGCCAACCGGACAACTCTGTTTGCTCGAGCGAGGGGTATCGACTTGTCGGGCGATTGCATGCAGAACAGAGAACGGTATATAACAAAGATGGACGGTATATATAAGAATAGATGATGTGCGCAGGGTCGATAAATGGGTGAAACTGTACGATGAATTGTGGCAGTGGTGGTGGGTATTGTCTGGATGAATGAAGATGCAGATGGATATGGCAGGCGGGAGACAGGTTTGCAGTAGGTGATGGCAAGCGTTAACAGCAACGGTGTGATTCTAGGAAGAGCCTCGAAATAGAACGAACCGGAGCGATGGGTCGACGGTAAAGGCAGCTGGGGATTGTGCGGATTCGAGGGTTATACGTAACGGACCTCCGCCGCTGAATCGGACCTGACGAGCAAATGCAAACCCAAGAAGAGCAATGATGCTCGACAGCAGAATTCAAAATACCAAACAAGCACTTCGTACCTGAATTAAAAAAAATGTTCGTATCGCACTGAACGGCGGCGCGAGCGGAACGAAGAAAAATGCAAATGCAAGAGTCGATGCACCTGACGACAAAGCGGGTAAGTCGAACGATATGCCGTGCCTGAATCGTCTTTAGTGCCGTTGGTCGATGCAATGCAGGCGGTCGTAAACGTTAGGACAATTGCTCTACGCAGACGCGGACACGCACGTGTACTAGTACAAGGACCGGCCGATATCCTATGCGGGTAGGCTGAGGGTCGGACAATGAAGAGGTTCGTCGCCGTCGTAGTCGTGGGATAATAATAATATTATTACGATGCTGATTGCAAGTTTTCAGAGGTCGATTCGAGAATTAATTCAACGAGCAGTTCCCGTCCTCCAACTGCGATTCGATTCAGGAGACAGCACAGGCAGCTTAGCCGGCAGCGGCGCAGGGCGACCTTTTGAACGAAAGTCCGAGTCAAACCCCCCGGAGTATATTAACAGTTAACAGAGGGCTGCTATAATATAGCCCGCCCGGCAGCCAGGCTAACCTGTCAACCGAAATAAAAAAATAAAATACAATTTAAACGGAGAGGACGATACAATAAAACAAAAAGGGAGGCCATTCGACACATGCACGGCGGGGCCTCAGCAGCTAGCAGCAGAGTGGCCGGCGGGAGGGATGTGATAACTCTTGAGATTTTAATTAGTCGCGGAAGCAGCAGTATCAGGTGCGTCCAATCGACGGCGTCTTTGACCCACTAGCACTATACTGCCTTGCAAATTGCAGTCGCCGCGGTGTAACTCGTCCTGCAGAATCACCAACTTCGAGGCGACCATGGCCAGTTGCTCTGCATTTACGTCCGGACGTAAGTGAGTAAGTATAGTGCGTAGAGGAATGCACGTCTGGATGCACGTCATGTCAGGCAGAGGCTAATAGGAACCGTCCTATAAGCTGATGCCCGTAAACACCTCAGCTGTCGTGCTGCAATGCACGCCAGGCCCTTGAGCAGTAATTAACGTCAGTCGCTCGTGTCAGGACTCCGTACTTCTTAGTGTTAATATTATCACAACCTCGACACCATGCAAGACACAACCGCCTGCCAGGCTTACATGGTATGTGTGTATTACCTCTTGGTATGGGGCTGCAGCAGACATGACACTCTCAGCGACCTTAGTCGGCGCTCCCTTCCCCGTGGCTCGGTTCAGGCCAGCATTAATGAACGCAGCTGGCGGTACCATGGCGCCCAGAACCGTTCCCACGTTTGTCCGTTTCGTTTGCGTTCGCTCAGGAGTCGCGGACGGACGGCCGCGCTCACGAACGGATCGAACACGCCAATTGACCGGCACGAACGCATGCATACCTGACGCCTGCTCGCTCGCTCGCTTCAAGTCAATCGAAATCCGACTCGGTCATTTTTTGATCTTGACGTTCGAACGTTCACGTATCGATAATATCATACGCGACAAGATGGTAATGCGCACATGTGATACCAATGACATTCTTGGTCCGCCAGCGATGGGCCATCCGCCAGGCACTACTGCAGCCGCGTGCACGCCAGCGAACGAGCTCCAATCTCACTCAACCAGGCTGAATATATTACAGGCCGTTCGTTTTCACCGCTAGCTCCATGTCCGTATGCATACACCGCATATGGGCCGCAATCGATTAAACCCGCATCGATATCGCATACACCAGACTGATCTGGAAACAAGCGTTCCAATTGCATCCGGCGACTCTCAGGTCACCATATTTCCACCGTCCTCTAGAAGAAACGAAATAGTGTACTGTACTGTACATCCCCGGCACGTTGAGGTCAACTGGACGCGGTGCGAATAGACTATAGACTGATTAAGTACTGACCACTCCACTTGCCCGCCCGATGTCAGGTTACTCGAACGTCACTCCCTTCCGCATTCCCCATAGCATAGCGCATCTCTAGTTACTAACCCAAATTTCTTCAATTCACTTTCCCAATTCCACTGCGATTAGGTACTGTTACCGCGAGTTTCTAGACTCGTCAGGCGCATTGAACCGGTCGTCTCGGCCAACAGATGCAGGTCAGCCCCAGCGCCTATGAATGCATACACCGCACAGCGGTCAACTTGCCAAGTATGTTCTATGTTCATACAGTACTTTTCCTTTCTGTATGAATGTATGCACTCTCTGTCTCTCCTGCTGTGCTGTGCCATGGGCCGTACCGTGTCTCTCCAGAGCCCGCGACAAACCAAAAAAACTACCAACAGACTTGTACTAACCCTATGCCTTGGATCTGGATCCACCCACCACCTGCTGCTGCTGCACCTCTCCTGCACGGTCCTACCTGCCTGCCAACGAGGCGACCTCCAAGTTCTTGAGCTCTGGCGCGGGTTGGCTGTGTGTACCGTCCGTCCATGCATATTGTACCGCAGTTAGCCGTTTGGGGAGGAAAACAACCACAAGCCGCCCGACGGTGGTCACCTGCATCTGCAATGCATCCCGCCCGGCCGTCTCCCAAATGCCGCTTCTCTTAGCAGCTGAATCGAAACCCTCGATTGACTCAAAAACTCGGTAGCACGGAATGGTCGTGCCTGTTGGAGACAGCGGTTACAGTACTATCCCACTGTCGAGACCGATCACCCTCGACGTTGGTCTGTACCCGGCTAGCGCGTATAGACTATCTCCCTCGTGCCGGCCAACATTCGCATTTTGTTTCCTCTCCCTTCCGTTTCGTTTCTGTAATTGTTTCGTCGATCGAGCGAGAGCAGGTTAGCCGTCAATTCCAACCGGCTGACCGCTTCGTATGTTCGTCCAGCTGCAGTTTTCTCGAGAAAGCCGTACCGCCAGCTTGGACGCCGCTTGCATCCGCCAAGCCAAGTCAGCCTCTGCGTCTGCAGATAATCTTATGCGGGGAGGGCAGAATTAATTGACGTCCATTCATTCGTCCATCCGTCCAGCCGAGTCGACCTGAGCGCAAACCTCCCCAGCCGACATGTAATCGTGTGTACCGACGACAAACCCATCGCCGTCGTTTCGGTACGTCTCGCCGTCATTTCCTCAGGGCCAGCAATCCCAGCAAGCAAACAAAACCTCAGGTCCGGCCTTCAGGCATGCCCAGCTGCCTTCCACTTGCCTGCCTGTGGGCTGGCCTGCGGGCTGGCCTGCTTGTGCCTGCAGCGCCGAGGGACTCGGATCGCCCGCTCCAAGCCATGCCATACGGCCACCAGCCATCGGGGTCCGGTTCTCTTTCTTTGCCTCCCAATCAGGAGCCTGCATCCACAGGGAGGGCGCCATCGATCCACCAGCATCCATGCCGCGGTATGGCACACGGCTCTGTCTCGTCCAGACCTGTGTGCGAGTTTTAAAAGTGTTTTGAGTCGTCTGGCAGAAACAGCCCGCAGTTATATTACGGTTGCGAGCAATACAAGTAAATTACACTCGGAATTAATTCCACCACCATAAAAAGGAGCCCTCGTTCACGGCAAGCAAATGCAAACGAAGAGTGAGTGCACTTCGTGATATCGTGCTCGATCAAGCTAGCCAGAGTTAACTTTACTCAATCCTGATCAAATATAAAAGAGAGTCGACTCAGCGCTCAGGAAAAGGGGCTTTCCATAGTTATACTCCGTTGCTTTTTTCTCGCTCCTTCCTGAAAGGCCAGCCCTCCGCTGACAATTCTCAGGTCAGGGCAAGGCAGCCGCAAATCGTCGATTCCAGAATGTCGTTAAACACGGCTTCTTCACCATGTTGTGCACATATGCACACCATAGGTTGTATAGCTTATACATACCGAGTACGCCAGTTTACTCATCCTGTCTAGTCTCGGAGACACAAACTGTCTTTACACAATTCGCCCGTACATCCACCGCGGAAACCAGCCCGCCGGCCAGCCAGTCAGGCGTGCATGCAGTTTCCCTTCTCCTACATGGCTTCGGCGGACGGAACCCCGCGAGACAAAATAGCCCGCGCCGCAAAAGCCTCAGCGGTAAAAATAGCAGTACCTAGGTAGGTAGCAGCCTTGGAGGGATTCCGTCGTCGTGGAACATTCATCTAGATTCCTTCTTTGGCACCTGGTTGCCTCCGCCTGTACCGACGGCTTCGCAATTGTCGAAAATGCAACTACAACAGGCAACGCAGACGCGCTAGCGGAGTTACAGGTCGGATCGGATTTCAAGATCATGCTTGTCGTCCGACGCGACTAATCCTAAGCTATGCCAATTCCCAGCTTATACATCCTACATCCAGGCTCAGCCGAGATTAGTCCGCCCGGCAAGGCTGCAGCAATGGTTGAATCCGCGATACCTATGGTCCGCAGTTGAGCAGCTAAGCTTAGTCAAATGCTTAGTATAGCCGTTGAGATCTCGAGATAGCCTTGAGCTTCGCCGACTTACACGGGATGAAGCGTACCCGCAAGCAAGTCGCAGCCGCAGCTTGTTCCCGTCTCACCCTCATTACTTTCCAATTTTTGAATAGAATCCTGTCAGCACCACCGCTTGCATCCAGACGAAGAATCGTATACGAACTAATTAATTCCTAACATGCCAGCCCAAGTCTTAATCTCAGGCCGGCCTCGACTTACGGATGCATCTCGCTTACTGCATCTTATAACAGGTGTCGTTCGTTAAAGTCCACCAGTTGCGAGCTCAAACCGCACACATAAATATAGCTCCCGAGCTTTACCCCAGTGCACGCCCAGCTATACATATGACATACGATTATAGCTTGACCACAAGAATCGGAATGCAACCAGTACAGTAGCTCTCCCACGAAACAGAGCCAATCGCAAAATACCAAGCGTAAGCTCGAGGCGCCGGGACTAGACAGACTATTATAGTTGCCGTCCCAAGCACCCAACATGCATGCATGCATGCACGCACGCACGCACGCCGAGTCCCACAATCGAAGTCTATTAACTGTTGATTCAAAAGACACCGTGCCTGTGCCACATGCGTGAATACACACAAGGCACACCTTCCAAGTTAGCATGCCCGTACCCGGGTTTCCTTTTCGTCCCAAAAATCGGCCGATCGACGAATACCAATGCACATATAGGAGAGCCCGCTAAGCTCTCGGTTCCAGCGCCGCAGTCGCGGTCCCCGTTGGTTCTTACAACCGCTGAGCTGAGCTTGAGCCCTCGAGTTCCAAGACACACATGCATGTATGCATGCATGCAGACACCAACATGCAACTGCACGCCCATTGGGCTTTAAGCTTTGTTATAATAGCCACACCTCTAAATACACTATAATATACTATACTCCGAAGACGGCTTGTCCCGTCCTGAGTGAAGGATATATAAAAACTATTATTATAGCTGGTTGTAGCCCAACATGGTGTTGAGCAGACCGCTACAGCACGTTGGTAGCCATCTATAAACTTAAAATCCGTGCCGTTTCAAATATACCGGATGTCGTGGTGAACAGTCGACCACAAGTCCCATGACCCGACTCACGGATGCGCGCAACGTATGTATGTACGCACAGCCGGACAGCCGGACGGGAGCGTACATACATCAGCCGAACGGATGAATGAACAAAGAGGTTCGTGCTCGTGAGCTCTGCTTTGCAACCCGCAGCTAACGCTAGGGTTAAGCGCCTGACTTCCCCGTTGGGCGAACTTCTCAATCAATCTTCTTCCGGCGAACGCAGAATCCTAATATTGATCGTCTTCGCTTCTTGCTGTGCTATGTTTTGCGTGCATGGTGTCAATCCTGTTGCTTAAATTGAGGATGCACCCGTGCATAGACATATAAAATCAATTAATACACGCGTGCCAATCATGAACGAGGACAATGTGTCGTGAAACGGAGTGCAAGGCAGTTGCGTATAACTTCTTCCTGTGCTCCTGTATAACCAGGCTTGGCCAGTTGAGCGACGAGAGATGGGAGTACGCAGCAGCATTGGCTATTCTATTCTGTGGAATCGTGGTTACGGGTATTGAAGCCAGCTGCCAAGGTGACTCGACTTTCTGACATTGACAACGTTGCAACTAATGCAACTGTATACTACCTCACGCTTTAAACTTAGCTCGTAATTTACCTACACTAATAGAAGCTGTAACGGATACCTTCACCTGTAATTCTAACCCAAAGCGAAGTAATGCGCCAATATGCAATATGTGTGCATATACAGGTCGATAACATGACATCATGATATCAGGGCTTAATCGAGCCCATATACTAAGTTTATGTATATCCAGATCTCGAGATTTGTGGCAATGTCTTCAACATTTGAACCTGGTTCGAACGTAATATTTGGAAACGGAATAGCGTATTAAGGGTCTCTCTGCCACAATATATCTATAAATGTGTAGGGCTAAAAACTAAAACCCCACAAATGCATCTATGCACTGGATATCGCAAGCGATGGTGTCTCAATTGACTGGGTTCCTCGTCGAATACTAGTGCAATGTCTCTACGCAAGCCACGCCGTGACATAATGAGTAAAGATTCACTCCAATATATAATATCGATGTCATCTTGAGCCAAAATACAACACCGCAAATGCCATGTATCCAAATCGCATTCGTCAATCCATGCATAGCCTGGATACTTTTCCGTCAATGCCGGTCATCACGTGGTGGGCCATGCGAATGACAGCACCGCCAATCAGCCCCAGCCATTCGCACAACCGTGTCGTCGCACAACGGGCCAATGACGACGGCAGCCGCAATTGCAACTTCGACATCACCCCGCCTCCACCTCCAAAATGGACGATACCCAGCAATCTACCTGACCACCCTCTGCCCACCGTCTACGAACCCTCCTCGATTACCACCCGCTGCCGTCTACTAGTACTTTCCCACACAAGCCGAGCTAGTAGCCACTGGCCAGTCTACAGCTGCCAAGGGAAAAAAACACTACAGAGTCTACACGAGGACTGCCGACACAGCGCCCGCCTAGCCGGCCAGCCAGCGAGCCAACCAAAGAACTAGCCAGAAGCAGCAAGTGCTTCCTCCAGCCCATCCACCATGGGTGCGGACCTCGCCTTCCTCCTGCCCATGACGTTCGTGATAATTATCGTCGTCATACTCTTCATATATCTCTGCACGCGCAACTCGCGGCCGAAGGGTCTCTTCTCAACCGAGGGCAGGGATGTATGGGGCGACATAAAATATTTCTTCACGGGACCCCCACGGGAGGAGATCGTTGTCGTGGATATCCAAGACGAGGAGTCCGGGAGAACAAGAAGCTCAAGGCGGAGTATGCGATGAATCTCCACTTCCCGCATTCTATCACGATTGTGGGGTGTATTGTATGCTTTGTGACCGGGTACCAGTAGGGCTGACTTATACGGTCCGTTGTGGCATATACAGCAGGTCGTATTCAAGTCGTCGATATTCAGGATGAAGAGTCCGGGAGGTCCGGGAGGACAAGGAGCTCAAAGCGAGGTATACACGCTATACTTCATCGTCAGATCGTTATCCTTGGGTAGAGCAGAAGGGCTGACTTGGGTCGTGCGCGGGATATCTATAACAGGTGCTGCCATAAACATCCAGGATGAGCCGTCCGGAAGGACAAGAAGCTCGAAGCGAGGTATGCACGCCATGCTACATCGTCGAATAGCTATCTTTGGGCAGGACGAGGGAGGCTAACCTGGTATTGCCTTTGGGATACTATGATAGGCACTACCATAAATATCCAAGACGACAGTTGAGAACCAGCTGCAAGATCTTCGATGAACAGATGCAAGATATGGCTATCCCGCGACGAGCAATTGGCCGGATACGCAATCTCGATCTTATGCAGCGAGATGTTTGGGACATCTGTTCGCTTGTCGAAGTACTGAATTACCTTTGTAGGATCGCTGAAAGGTCACCTGCTACCTTATCAACGACGCTGGTCGCCGTTGCAGCCGCCGTTATCATCACCCTCGCGCGGCCATATAGCAATATACTAACACTGTCGCTACCATGCCGCTACCATAAACATCGAAATCTGGGTCCGCACTTCACTCTACCTCTGGCCGGATAATTGAGTATAGGGACCTGAGTTTCGGTATCTCTGAACAAGCGTCTTAATCACTCACCAGCCCATCCTATCGTCCTCGGACAACCTACGATATGCAGAAGTTTGATCGGAACTCGACCGCCCGTTGTGGGCCCAGTGGTCCCATCCAAATAACCCGAGTATCCACCTGGTGTACTTTCCGATCCGAATACTTCTGCTAGTGTCACATGCTTGTCTAAACTATTTGTGCGAATAGCGGTTACGCATGACGGATTGCAGGCAGTTGTCATCAAATCTTCCGTACGGGAGGCTGGTCAAGCTCTCTGTCACTCCCGCTTAGCTCAGTACTGGACAGAAGACCAAGACCAAGGCCCTGATAAAGGATATCCAAGCTCGAATTCCCAGTCTACTTGTCGTCTTGGACATCGCAGTGACAGCTACTCAGCTATATGACTCGAGTTATTCTGAACTCTTGCTACCCAGTCTTTACTGGAGGGTCCTACAGTACGACACAGAAGCTTGACCACCCGCAGTAGAGAACCGAGAGAAGACTGGGCATGCTTCCGTGCCGAGAACCGACATCTTGGTCACCATCACAAGCTTATAGCTATTGAATATTGGCTTGACAGATGGCTCAATGTAGGTATACACATGCAAGTATCGGTGCACAAGTATCCAGCACTGCATAATGTGGACACCCTCTCGCTTCCAGGGATGCATATACCCCATGCGAACCGGAATTTGTATACTACCCCCCATACCACACTGTCTACAATCTTAAGTCTCGATCATGTAGATAAGATAAACATCAGTGTATACATATAGGCATACATGTTACATTTCACAAAGTCATTCACCGGACATCCGATGAGGTACTTTATTACGTTGAAAGATCATTGGCCAATACACTGTGCTCACGTTATACCACCGCACATCAACCAGTACTTACCGGTACCATCCCTCTACGGATGCATGCACGTATACGTAAGCCTCCCAGCCTCGCATCTACCCGACTCGCAAGTGCGGAATTGAATCCTACAATCAAGCCAGACCGGATGGTACTTCCGGCCGTACGTTATTTTATAAAGGTACACACCCCTCGCTCCGTTCCCCGCCCCTTGCATATAGGCGTGCAGATACGCGACACGGGTGCATCAACGAGGGGTTGATTAATTTCATGCAGCCGTATGCATGCGTGATGACGAGATGCATTCAGTTAATATACCCCAGCCCACGCATCGATCGCTTCGAGTGCGTCCATTGTATTTTTATAATATCATTGTTAACACGTTTATTGACTTTCGGTTGTCCTGCGCGGTTGAAGTTCTGGGGTTCGAGCCTATAATTTCTCATATTTACAACATGGCTCAACTGCTCTCGTAGAACGTTGTAGGCTTGCTTCGTGTATATCCACGTATGCGGTATATCACGCCACCGGTCGTTTCTAGATATTTCAATGTATGAATAAGTAATATCCACAATTCCAAAGCTACCTTATTTCGATACGTACACCCATGTAACCGGTATCCTCACTTCTGGATATTTCGTCCGAACAACAGCAGACACCAGGGACACACATATCGATCGATCAATGTTGCAGCAGATCGATCGGTTTCCAGTACCACGGATCACACGAGATCATGCACGGAAATCTTGTTCGATCCAGATCGGACGACAAGGGTCTCACATATAGCTTCCAAGTGTATAAAACCGTATCCTCAGCTGCGGTATCGTACGTGTATTTAGGCGTGATAAGTTAACAGCCTCGTTAAATGATACGATTCAAACTGCTACCGTCCTCCCGGTACCGCCGCGCTCATGGCCCAACCAACCAATTGCAACCAAGTAACATAGGCACACGCGCACATCCCGCTGTCATCAACCCGGAAGTTATAGCTCAATCAACTAGCCAACCGGCCCTCACCGTTGTATACATGGCCTGTGCTCTCTGTCTGTCTGTACATACATACACCTATTCATCCGCATGGACGCCCACCAACTAGACTGGCTTTGAAACTACCTTTGCCCACTGCACTGATATCAACTGCATTACACACCATAGATCCTCGTCCGTAACATGTATAAAAACGTAACGTAACGTCCAATATAGAATCGATCCCCCGACACACCGATCCTCGAAGCCCAAAAGAGAAGAGTAGAGACAAGCTGAAAAGAAAAACAAAAGCACAGGTCGAAAACCGCATGCACTGCGAGCCGCTGCATCCCCATCGACGATCGACGTATATTGTAATAGATAGTATACACCGATGGATGAGTGAGCGAGCGAGCGCCGCGGGACATGGTTACGACCGAATGAAAATGCAAAAGATTCCCCGCCACCCACCGACCCCTACACGCCCCGAAGAACGATATATCCCACACTTTTGTGATATGTATTCCAAAAGATCCAGATATACTCCACCCACATGACAGTATACTCCGCCCCAAACTCCCATCCTCGTTTCGCCGCCGCTACCAATCTTGTTTTTTTCTCGTTTTTCTCTCCTGATGTTGCATCTCTCTTTCTTTCCTTCAACGCAACCTACCTACCTTCCTTGCTGCCTCCGTGTATCCGTTACCGTGTGACGCCCAGCACGTCTACTAGATCTCCCATGCCACTGGACCCCGTCAATGTATCTCTGTTTCCTCTTTTTTTGTTGATTGTGGATGTTGTAGAAGATACCATGCATGCAAAGGATGCGCGTAGGTTAACGAACGTCTTTTGTATAAGCCCTCTCCGAACTACCCAAGCGCAAGCAAGATACATGATTCCCATTAACTTGATCCCATAAAACGCGAGCCCTAACATGAACCGCAGAAATAAAACGAAAGATGAAGAAGGATAATAGAAAAAAAAAAAAAAAAAGAAAGATGAGAATGCTCGTCTTCGCCAGATGATAAAACACCTCCATAGGAAGAAAAGGAAGAAAGAAATAAAGAAAGGGTAAGAAGAGGAAAGCCATCCCAACATGCCCAAAGAACTCTCATCTAAAGTTCGACACTTGCTCAAGACGTCCGCCTAGTCGTGGAAAACCGGTTATGCAAACTCAAGATTACATTATTTGGAGATGCCGTGATGAAGGTGAGAAGAGAAAGAAGAAAAAAAAAGATGTGAAAGATATCAATGGATGCCAAAGATGTGGAAAAAAGAAAATACGAAGCAACCCCCTCAATGTAGATGCGCCGAATGAACCCGATAACTCATATATGGATCCGAAGGGGACAAAAAGTAAGACAACTCTGACTGAACACCATGACCATGTAGACCCTCCCAGATGGAAACAAATAAATTTTTTTGGTTCGCGAAAAGACCCCACCTGTTAAAAATTTTTTCTTTTTCGCAGGAAAAAAGATATCAAGATCAAACACCGTTAAAGATGAGGGATGGATATATAAAAGAAAAAAGTGGAATCCAAAAAATTTTCCCGTCCCCCTGGGGTATTTAATATATAAACTAGGAAAGGAAAGGGACGCCGAGGTCTTTTAGCCCCAGACGCTGGCGACGGTTCCGAGACCCTTGCCGCCCCAGACTTTGCTGCCCCAAGCCATGTTAGATGGATCTTGAGAAGAGGTGGTGTGGTTGGATGCAGCGGATGCGGATCGCTCATTGCCGGAGGGCTTGTTGCCTCCGTGAGCTGCACCCGCGCTGTTCGGGCTGCTGTATGGCTCCTCGCCCTGGTAGTTGGTGTACCCCAACGGAGATGGGATTGGGGTGGTGGACCGCTTCTGCAGCCCGCCGTTCGGGGGAGGGATCTGGGAGCTGCTGATCGGGCGAGTGCCGATTGGACCAACACCGGAGGTAGTGACCGGGGTGGTGGACACCCGTCCGAGCCTTGGAGGAGATCCGCCGGGGGAAGAGGCAGACGTGCGGCTGGACTGATTGGCCTTGTTATACTCCTGGTTGAGAGGATTGTAGGTCACCTTGGAAGACGGCGAGGACACGCTGTTGGTGCGGGAGCGCGTTGGAGACATGCCGTTGGCGGTGCCTCCGGGGTGCTCACTAACGGGGGTTTGGACCAGGCCGTCCTGCTGGTTGCCGTTTTGATATCCGAAGGGATCAAAGGCAAGAGGAGAGGGTCCTCGGGTACCTCCGCTGACGGATCCAGCGGTAGATGGAGGGTTGGAGCCTCGCGAATGGAGGTCAAACGGGCTCATCGGGTCTTCCTCACGACGTTCGCCGTAGAGGGCACGGTGTTGGCGTGCGATGAGCTCACGACGCTCCTCTTCGGTCATTGTCCCTGGGCTGATCACACGATCTTTTCCGTTGAAATTGGACATCTCGGCTAATGCAGGTGGATGTCATGTTAGCTATACATCACAAAAATTTTCAAGACATTTTTGGGGTGTTTCTTTTCATGGGGGATAACTACATACTGCGATTGTACTGCTGCTCTTGGTGAAAGTTGCGCAAGTCCCTTTCACGTTGAGCAGCAAGGCGCCTCTTGGCCTGCATCATCTGGTCCTGTTCGGCCTGTCGAGGGGCGAAGCGGGCAGCTGCATAGTAGTTCTGGAGGTTAGCCGCAGATTGGCTACGCATAAGGTCCTCGTAGCCGGGTCCAGCGGCAGAATAGTTTCGATGCATCTGGGTGATTCTCGGCTCTGAGCGATTCACTCAACTTTCCGTCAGCAGGGCGGTCCAAACATGCCGGATCGGGGGGATACTCACGGGGAAGTGCAGCTGGGAGAATCGGCATCGACTCACGGCGGCCAGCAAACATCTTGCCACTCTTGACGAGGTTGTCGACGGCGCGGTCCACCTCTATTCGAACGATCGATGGGGTCAGCATAGCTCTCGCTTGTAGCGTTGGACGCACAGGTTGACGTCGGTTACGTAACGGGCAATCTCCACGCTCCGAAAAAAAGAATTATAGGGGAGAAAGGCAACGTCGCCAAAACTCACCATCGAGCTGAGATCCAAAGGCCGTCGGTTCCTCGTTCTTCAGACGGGCGGACGAAGGTCGCGACCCGGAGTCCGAGCCCTCCGGCGGGAACTGGCGCTGGAAAGGCACAGCGGCCCCGTTGTTGCTGTTGCCGCTGCTGTTATTGCTGTTGCTGTTGCTGGAGCTGCTGCGAGGGTCCCAGCCCGGCCGCTGGTTCGGCCATGCGCCACCTGCCGGCGCAGCAACGGGCTCGTAATACGACATGATGAATCGACGAGCTAGCTGTGATTGAAGCCACGAGGAGCAGAGCCTTCGAGCTGGCGGGAGAGCTGGGTTGCTGGCGAAGGTCAGAGGGAGGTGAAAAGGAGAAGCGGAGAAGGTCAAACGAGGAGAGGTATAACCCTTAGCAATCAAGAAAGGATTATAACCGCTGGCCGGGGCACGCTGAAGACCCGAGGAGAGGATGGAGATGCGGCGGGTTTAGGGGAGTTTATGTGTGTGAAATTTTTTTCTTTTCGAGGCGGTGAAGTCCTCACGATGAGGTTGGTGGGTAGTGGATGGGAGTGAGGGAGAGGAGAAGAGCCGGAGTTGTGGTTGGAGGAGGCAAGAAGAAAATTTCGGTCGTTTCGGTTTTTTTTGTGTGGTGTGCGTCCAGCAGCAGGGAAAAAAATGGGGGATGAGAGAAAAAGCAGGCCCGGCAAGAAAAAAAAAATTATAATCTCCTGGAGGAAGGGAGAAAACGCTTTAGCCCGCCGATGGCCGTCCGTCCCAGCACCTGCAGCGATATTGGACTTGTATACTTTACTTATACTTTCTTGTAGCTGCTGCTAGCGGACTAGAATAATTACACGGGGGGTCCCCAGCTGGATCGATTCACGATGGCGGGAAGTGCACGCCGACTGTGCTCCTCTGCTGCGAATGCCGGCGGTTTTCACACATGGACAGGTGTGACTTCTCATGCGTGAGCGGTGCTAGCTTCAATTCTGCCGGTGCGGTTCTCATGCGCACGTCGATATGCTCCGTGCGGCCAGCCGGAGATACGATGCTGCTCGATAACGTTCCAGAGCGCTGCACTTACGGATGTTGATGTATCTTTGGAGTACGGACGAAAATTATACGGGCGTCATGTCATATATGATCTGGGCTCTGCGCTGTTTACTCTACTCGACTACGGGTGCATCTATCCTCGGGTCGCAGGTGGTCCAGGCGGAGCCAGTCCTGAGAGAGCCCGTGCAAGGGCACCGGAAATCATGGCCTTTGGGGATTTGGAAGAATGGGGTAATTCTTCTGGATCCCGAGCTTCGAACTTCTTAGGCAGAACAGAAGAACCGAACGAAGCGAACGAAACGAGGGAAATGGAGTAGAAAAAAGCAAGCCCCCCAGTCAAAGGCCGAAAGGGAGGAGAATCAAGCCGCCAGCGGGTTCCGTCAGGGAAAATCAACGGGCTCGGATTGGATCATTGGAGCTACGGGTGAATGAGGAACTCGAACAACTGGCTCGCTCCTAATTGACGGCGGGCCGGGCAGTTGGGTCCTCCGAGCAGCCGTACGTCTGAGGACGCCTGCCGGGACGCCAACCGGCAACCTACGTTACGTTACGAGTATGTAAAAAGAGAGGGTATTGGTGGATCCGTGGAGACGGCAACGATACCGATATATAACCTGCGTGTTCTCCTGCCTCTGTCATATCGAATTCCTCAGCCATATATTTCGCTCCTCCGCGATGTTTTTATATATACGGAAATATGTCTGCGGTGGAAAATATGCTCCTCTCGCGAGTGTTTTTTTCTCCTTCTCGACATCATACCACTGTTTTGCTTTGGCCCGCTCAGCTGGCCGGGGGACCAAGTGGGGAACTGAAAGCTGTAAAGCCCACGCCAGGAAGGCAGCTTCCACGCACGGAACAATTTTCTGTTTGACAAAAGGGTGTGACACCAATTTCAATTTCACACTGTGGCGATCGCTGCATATGCACTCCATCGCGCAAGGAATAAAAGTCAAATGGTTGACAGCCAGAGCCGGCTGGCAGGTCGTGGACACCCGAGACTAGTCGTGAACGTTGCCAGACAACAGTCCTTTTTTTTTTTTTTTTTTTAAACTGGCGCCGTCGCCGCCGTCGGTTTTCGATCAACCCTTAGTTTTCGCATATCGTTGGCTCAGTGGATCGATCTGATCAAGCCAGGGCGCCTCCTCTCGCAGCATCCGTATAATGCATGGCTTCTGGTCCTGTCTCCTGGCCAGTGGAATTATGGATACAACGTGGGAAATTGGGCGTAAGGGGATGCCCTGTATTCCTTTCGGAACCCTCTGGCCCAACCGTCATCTAATCTCTGGGGCAACCTTCCTAGCCTCGCAAAAAAGTATGCGACCGACCGACCGAGTATCTATTTATTCCCATGATGGCACGTTACGTCCTGCGTGCGAGTAGGCGGCCGCTTTGGTTCTTGCAGCAATGTCATCATACGCATAAATCGAGTTCCCCCTCCCTCATCGGCGCGAAGACCGGAGGGAACCTTGCGCCGGTACCGTTCTCCAGATCCAACTAGGCGCCTGAGACATCATCCCACACCCGGCCGTAGATGAGGGGTTAAAACCACCACCGAGGGACAGCCAGCCGGCTCCTCCTCTTCTCTCTCCGATAACGAGGTTTTCGATCCGATTGGTAATCGGCGAGGCAACCAGCGATAGAGAATACTTCGAAGGAGGAAAGAAGGACAAGAAAAATTCTCAGTCTAGTCCCGCGAAGATCGTATCGGTGCATGCAGAAGACTTGATATGATCAATAGCACTAAGAACCTGCAGACGCTGGCCCGCGGGAGTACATCTGAGATACGCCAGAAACAGTACCAGGCCACGCTTGGTAGCCTGTCGTGCGCCACTTTGCCGTTTCTTGGTTGACGTCGGCTGCGTTCCAAATCTATGGGAGATTGTCGGCGAGTGTTGTCACCCATCGACGCTTAGCTAAGCACGCCGCCGCCGCCACCGCACAACCGCAGCCAACGTCAACGTTGGTAATCCAGTTGCCTAGTCGGTAGCCATAAAGTTGGAGCGGAGCTGAGGCAGCGTCCGTGTTAGGGTCAGTGCGGTTACACAGAGCTGGTTCGCGCGTTTTATTCGCATTGTTTGGGTTGAAACTCAGTCGGTGTGCATGTATACGCGAAATCTATGCGTCTGGAAGGAATACCACCCGTCAAAGTACCCACGTGCACACTAACGCGGTCGGCTAGCCAGGCACGGCTTACCTCTGCTAGCAGCAAGTCAAGGGATGTGACTAATTTCAGCCCAAAACTCCTGATTACATTGCTAGGCAGTCGGCTCTAAGGGGCCAATATCGCATCACCTGCAACGCCCTCAGATATATATTTATGTTTAAATATATTGATATTAACGGCGGTATGCGTGTCATTTTTCGGGCCGCATTTGGCCATGTTGACGTTCTGGCGATACGGAATATGACTGCGCCGGAAATTAAATTCCCTCTGACGGCTGATTAATACTTTGCCCGCATTTTCTTATATGTCCCACGCCGAGACGCCGCATTAAATCATAGAAGCGATCTCCCGCATATTATTCTGCACCGTTAGTTAATGGACTTCAGCCACAGTGTTGTTATTCCTTCGGACCTTTCCCTCTCAATAGACCCCCTGATAAAATGTTTTGTATCGGCATTGGACGTGAAGATAAGTTTTCGTGCGCAAGGCTGGTTGGTGGTCAGTCCTGATCATAACATCATACCGGAACCCGAAACTCAAACAGAATCACTCGCCAAGGTATATATTCACACTACCATCGATGCATCGCGTGCACATGCACGCCAGACGAGAAATCGATCGCGCGAGCGAATGAGCGGAAGTATTGCCCCCAACGTCTATAGTTCCATGGAAATATATATAGGATTCTCTCTTCGGTAGTAGCTTCGTGTCACGTGGGTAATAATCAAAAGATTACCATTGCCTCTACATGCTCCGCATACTGGAGCGTGTCGTCGGAACACTCGCAACGCAAAGTACCTTAGGAAATTGTTGCATTTTCGCCCCGCTAAAAGCGGCCGCAGACCCCTGCTGTTGACGTCATCCCTCCATCTCGCAGTAAATCCAACCGATCGAAACGAAAACCTCGACAGGCTGAAAAAAAAATCAAAAACGCCCCGCGATTGCAAGTGGAAAAGCGCACGGGGGCGGTCGATGCGTCTGCCGGGTGCTGATTCGGTTGTATGGTGTAGTGGTCAGCACATCAGATTCTGACATGCCCGTTGCGAGGAGCGACATCCCTGCGACGGCGAGTGTGAAAATTCTGGGGACTTGGGTTCAATTCCCAATACGACCTGCGCGAACGTACCGGCCCTGTGTTCTTTGCTCGCTGAGCTAAAACTTTTTTTTTTTGGTTAGCGCAGGAAGGGTTTGGGTTTTGCTGGGGGCGGCATTGCGAATGCGGCGATCGAGAGATTGGTGTATTAAACTCGATGTCGCGGGGTGCTATAAGATTGTCTATAACGTTATAACATTGACCGTGCGTAATGCGCGCAAAGGATAACTTTATGAATGAACATCGCGACATCACCATAAACTAATATCACTATATCAAAACATCTAGTCACACTGCGGAATACAATAGCAGTTGCCTACGATGTCCAAACGAACAATCGCCTCCTTCTTCAACAAGGTTCCCGGCGAGTCGGCCTCAAAGAAGCCTCGTCTCTCCCCTCCCCTCGTCCCGGACGCCCCGCCAACCGCACACCCCTCGTACCCCCACCCCATCGCATCTCTCCCTACGAGTCTGCTAACCCTGTTTGACGCATCCCCACCGCCTGCCCCGCGCATCATCACAAAGCCCGACCTCTCAATCGCCCACTATAACCATTTCTTCCCGCAGTCGACCGCGCGGCAACTATACCTTTTCCTCCGGCGCTCCCTGCCCTTCTACCGTGTAACATACACCATCAGGCGCGACTCGCTAGACACAACCGTGCGCACGCCACGCTACACCACCGTCTTTGGCGTCGACGCCCACTCGTACTTTAGCGACGACGATGCACGGACGCTGCTTGACAGCAAGACGCACAAGGCCGTATCCGGCGACAGGTACCGCGGCTGCGTGTGTCCCCCGCGTCCGATACCAGCCTGCTTGGAGGTCCTCAAGAACCTCGTGGAGCGGGAGACCGGCGACACGTTCAATTTCATCTTGGTGAACTACTACGCTAGTAGCGCCGACAGCATTGCCTACCGTACGTACCGTATCTTTATACACACTGCCACGCCTTCATATGATATCCGAATCCGTCGTGGAGCTAGTATATGGGACAAAGGTGACTGAATCGAGTAATATACTGGTGTACGTTAGACTCCGACGACGAGACTTTCCTCGGGCCTAACCCGACCATCGCCTCCCTCTCCCTCGGCACCACCCGCGACTTCCTCATGAAGCATAAATCCGACAAGACACAAACACTCAAGCTACCCCTCACAAACGGCGAGCTCCTCGTCATGCGGGGCGCCACGCAGCGCAAGTGGCTGCACAGCAGTACGTTTTTGAATAAAATAAATATATCCCTGCGCAACCCCACCGTTTATATATATATTCGTTGCTGATGTAACGATATGATGGGAATCCTGCAGTCCCCAAACGAACCGCCACTACAACGGGCACCTGGACCTCCGGCGGCCGCATCAACATCACCTTCCGCAACGGCCGCTCGCCAGCTTGCACGCAGAACTACTACCGCTACAACGTCGGCGCCGGACCGGTCTACCGCTGGCACGACGCGCGTGACGAAATGGTCCTCCACACCGAGATAAACAGTGACAACACCAATCAAAACGTCCCTGCAGCCGTCACCGTTGCTGCTACTTCTGTCGATGCCGGTACAGCTGCAGCTGAAGTCACAGATATACCATCCATATCCGCCGCCCCCAATACCACGAACCAACCGGCCGACGGAGAGCTCGACGTTGCTCCATAGTCGACGATATCGGACTATATACTGCGTATCGGCTGTTGGTGAAATTCGTGAAATGAGAGAAAAGGAAGGAGCCGCGTGACATGACGTGACATGCATGACATGACAGGCAGCTAATTAACGCACGCACGATAACGCTGTCTTAAAGTTAAACAAATTTTAAACCAGCTCACGGATCCGGAGCTTATAGCTGCTGCGCAGGCACAAGTAGACAGCACGGTATAACGATTATTCGACTTTGAAGAATAAACACTTATTAGCAACTTTGATAGCCTAAAACCGGTTTATGAATAGATAATATAAACTCTACCGTCCACGCGCGACGGATCGTATCGTAATATAATATAATATATATCGCACATAGCACAATAGAGGGTGGAATAACCAAGTAGCAGTATAGTAATTCCAAAATCATCATATAGTCCATCAATCCGTACGTGAATATCGAATTCAAACGCAACCGCTCGAACTATAAGCACAGCATGACACATGCTATCAAAAAAATACATTACTTTTAGCTCAAACGCTCCACCGAAGACCGAGAGAGTGGAAGAGAGAGAGCGCGCGCATATACAGCTAGCTAGCTATCGCGCCACGTTTCGATCAATAGGAGGAAGCATCGATCATGCATCGCAACTTGGAGCAGCGTGGAATCCATCCATACCGCGGTACCGTGCCGTATCGTACCGTACCAAAAAAAAAAAAACGTACCGTGTGTAAAATACAGGGAAAGAAAAGAAAAGCCCAAGATTTCCAGCAAAAGGACATAGCCTAACCCAGAGTCTCCCAGTTGAATAATATTACTGACGCCATCCAAGGATAACACAACCAATCCAATAAAAAGGAGGGACCTTGAAAAAAAGATAAGAAAGCACAAAAGGTAATCGACAAGAAGAATAAAAATACGCGGTTGCGTAGCCGCGAAAGGAGATATGCTAGATTGAAAGGGAACACTGAAATCCAAACAGAGATCAAATCATGTAAGCAGTAAGAACGCCTGGTATCTATGCTGACAGTACACCTGGAATGTGAAGACGGAAGAACTCAGAGAAGCAGCGGGAGAACCCAATATGGAACATAGCCTCTGCAGCGTGCAAAACTGCTAGAGGAACGCGAAGGACTGACGTTGATGAAAAGAATTCGTGAGTGGAATATATATGGACAGGTATAAGGTCTAAGGAGTGTCTTTGGTTGATCGTAGAACTTCGTAACGGAAGGGAATGACGAGGTCGTGAAAATGATAAAATATATTTGGACAGATAATAATGCAAGGTAATCGGTCGCCATTGCTGGCACCTGGATGAGATGAGATGAGATGACACGCCGGTGGGTGGCGGCTAGTGCAGTTAATGCACCCGCTCGGGCGGTCGATTGTACGTAAGCTCCCAATGGTTGACCTTCTTCATAAGGAAGTCCATGAGTTCCGTACTGGACATTGCCACTGCCGCTTTGTCAGCTTCCGGCTTGTCCGTGACGACAGTGACCTTGTCAACCAACCCAGAGATGGGCGTGGAGGTCGCGGAGTTGGCGGAATTTGGCGTTTTGCTCTGATCCAGGAGGGAGAATAAAACCTCCGTGTTCAGGCCGCTGCTCGACGTGGCGGAGATCAACGCGCTGAAGACGCTGGTCCGCTGCTTCTGGCCGACCATGTCCAATTGCGTCTTTGCAATGAAGTCTGAGATGCCGGTGACGCGACGACGCATCTCTTGGATGGTCGTGCGGGAGTTTGGAAGCCGGGGCTTCGCCGGTCGGTCGTGGACGCCGTTGACGTCCGTCCCCTGAGCGGAGGCGTCCCTGGCCATCGCGTGCGAGGAGTTCTCGCCGGGATCCTCAGAAGTACGGTTGTTTCGGGTGTTGCCCCGTCGCCTCTGGCGGGAGCTGCGTTTGTTCATCGATGGGGTATCCGGGACTTCAAGGGCGGGGGTGGAGATGGTAGGGATGGGATCTTCTGCTTTGGACGTAGACGCTGCCGTGTTCCTAGTCGACCTGGGTGGCTCCTCTGATTGCTCTGACTCTATGATGATGTCAGCGTGAGTTACCAGCGTGACTTTGGTGGGTGTGTCGGTACCGTCTCGGCGATTGTCCCTGTCCCCTCTGCTCCGCCCTGATGACCGCTTGGAGCTGGGTTGTGCCGGTGGCTGGACTGGTGTAGCGGACGCGGTGGCCGCTCGGCCGTTGCGACTTTTTCTGCCGATCGAGGCGGCCTTCTCCGCAGTATCGTCGTTCGAGTGGCTTGTTTCGATTTTTTCAGGGGAATCGGAGGTTCTCTGTCGCTTTGTATGATGTCTGTACGGGAGGAAGGGGGTAAATATTAGCGTCTAGGAGGAAAACAAGGGAGCCGCCGAAGGCGAAATTCGAGCGAAAGGGCAGCGTACTCATCCGAGGTCTCGCTGGTGCCCCGCTTCCTACTTCGAGGGCCAACGCTCTTCTTGTCGTCTTGCTTGCTCTGCTCGATGACCTGGTTCAGGATCTGCTCGTCGTAGGCGGCGTCCCGGGAGTTCATGGTAGACCGTCGCTTTGTATGGTGTTCTTTCGTGGGCGAGACGCGTTCGGGGCCGAAGCCAATGTAGGTGGAGTAAGTTCTTCTGCAGGTTTCCCTCGTTAGCGGAGCGGTCCCAGGGGTGCTGATGAGAAGGAGGAGGCTGGATTCCAAGCATCGGTATGGACAGGAGGAGCAACTTACCCTCCCTTCTTCTCGTACAGAGTATGATTCTCGGGCTTGCACTGCTCGCAAAAGTAGTTGTCGGGGGCTAGCGCCTTATCTCGGATCCCGACACACAAGCCGTGCTGCCAAACATGGCACTGATCGCACTGGATGAAGAGGCCGTCGGTGAGGTCGGTGTGGCTGTCGTCGGAGCCGCCTTGGTACTCCTTGAAGCCGCAGACGCATCGCGTCTCGCCCTCTTCTTCTTCGTTTCCGGAGTAATTGTCCTCAATGTCCTCGTCCACCGGCTCATCGACTTCGTCGTACGAGTCCGCTCGGGTGACGCCGCCGTGCGAGTCACCGCCGTAGCGAGACTTGCGAGACCGACGGGTGGAGGACGTGGACGAGTGCGAGGAGGTCGATGCGTGCGAATTGCCGTGATTAGCGGCTGAACGCGCCCTGGAGGACCGTCGAGGAGACATTGCGAAAGCTTGAGAGGAGTGGTCGCGTCGGTCAGGACGGTGGCGGAGGATGGGGTAAGTAACGTAGGGAGGAGGAAGTTTCGCTCGATGCCGAGGCAAGAAGACAACAAAGGTGTGCCCCGTCCGAGAGATGAGCGGATTCTGCGAAGGATGCTCCGGGAAGGCTAGGTATCGTCTGTGTGATCCTGGAAACAAGCGGTGAGAAGGAGGAGAATGCTCATCTGATCGGGCTGGTGGACGGGCGAGACTGGAGGAGCGGCGAAGGGCAGGCGACGGAATGTGCGAACGACGAGAGTAGCGACGGCTGAGAGAGCGTCGAGGGCGGATCGGACAAGATTGAAGCAAGGACGGAGCGGAGGAAGAGGAAGGACGAACGGCAAGAATAACAAGCGTCAGAAGAGGAGGAGGGTAGAAGGAGGAGGAGGAGGAGGCCGAGGAGGAGGAGGAGGAGGAGGAGAGGAAGGAAGCAGAAGCAGCAGCAATAATTGTTGGAGGGGGAAATTTGGTGCATGACCGCCGGCCGAAAGTGTGAATTTTGGTGTGTGTCTGGCTGGCTGATTGAATTGGATTGGCTCTGCTCTCCCCCTCCACGCTGAGAAAGCTGGTCGCTCGCAAAACACACTGAACACAGCCGGCAGCACAGCACCACCACCACCACCACCGCCATCTTCTCCCACCGCGGCCAGCATTAACGCCAGAGCGATATAGCGAGACAGAATGAGAGAAAAAAGGCATCGACTGACTAATGCAGACGCCGGACAGCCCTGACGGCTAGCTGGGCGGGTTTGTTTGGTCATGACACCGCTTTCTCCGCCGACTGGGTCTCAGTAAAACCGACTATGACGGGGTTGCGCAGCACCGGCAGCAGAGCACGCCTCTGCTATCCGGCTAGCGCGAGAAAAAGGTGGTCGATCCAGTTTTTTTTTGGCTGCTGCTCTCTTACAGGTGGAGGCCGAGGGCAGGCCTGCAGCAGCACCAGCACCAGCGGAGAAGGGAAGCAGGTGCTCCTCTCACCATGCTGTGCGAGTCTAATGCAGCCTAAACCGCATCGGGCGTAGACCGGCCAGGTCCGGATGGGGAGGCCATGTCCATGTACCAGCACATACCAACTGCCGCGGGCAGTGACATTCGGGCTGCTGGCGGGCCTGGGGGGAACGAGAAAACCTTGGGCCGGATTATGTGATGGCTGCTGGTCCTGGCGCTATATTTGACCGCTGCTCCGGCGATAGAGCGAGCGACAGGCATTCGAGAACATGGTGGGCTGGCCGAACTGAGTTCGCTCTGCTGCTCGTTTCTTTTTCCGCCGGGACGTCAGTCGGTCAGCGGTCATGCAGAAACCGGAAGTCGTCTCGATGCTGCATGTTTTTCTGTTTGACGAGCCGAAACAGTCTGAAATGCAGGAAAGCAGGAGGGGCCGTCCGGCGGCCGCGGAGACTGCTTTTGTGCGTAGACGGGCTAGTTAGCTGGTCAGCAAGTGCGCACCTCACATCGCCAGATGTGCGAGAGATAAAATCGATGCACGGTCGGCTGGAGTCAAGGTGGAGGGCTCAGGTTCGTCCGGACGGAATGGCGAGCAAACGGGAAGGTGGGGTTGGCTGAAATACCTGCGATTTAAGCGGCTGGGAGGAATTAATTGGCACTGGCCAACATCGGCTCGCGGCGATGTCCTCTCAACGAAAATGTCAGACAGCAGTAGGAGTTCAGAGAAGTCGGTCGTGAGAGACAAAAGGCTGCTAGTGGTGGTGGTGATCTCAATCAACGGAGCGGTGAGGTCGAACAACAGCGGCAGCAGGACGCAGCCATCGAGAGATATATTCTGGCTCGATCGTGCGAGCCTGGGCCGAACTGCCCTTTGGAACTTGCTAGAGACGGAGAGCGTGGCCCTGGCGTGCTTGTCCGGCAGCCGGCCATGTTCGTATGCAGTCTGGTCGCCTGCACGGCAGGCTCAAATCGTCATCGCGTCCGAGCAGGGCGGTCAGCCGGCCAGCCAACGGGATCCGAGCGCCAAGCCGCGCGGGAGAAGCAAAACCTTCTCGGCCGTGCTGGTTCCGCAGGCTACGCTACCGTGGCGCATCTCTCAGCCCAAGGGACAAGACAAAAGCCGGCCGCTGCTGGCTTCAGGTGATCCAGAAGGAACTCCGAGTGAGTGTGTGTGAAAAGGACGGGAAGGGGCGGAAGGCTTCACGAGAGGACAGCTGAGAGCAGCCATACTGTTGCTGCTGGCCGGTAGGATGGAGCAGCATGCATGTCGGACTATAGCCCTGATGCTATTACCATAGCGCGGCCGACGAACGTCAAGACGGAAAGCCAAAAGACATGCTCAGAGGAAGTCGACGCTGGCGACAGAATAGCGAACGGTGGTATCTTTTTGCTGACATCCCTTCTTGTGGAATATGAGATCGGATGGCCCGTGGAAGCAGTTCATATAGAAGGACAAGTCGTTGACACGCGTCCGACGAAGGAGGAGAGGACGGGTCGCAGTCTCCAAGGAGGCGAGCAAGCTGGCCAGCTGGGCGGACAGGCAAGCAGGCTCTCTTCTGGCTTGTTTCGAGTGCGGACCACTGCAGTGCTTGCGGGACCGAAGATATGCATGCACAGGATCTCATTCTCCGTTTGCTTTTCTTTTTCGGGGCTTCAGCTCTTTCCTGGATAGCGGCTGCTGCTGGCCTTGTCGCACGAATACGCTGGCGCCCCTCCTTTCTGAAGCATGCTCCATCCGACCTTCCCAACGGAAAGCAGCAGGGCCAAGCCGATGCCCGCTGTGACTGGCTGGCCGAAGTGGTCGAATGTCGACAATCGCGTCCCCTGCAAGTGCTGGCCGGGTGGAGCAGATGCATTGCATGCAGGTGGTGCGGACAGCCAACGCCGCGGAATGTGTTGCCGATGTCGTGGCGGGGTGAGTCGGATCCGTGGAGGGAGGGAGGAGAGGCCCAGCGGCGGACGAGGGGCAGTTTATATCATGTCAGCGATGGATCGAAAGAGACAAGGAGGAAGCTGGATGGTGGTCGCGTTCCGTTATTATATTTCAGCCTCGTCAGCCATGGATGACGGGAACGTGTGCAGGCCAGGCTGAGGTCGACGCTTCTGCTGCATGTTGTGGTAATTTGCCGTGATTTGATTTGCGTATTTGAGATTTCGTCCTGCCGTCGACAGCGTTGGAATTGCGGCAAGAGCCGAGGAGGCTGGAGGGGCGCCCGTCAGAGGAGCCATTAGTAGACCCCTCATCTGAACTTTTCGTCTTTGTGGTTAGGGCCTTCACCTCCCAATGCACGTCGATGGGTCCAGTCGATGTCGGTAGATAAGGTGGTATGGACTAATTTTGTCGTTGGTGCATAATGCATGACATTATTGATGTTCCTGTATCGCGAGCCGGAATGTTGCCGCACCTAGCTGGCGAAATTTTTGCTCTTGGGCTCTTTGAGCTCGCGCTCGTGCATCTGCGCGATTCCCTATCCTCTACATATCAATAAATCATCGCCGTGAAATTCGGTCTACGCGTCTAGGCTCTCTGCTTCTAGAGATATCAGCTCACCCATGCCCGATATCAAGATACCCTTGAGGCAGCTCTGGCCTTGGGATTAGGTGGCTATATGTATACTTAGACAACCGGCGCGGCCCCAGCATGTTCAAACGTCGATGTCATCTGGAGACCAATACTATAGTGCCCGGGGCTTTGCACGATCAATTTCACTTGCTCCCGTTAGATGTCGTCTCCTTCACATATAAACATGTTGTTGGATTCTGGGTTCTTCCATTTGGCAATCCAGCTAAGAGTTGATATTGACGATGTTTGACATACGTTGGAAGCTGATCACAAGTGCACTTGGGTGTGTTTCCAACCAGGCTTTATGTTTTCCGAGAGGAATTCCTCGCTGTCGTACTTCGATTCGAATTAGCAGACGAACCCGCAATCTGCTAGCCTCGTGAATGTAGACGTTGCCTCGCGAGCCAAACTTGCGAACTCTGACCGGCGAAGCTCGGTTTGAATCTACGAGACAAATATGAGGATACGGTAGCTGGAACAGGATATAGTCCATCGGAATTTATATAGGGTTGTCTCGTAATACGTAATATAGGGCGGGCGAAAGATCTCTGGCATCACCACAGAGTCAACTACCTCATCTCGCTCATGCAAGGTGGCTTCCGTACTATACTGGCGACGTACCCAGCGTACACACGTATATCAAGCCTCACTCATGCAGCTCGTACCTGCTCCGGCTCTTTTCACTCTACAAAAACCCACACACTCGAAGATAAACCAAGTTTTCGAGACAAAATGCCGGTCCGTACCGTCCTTTCTGCAGGCTCGAGCCTTGCTCGCCTCGCGCTACCTTCTCGCTCTCTGGCTCTGCAAGCGCAGCGGAGATTCATCGCTGGACCGTCGGTCGGAGGCCCCGTCCACATCCCACCGGTGAGTTACTCTTCACACCTCATTCCTCATATATTGTGTAATATATTTTTGGTGCAGGGCTGATAGGTGATGTGGGGACTGCAGCCCGGTGAACGCGGTGACAACGTGACCTACTGGTGTCTCTACCAGAAGCTCAAGAAGCTTGAGACCGTAAGCTACTCCTCCTCCTCCCTCCACAAATAGCTTGCACCCTCCGAGCTCCCGTCGTGCGTGTTTTGATGTTTTGGATGCATGCTAATGTATTCAACCGGCGAACAGGACATGGCCGAGATCAAGGCCAGATGCAAATGCACGAGGGCCGAGCCTAAGAGACTCAACAGGAAGCCGACGGAGTATGAACTCTCGATGATCCTCGCAGGTTCGCCCTTCTGAGCTTCTTGGTTCTTTTCTGAGGATGACAGCGGTAGACTCGGTTTCCTCGAGATGAATCTGGATTTAGACTAAGCGGGTCTTAATCCACATTTTGCGCTGGCGTGTCCGTTCTATAATATTTTACTAGATTGTACTTTTTTTAATATATAATACGACCGTTCACTTATATTTATGGTATATAATCGAATATTTCAAGATCAATCCTTCGTGTGTTCTGGTTTGTGAGACTAAATCGATTGCTTGTCTTTAGCTCAAAATGACTCACAGCTGGCCTGTAGACTGGCTACCGTATGTCCCAACTTTACACACATATACTAAACTTTGAGGATGACATGGCTTCTGAATAGTATAAAAGACCGCCCGCCCCGCCCTTCAAGGCCCTAATCAACTTTTAGCTGTAGCATTGAGAAATCACTCGCTGACTGCACTCATTTCGAAACAACACAGAACAACGTTGCAACTTCGACCACCGCCAACTACAACATCTGCGCTGGAGGTAAGATATAAGACTTGCCTAGCAATCATGTCGAAACGTGTAAAAACGTCACCTCCACCCTGGAACATCATCGGCGACGCGCCTCTCTCCCGGCTGCCCATCGAAGTCAAACTCTACATCCTAAGCTACTGCGACCTCTTCTCCTTCTACGCTCTCGCGACCTCCTGCCGCGCCTTCTACAGCATCTACGCCACGGGCTCCGGCCGTGCCGAACTCGCACAGGCGCTGCGCAACGGAATGTGCGACGAAGCCTGGATCCTGCACAAAGCCTTGAACATACAGCGGGCGAAGGAAAAGTGGCTCTTCGAGCAGCGTCGCGACGAGCGTTTGCAGCGGTACATCACGGGTAGTTCGTATGCGCCGGGCCTTACCCCGCCTGATACCGACACCCGGCGGGTCGGCTTTTCGTATGATGCGTACGGTCGCAGCTACGCGGGGGATAAGAAGTGGATGGGGGGAACGTTCATCGAGGAGCTGGTGGACATGCAGACTACCACTCGGTATTTCGCGCGGCTGTTCCAGAGGATAGGAATGGAGGGGGACAGGCTGCGGGTGAAGAAGAGTGGAAAACGAGATTACAATCGCTGGATGGCGGACGTTACGATCTGCGCGACCTCGGAAGTCAGGGAGATCGAGCGCGTCTTCTACGACGTTTGGTTGTCCGCGTTCACGGCCGAGATCCCCCGCAGCGATCGAGCGAGACTGCGGTTCGCCTACGAGCAGTTCGAGACGATAGCGCACGGATCGAAGGAATACCGCCGGCGATACGGCAACATGGCTGTCGTCAGGACATTTCTCGACGGTCTGATCGATGCGGTTGTGATGGCTGCCGCGCCTGTCGATTCGGAGGAGGAGTGCGACGGGCTTCGAACCGCGGTTGAACGGTACCCTATATACCGCCGCATGTGGGTCGATCGTGCGATCTGTGAGCGGTACGGGCGGCGATGGGGAAATTTAAATACTACCCGCACGGATCCGCTGCTGCTGGCCCCAACCGGCGGGCAAACTCAGATTACCAAAGCTGCATTCGCGGCCGTCGACGGCGGTCGCGAGAACTTTGTCGGCCGGAACGATCTGCTGCAGCTGAACCGGTACGACGGCACCATCGACGCTGCCGAACGTCGAAGCATACTCGAGCGGGCCCGTGGTACCGTGGATGCCCTGCGGTCGTCCATCTACAATCCTACGGAGTGCCGCAACTCCTACCGGGGCGTCGGGGAGTATTACCGCTTGGCACGAGCTCACGATGAGGCGCGGCCGCGGGTGGTCTTGGATGCCATCTCACGTATGCTTGTGGATTCGGATTTCTACTCGACACCGGTGCAGGTGCAGCAGAGTCGTCCTCTTGCAAGAGCGGCACCGAAGCGCACTTTCACCACGCGGAATTGGCGGGTGGCCGATACTCCCCCGCGGGTGGGGGGTGATTCACAGAGGGGGGAAAGTATCACCGCGACATGCGTACGCGGGATTCAAGTGGTAGATATCGTGAGGTTTGGGCTGTGCGTTCAGATGGTATGCAGGCTGACTTTTATATCTGGATTGTATAGGTGCTTGGTTTATGTTTGTGATTTGGGTGCGATGTGGGACGTTGCATGGTCGACTGGCGGATTCTCCGTGTAGCCATCCGATCTGTGCTCTGACATCCTGATGTTTGGACTGAGTAGGTAGTAGTATGCCGGGTAGGTCTTCCGACAAGCTTGAGGGGCCATCTATAAATTGCAAATGAAGGTATGTATCAAAAGTGCTCTATATACGACCGGGGCAAAATATATATATTAAAAACAAAAACAAGACGAAATCGAATGAATATCAAAGTATTTGGTTTGAACTATTCTCCTTCACGCGTAGAATATGTCATGAATAGGATCGATTCGGCGCGCGAATAGCTGGTCAAAGCTCACAGGTAGCTCATCGTAGTTCGGAATCCGATATATCAAAGCGTCGGAACTAACATGATATCATCGAAGCTGGTGTCTGACGTCGTCGACGCTATGCCGCATGCAATGAAAGATCACACGAACAACACGATACGGCGGCAGCATCAATCGATTGGTTAAATTACAGATATATATATACTGAGCTTAAGCTTGTTAGACAGACAGTAGGATATATGATCTGTAGTGAAACGGGTCCTTCTTCAGGTACCGAGTATGACGACTAAATTTAAACGGTAAGCTGGCGTCTGGACTGTATTTTTGATATTAAAGAACCTATATGAAAAGATCTGTGCAGTTGCGAGGTTGCGTCCACCATTTGCTGGGCGAGCATTGACGCAAAATCGCAAAATATATCGCTGATAACATGACTGGATTGATACAGATACGGAGTAATCACTGTAGGAATGCCAGGAAGAGTCCGGTATATGCACAGGAATAATAGTCTATTGTGATCATGAATAGCAAGAGTGGGAGGGAGATCTGTTTAAACAAGCACAGACTACGTATTCATGCGTATCTAGATCTAAATATGTTGACTAGCTGGGGTGATATAACGCAAATGTGTCTGTCGAACGGGCGTCCGGATGGAGACGCCGCCTGATATGGTAATCTGCGTGTAATCCGATAGACAGCGTGATTCAGTCTCGGGACCCTCCGTTTGTCCAGCTGGAACAGTGGTGAGACCCTTAGATAAGGCGTTAGATGCCAGAGACATAACTCTCGCCATCAGAGCAATGTCGAGATATGCTGCTCAGCTAACAGGTAGCAAGGTTTCCTCCCGCGAGGCAACCGAGGAAACGCATCTAGATCGCTAGAGGCGATGCGGATAGCCGCTGAAGCCAACATCGACGTCGCGGGTGGTTTGTAAAACGAGCGAAAGCAGACGGGACCGCCGTGGCTCGCTCGGGCCTTGGGCGGAAAGCGGTAGGTTACCCGACTGTGCAGCTCGAGCCTTGATGCCACGTGCATATACTGGCCATTGTGTGCAGATGGATTGGATGAGGCGGCGGGAGCGAGGCTGGAGACCATTACACTGCACACCAGCGGGTGAGGGTCAGAATCGACTAGCCGGCTGAGGCGGGCGAGCGAGATGCAATCTGCAGGAAGCAATCATGCAGCCCATTCGCTGGCAGCTGGGCGAATGGTTAGCTAGACGAAATGAGCACTCCTGGAGGAGGCGAGAGACCGTCGCCGTGATGATGAGACCGATATCATATCATGAGGGCCTCAACAGGTGCAATCTCAATCTCCAGTCGTCGCCGTGAGTCGTCCGTGATGATGGCGGACTGCTGGAAGGAGTAGCTTGTTATTGAGCGGTGGCGGCTAGACGAATGAGAGCAATTAGCACAATCGGCCTCGCGATCGAAGCCTGCGGAAGCATTTTTTTCTTTATTTTTCGCCCACTCACACTGGCTCTCAAAGCAGCAGCAGCCGGGCGGACAGCCGGCCACGCACAACAGCTCAGCAGCAACCCCGTCAAATACTCCACTCCGCTCCACTCTCGTACGTCGTCCGCCAACCTCGTCGAGCCCCCTCAACGTCCCCCCATCGCCATCATCACCTCACCTCCATCGTAACTTCACCGCTGCCGCCGCCGCCGCTTCCTCGCCCAATCCGAACCACCGCCCGGCCCGAGGCCCGTCCGCCCGTAGCGAGCGTCTCGTTCGTCCCTCGTCGACTGCCTTCCGAGTGCTTGTGCCCGCCGCCGGAGCACCCGCCTCTCCGACCATCAGCTCTGCGTGCAACCGCTGTGCTGCAATCGGCTCCGGAATCTTTCAGCAAACGGCTCCCTTGTCTCCATCGATCGCGATACCTGCTCCTGCGACGCCCCTTCGAACAAACACACCCGGTAGCAAATTCGCTCAGCCCACGTGGAAAGCATGACGACAGCATCAGTAGCAGCAGGGGGAACTGGGACAGCTGGTATGGTCTTTTTCTCTTCCTTATATCCCCTCCTCTTGCTACACATGTGACGGCTGCGAGGACACATATTCATCATTCACCCATAATCTCCTGTAAACGACGTCGCCGGTGCACGCTGCGTTGCCCTCCCCCGCTTGAATGTCTATGTCTAGAGTGTTCGGACTGTGCTCAAGGTGCCTCTCCCCTCCGGCCGACCCATACAGATCCCGGACTGTTCAGTCCCGTCAACGGCCGTCCCATCCGACCTCTCCCCAAGAGGACCCTCCGCGACCGCCTCTCGCCAGAGTCGTCCAAGGCGATTCTCAGCCCCCCCGCGCCGCCGAATCCGACGCCGCTCTTCTATCTCCCTTACACTTACCCGCCACCGCCGGGCGGTTCGACGGGCTCGCCGTCCGGGCATGGCAGCCACGACCACAACGATTCTTCGGACGACGACGATGTCTCGAACGCCTCCGTTGGGCGGTTCAGCAGCAGCGGGCAGCTGGATGACGCACACGACCAGGGACTCGGCGAGCCGAACGACGGCAGCTACGATTGGTCGGAGAACACGAACAACAAGAAGAAACGCAAGATTCCGACGCCCGCCCACCCGGGCGCGAGCTCCAATGGCTTCGCCACCACCGGCCACAGCTATGCCACGCAATATTCACAGACGTCCGGCGGGACGTCGACCCACTCCACCCCGCGACGGTACCGGTCCGCTGGGACGCAGCGGTCCCCGCTTTCGAGCCTGTCGAGCACGGGAAACGGCGGGATAAGGAGGGTCAAGAGGTTCCCCGGACCTCCCTCGTCTTCCACCGGGTCCGGAGGGGGGACGTACGCCGATGGCTCCACCGGATCGCCGGGGCCGAGCAGCACGGAGGAGATCCCGAACACTCCAGACAAGGAGAATCGGATCGATAAATTAGGGATCAACGCCCCGACGTCGCCGTTTACGTTCAAATGCGATTCCCCCGTCTCCGCGAATCTCGCATACTCACACCCACCCCCTAACGTCGGGGCGAACTACCAACGATCCGTGTCGACCGTTGGGACGCAGACGTCACCGAACATGTCCGGCAGCAACGCGTACCCGCAGGTGCCGAAGAAGAAGAGCGCGGCCAGGGCTGCCGCGAGACGGGAGTTTCTCCAGCAGCAGCGCCTGCGACAGCGACAGGCGAGCGGGAACAAGGGCGAGATTTGGATCTGTGAATTCTGCGAATACGAAGCCATATTCGGGGAGCGTCCGGAAGCCTTGATGCGGCAGTACGAGATCAAGGATCGAAGGGAACGGCGGGAGCAAAAGGAAGCCGAGGACAGACGACGGCGAGCGGAGGAGCGACTGCAGCGGAAGGGCAGGAAGACGAACGTCAAGGGCAACAAGAAGCAGCCGGCTCACGGCCATGCGCAGGGCGGCGCGCACCACGCACCGCCTCCCCCGAGCCAGACGGACTCGCAGGGGACTCAATCCGACCACACGCCGATACCGTCCGCTACGGCGACGCCGGCGTTGAAGCCGCACACGCCCAGCAAGGCGCACCCCCACCATCACGTGCACGGGGAAGCGTGCCAGCACGAGGGCCACCACGGGGGCAACAATAACGGCACGGCGTATCGTAACGGGTACGGTGGGGCATGACTCCTACAAGCTATGGAGCGCTTCTCCATTCTGATGGCCGTTTTGCATGTGTCGTTTCTGCTGCTGGTGTTTTACAAGTTGCCTGTTTCTGTGCCGTTGGTTGCTGATGTGGAGGATTCCACGTAATGTACTGGATGATGGCGCCTCTTTTGTTTTGTGTGCTGGAGTCTCTGCCCGATATCCCCTGTTCTTTTTTTTCATTGTTTCTCATGTCATCGTGTATTCCCTGTTGTCGTTCTGTCTGTTTTATGACGGTTCCCCTACTGCTTCGTCATGACTTCTACCCCGAATTCACATTTCCTGTCCTGCCGTTGAGGGTTTTTGGATGCCTGAGATTGTTATCTCTTGGGTGTGTCAGAGTCTCCTTGTTCTTGTCACCGTTGCGGGCTCCAGCTTTCCATAGCCTTCATCGCCTTCTCCGCTCCTCTTCTTTGTTTCCCCCTTCTCTACTTTCTTTGACGGCCGTTTTCTTCTTTTTCCTTCTTCTCACTGGCATTGGATTATGGCATGCGTGCCGAGTTTGCGAGGGGCAGCTGCTACGTATATGGGAGTAGCGGTGAATGCATGAGTCTGGATTGGCTTTATATGAGCTGGTTGGACTTGGGTATCTTTCTTCCACTTGCTTCAGTAATCGATCGATGGGCGATGGTTGGCCTCGGTACAGCGCCTGGCATCGAGGCTAGGCGATGGTACGTTGCTCTCGAGACATGCATGCATGCGATGGACTCTCTCTCGTGAAGATTAAGAATGTACATATATCCCTCTCCTGTGATTCTTCCCCCCGCTGTTCCCCCACACCGCTCTTATCACACTCCGTGGGCGTCATGCCTTCCCTTGTCGTGGTTAATTGGAGACTTGGGTGACTATGACTATTTCTCTTGCTTTGTGTTTTGTTGGCGGATATCTGAGTATAGTATACGAGGAAGAGGAGGAGTTGGTACTATGCATGGGTTGTTTTTTTCTGCTGTTAGTTTTCGACCGGGTTACGATGGCATATATTACACTAGTAGCTTGCATGGTCGGACGCATATGTAATGGCGGACTTGGTATTAATTGGTATTGTATTGGATGGTATTGGGATCGGTGTATTGCATGTGCACGATGGCAGATATCGATCATGATGACGACTATAGACTTACGAATGAACCTATCACATACATGCTTTTCAAATTGGGTAGATTTATACACTAGGCTGGCTATGATGTTATAGATTGCAGCAGAGCTAGCTAGCTAGCTAGCTAGGGGTTAGAAGGCTTTTGGCTAGCTTGGGTACTGGATATGCGGGCGGCGGGCAGGCAGGCTCCACTTGCAAATGCATGAATTGCATTGTTTACAGACGGGAGACGGCATCCACAGGCACTATCTATCCGGTATTCTGGGTGCGGTATGCATAGCACGCTATCGCGTATCTTCCAGATGGCGTATTAGCGTAGTACTGCGGTGGAATTAAGGTATTTGGGGGTTTGATTGGGATGTTCAATGGTAATATCGCAGGTGGTCGTATTCGATATTGGAGGTTATCGTCGGGCGCTTAGGCAGATTGCGGGATAGTTTAAGCACAGCACAGCACAGCATACAGGTACTAGTAGTAACGGGCCTGGAGCTAACAATAGACGGTACTAGTTGGTTACTTGGTTAGCCCCCACTTGCGTACGTTCTGGAGTACCGTGAACGAATCGGAGGGACGGCATGCAGGGCTGAGGGAAGCAGACCCTGTTGCACTGCATGTTGGTTCAATAGTCAATTGAAGTTGGAGCTGCTGAGCTTCGTGTCGTGTTATCAGCTGCTGGAGCTTGCCAACCTCCAACTGCAACTGCCGCCGTTACATCTCGACATCGCGCCAATCGACGTCCTCCCTCTCTCTTTCTCCCAATCCTAGCTCTCCACTCTCTCTCTTTACGTCCTGACTGATACAAGTGCATAGACGCTACTTGTATTATATATATATATACACACGCGGTAAGCTTGGGACGACCCGGTCGGCGTGCCGGCCTGCAGACGCCGCAAGCCTGGTTCCGCCAGCTAGCCTCGAACGTTAACTCGGAACCGGTGATACGTATGCACTCTGACTGACTGACTTTGGACGTACAGTACAGGCCGGACAACGGACGACGGACGACGCCGTGGACTGCATCGCCGGGGAATTTTAGTCGTGCTCACCAATCAAGGACGCTCGACCCCGGCCCGCCTTGGACGGACACGCGCGGCGATACATATCGTCCGAGGATACACCCCTCCGTGTTCCTATTCCACCTCATCGATCGATCGTATCGGCTGGGTCCACGTCGACCGGAAGCCCCGACGGGCGCCGTCCAATCGGGTGCCGCTGTCAGATTCGCTGGCTGGGCTGGCTCGCCCTCGATTGTAACCTACCTGAGACTTGGGTATCGTCTTGATCTTTCCATCCGCTCTTGTGCACATCCCCAATCGAGGTGCGGAGCCGGGCCAAAGCAATCGATCGCTCAATCAATCAATCCCAAACACGCCCGAGCCGAGATTGAGATTTCGATTTCAGATTCGATCCCGCGAGCAGGCCGGCAGGCAGGCCAGCAGGCAGGAAGCGACCGAGCGAATTCGGGGCAGCAGGCGGACGAGACGAAACCTTCCTGCCAATCGATCGAGGCCATCGCAATAGCCCTTTCGTTTCGTCCCCCGAGCAGGAGAACAGAACAGCAGCTCAGGCCGGCGCACCCTTCCTTCCCGGAAAAACGTCATCGCCCGCCGGCGTCATTGGGGAAAAAAACCCCGAACAACGAAACGAACGTTCGCTCTGGATCCTCACCGACCGACCGACCGACTCCATCCCATCTCCTCCATCCGACTCCGCTCCGCCCATCCATTCCTCCCGTCGCCTGGGGCCCCGGCTCCCTTATCGCTCGATCACAATCCCGCTCGCATCCCGCCGACGACGCACCGTCACGATTTCTCGCGGCCCTGCGACGCGAATTCGATTCCCCTCTCCTTCCGGCTGGACTCGACAACCGCGCGACCTCGCTCCCTCCCTCACACCCACCGCCATCGCCACCATCACCATCATATCATCCCTCGATCCTGCAGCCGCGCGACACTTAACGTCCGTCCATCCATCCGTCCTCCACCCGTCCACCCCTCACTCATCTCGCTACGACGCAAATCAACCCATTCCGCTCCCGTCGCACGCGAAACAACATTCCCCGAACGAACTCTGCGGGCTTGCTCACTCTCCTTTTGCTTGCCCTTTCCATCCCATCCCACGCCCCGCCCGCCCGCCCGCCTGCTGCGCGCGCCTCACCTCGCCTGCTCGTCATCCCTCCACTACATTCTCTCCCCCCGACTCGCGCCTCGCATCGCATCGCATCGCATCGCATACACCTCCCTCACACCAGGCACCTCCTGCCCCGCACGTGCGTAACAAAAAGCAGCGACAGCCGGCTACCAACCCACCCACCTACCGCCCGGTCCCGTGTGTGAGAGGCGGGAGAAAAGTGTGTGCGCGAGTGTGTGCGCGGGCGTTCGAGTGAGTGAGAGAGAGAGTGTGCGCCGCCTGCACTGGAGAAGGGAAAAAAAAGTGTGTGCCATTGTGTAACACAGGAACTTGGAATCAGCCGGCCGCGAGGGTTTTCACCGGGACGCACACGGGTCGTTGAGGGAAGCTAGCTATATACCGCCCTCCCCCAAACAGCCGCCTTATCCTCCGTCGTGCAAAGGTGCCCGCTCGCCCGCAACAATAAATAAAGCGGACCCGTGCAGCGCAGTACGTACATACAGCGGTGCGGTGCGGTTTCCGAGACTGGTTCCGTTCGGAGTGGTAAGCCGCAGGCATCGCATAATAGCCACGCCGCCGCTTGGCTGCTCGCTCTTCGCCACAACTTTCACCGCAACCGACGTATTTCGCATCGCCGCCTTGGTGATTGCTATCGACATTCACGCATTCCAACAAACGCCCTTCCGACAAAACAATCGAACGAGCGGATTCGGACGGTGGAGGCTTCGGGGGCGGCTGTGCGCACGTTCTAGGTTAGGTTTGCGGAGGTCGACAGCAGCTGGAAAGGAGACGCAGCAGCAGCAGCTTGGAAAATAGAGTGCTGTCGAGCGGAGCTTCATCGCCTCTTCTCAGCGCCTTTTCAATCGCATCGCCACGACACAACCCACCGATATCTGCTGGCCTCGGTTCGACGGTTTCGATATCTGTTCATAAAAATCGCTACGAGACGCATTTCACGATAGTATTCCTTCGAGCTTTACGACACCGCGGTTACATTCGGCCTGCTCTTCATATTCTGGATACTTTTACTGGGTTTCAACGTGGGATCCGTATCTGATCCGCCCGCTCGACGATGGCACTGGTTGTGCCGAACCCGCCGGAACAACCGCGACGAGTGAAGGTCTACGAGCTGCGGAACAATGATTGGTTCGATAGAGGGACGGGGTACTGCACGGGGCAGGTGCTGAATGTAGGTGCCATTTTCCTCTCGGGGGAGCTTGCGGTGTTATCGGCGGGATGCACACGATCATGTGGAGGGGTGGGCGATGGTATTGGTGGATTGCACGCTGACGGCTGGGACCTTCCGTATAGGATGAACCGCACATACAAGTCAAATCCGAGGAGGAGGAGGACCGGCTACTGCTCGAGACGAGGATAGTGAAGGATGACGGCTACCAGAAGCAGCAAGGTGAGCGCTACTTCAGCGGCACATGTTCAGCTACTAGTGGGACAGGTCTTGCTAACGGCGAATCATCTCGACAGAAACACTGATCGTCTGGACGGAGCCTAACGGAACTGATATGGCGCTGAGTTTCCAGGAGCCGGAAGGTTGCGCCGCGATATGGTTAGTGGACAATGTGCCTGTATGCTGGCAGGGCAGACTTGCTGAACCGAGATATCGCACAATAGGGATTTCGTCAGCCACGTACAGAATAGAATAATGTCCTTATCGAGCACTGGTACGTTACCAAACCCCGGAAGAAACGATGCGTGGGGAAGTTCACTCATAGGGCGACTAATGCAGATGACATTCTCTCCGACGACAACGAATCGATCCTGTATTCAGTCAAGCTGCCCAAACCCGAACTCAATATCCTATCGAGCATCGAGAACATGATGCACACGCTGACAATCAACTCGGCTGGCCGCGACTCGCTTGCGAAATTCATCATCAACGAGGACTACATACCCAAGCTGGTGCCGCTGCTCGAGATGGCGGAGGACATGGAGATGCTGCCGGAGCTGTTTTCGCTGTGTCGGATTATGAAAATAATCATTCTGCTGAACGATTCGACGATAATAGAGTATATCGTTACAGATGAGGTGGCAATGGGAGTCGTTGGGATACTGGAATGTGGGTGATTCTACGAGGTCATTGAATTCAGAGGAGCGGCGGGTGCTAATGTTGCTTGACGATTGCTAGACGACCCCGACTTCCCGACACACAAGGCGAATCACCGGTCGTATCTCGCGGACAACAGCAGGTTCAAGCAGGTGGTACCGATCGACGACCCCGACATCGAAAAGAAGATACACCAGACCTACCGGTTGCAGTACCTCAAGGATGTCGTGCTGGCTAGGATATTGGATGACCCGACCTTCTCCGTTCTCAACTCCCTCATCTTCTTCAACCAGGTCGACATTGTGCAGCACCTGCAGACCAACACGACGTTTCTAAAAGCCCTCTTCGACCTCTTCGCGTCGGACCCGCTGCCGCCGGAGGAAGTGCAGCGGCGGAAACACGGCGTCCAGTTCCTGCAGCAGTGCGCGTCGATAGCGAAGAACCTGCAGGGGCCGAGCCGGTCGCAGCTGTACCAGAACCTGATTCAGCACGGCCTGTTCAGCGTGATCGAGTACGCGCTGCTGAACGGCGACCCGGCGACCCGGATCGCGGGTACGGAGATACTAGTGTGCATGTTGGATAACGACTCCGGGATGATGCGTAACTTTATCTTCAAGCAGATACAGGAAAAGACAAAGCCGCTGACGGACACGCTGATCGAGCTGCTTTTGAACGAGGAAGACCTGGGGGTTAAGGCGCAGGTTGCGGACGCGATCAAGGTGCTGTTGGACCCAAGCCAGGCGCAGCCGATGGAGGGGCTTGGGAAGGTTAGTGAGATGATGAATTCGATGACCGCTACGAGACGACCGCCTGAGGACCTGCCTACGGAAGTGTTTTTTTCGAACTATTACGACAAGAGCGCGAAACGACTGTTCAAGCCGTTGACGGACCTGGAGAAGAGGGCGCCCAGTATGTTTTTTTCCCCTTATTCGGTTGCTAGTTTGGTGTTGGAGGTGAACTTTCTGACGGTGTGATTTTTAGTTACATTTTTGTCGTCCCAAGAATCGGCGTTATATACACATTTGCTTGAGCTGTTGTGTTTCTTCGTCCGGCATCATTTGTTCCGGAACAAGTACTTTATCCTGAGCGAGAACATTGCGCCGAGGGTCGCGCAGCTGCTGTCGGCTCGGGAGAAATTCGTGCAGCTCGGTGAGTTCTACACTCCGTGATCGGTCGTTAGGGATGGTTGCTGATAGACTGGGTGGTATAGCGGCGTTGAAGTTCTTCAGGGCATGCGTGCAGCTGAACGACGAGTTTTACAACCGCCAGCTGATCAAGAATAAGCTTCTGGAACCGATTCTGAACATCGTCATCGAGACGATGCCGAAGGATAACTTGCTGAACTCGGCCTGTCTCGAATTTTTCGAGTTCATCAAGCGGGTTAGTTTTGGTCATGTTTTCTGGTAAAAACTCAGTCGCCGGATGCTAACGTGATTGTCCGGGAACTGTAGGAAGGGATAAAGTTGCTCATCACACACCTGGTCGAACAGTACCGCGACAAGCTGCAGTCCATCACCTACGTCGACACGTTCTCCTCGCTGATGGTCAAATACGACCAGCTGCACGACAAGACGGTCCCCTACAGCGCCGACGAGGACGCCACGCCCCGGAATTCCATGAACGGCGGGAAACGCTGGGAAGGGCTGAAGGACCTGGATGCTGCTGAGGAAGAGTACTTTAACGGCTCGGACGACGACGAGGAGGTCGAGTACTCGGCGGTCGAGAACAGTCAGAAGCGGATCAAGACGGGTGGGAAGGCGGTGTTGGGGGTGTCGTCGTCCGCGAGTCCCGCGGCGAGCATCAAGAGTTTGGTGGACTATCCGGATGACGACGACGTGATGGATACGGAGGACGCGGAGGGCGAGGCTGTCAAGGTTGATTCGAATAGTGTGTCGGCCGCCGCTTCGGATCCGGGGATCGAGAACTTGAACATTGCCAGTAGAGCTAGCAGTGTCGGCGCGGACGGGGCGGTAGAAGACGGCAGTAGCGGGACGACGACGACGGCGGCGGCTGGGGCGGCGGCTGGCGACGACCTTGTGATGGCGGGTTCGCTGCCGCCGACGCCTGACCGGCTGAGCGAAAAGCGGAGGAGAGAAGAGGAGGCGGAAGAGGACGGCATGGAACGGCTGCTGAGAAGCACGAAGAAACGGAGTCCGAGCGTTGGGAAGAAAGGCGGGGTGAGCAGTCCAAGTTCGACGCCGAGCGGCGGCGGTGGTGGTGGTGGCGGCGGCGGCAACGGGAAGAAGATTTCGATAAGCTTTGCGTCGAAGGGGGAGAACGGGAAGGGGAAGAAGGAGGATAAGAGGGAGGAGAAGGAAAAGGAGAAGGAGGAGGTGTAGCTGGTATCTTCTACATTGTCCGCTCTTCTACTTTTCTCGTCAGCTCTCAACTGTGGTGCCAGCGGTATACTATCCGAGACGCCAAATCGACATTCTGGATCCGCTGTCACCTGTGTAACGGCCGCTTCTTCTTCGTCATCCGAATGATGCTGCATGCATGCACGTACGCACGGAATCACGGCCTTCCTCAACCTATATCTTCGACGCTCCTCTCTCTTCTCTGTCATGTTTTTATTTCTTCATTCTTATATCTTTCCTTTTCGCTCTCTGCTGCTGGGACCTGGTACAACCCTCTGAAAGACGGGCATCGCGAATATGGCGTTTTTGACAGTGCTGTTTCTATTATTACACTCCGATTTTTCCCCCTTCCTTCGATATATTATCTTTTTTTTTTTTACTCTTTCACTTTGACTTTCTTTTTTTATACTTGTGGTATATTATAATTGTGGGTTTTCTTTATTACAGATACTAAGTTAGGTTGTACGTTGCCTCTTGAGGTTTTTTTACATTGACCGACTTTGCGAGATATGGATATCTTATATCTTAGTTTTACATTTCTCTCTGGATTAATTATCGTACGCGTATACGGTGGACTACTTCGCTTTAATTTATAGACGTGACGTGCGAGACCAGTGTATGTCATGCATGCATATATACGAGACTGGGGCATGTTGTGATGTACATATTCCGTCGACGACGCGTATATAAGCCCTGTATTAGCGGACTGGAGGTTTAAAACAAGGCGACCATCTGGTCTTGTATTCACAAGGTATCTTGTACACATAGCAAAATATATACTGGTCTCCTCTGGGGGCCTTTCAAAAAAAAAACAAATATACAGCTCGCACGCCGCTCCGCCATCCATGGCTTGAAGGATCGGAGGTGCACATAATGCAGACACCAGACAACAAAGTCTAGACGACCACCCTCGTCGGTATCTTGACGACGCCCCGCTTCCGGTCGTCGTGCGGCACGCCATACCGGAATCCCACGTGGCCCGTCACCGCAGGCTTCAGCCGGAACTCGAACCGGTCCGTCTCCACCACCGTCTCCGCCGCCTTCTTCGCCGCAACGCGCGCCTGCTTCTCCTGCGCCGCTTTAAACTCTGCTTCCTCGCGCTGCCGCTCGACTTCAACCATCTCCTCAATGTTCTTGCCCTGGAGCCGCATGCGCTCGACCTCGATGAGCTCGCTGTGCGGCATGCGCTGGTCGGCGGGCAGGATGCCCAGCGCTGCGCCGGCGTCCTTGCGGGAGAAGGGCATGGATTCCGGGACGGCGAGGAAGAGCTGGTTGTTCGTGGCCGGGTGGATGCGCATGTCTGTGATTGATTCGTGCTGCGGGAGGGCTTTCCATTGGCTGACGGGCATGAGGGCGTGCACGCGGTTTTGCATCGCGGTGCAGAGGGGGCGGTTCTAGGCGGTGCCCGGTCACAGCGGTTAGCAGGCATGTCGCCATGTGGATGGAGTGAGTTGTGTGGATTTGGAAGGATATTTAGTTTGATATCAGACTGTTGGGACCCATAGTTTATAACCATGTTTGAGTCTTATAGACTAATCGAATATATTTTTTGAATGGAATCATCATGGAAGAAGAGAATGCATGGTGCAGTTAGGTAGAAGAAGGTGTATAGGAGTGTCAATGGCTCACCTGCTCTCCCCACATGCGTTCGATCTCCTTCATCCGGACGACGGCAGCCACACGCTCCAGCTCGCAGTTCAGTTCGGCAGACACGCGACGGACGGACCGTCCGGCCTTGATGCGTAAGTATATCTGCTCTCTGAATTCCGTGGATATGACGGGATGCGCCTGGAAGGACGGGTTTGTTGGAAACGGCGAGAGTGACATCTCGGTCATCGCCCGCTCCCAGTCTACCTCGTCTGCCTTTGGCCGCTTGGCCCGCTTTGGGCCGTCGATGATGTTGCCTTGTTCGTCAAACTCGCGCTTTGGCGTGCTGCCGCTCGTTCCTTTTAATGTGGGTAGCGGCTGCGGTTTGTAGGACATGTAGGTGGGGATGTTGCGGAGCGGGGCGGGGTTGTTGAGCAGCGGGGCGACATCGCGCATCCATTCGATGAAGCCATTGCGGCGGCCGGGGGTCTTCACGAACTCGCGGTAGCGGCTGCTGGCAGCAGCCGGCTTGGAGGTTGAGAATTGCCGGGAGGAAGAAGACGGGGGGTGTGAAGGGTTCCGTGAGAGGGCGAGGAGGGAGTTGCGGAGAGGTAGAGGGAGGAGGAAAGGGAGGAGCGGGGAGTCCGAGGCGATGAATTGAGGGATCACATTGCCAGTGGAGGTGAGGCTTGAAGGCCGTAACCGCGGCGGCATGGTCGGATTGTGGACGACGCCGCGGTTGTTTTTCGTCGACGTCGAAGGAGGGTGGGAAGGAAGGAGAAGAGAAGAGGTTGAAGTTGAGCGCAAGGTTGTGAATAAAATTCTGAGGTCTTGGCGACAAGCCAATGAAAGTTATTCTGCGTTGCAGGCGACGTTGGCGGCCCGAACACGCAACGCAGCGGCGTCATCCGCGCCTTCGATCGTACGAGACCGGGTCAAGTTCAACGTCAATGACCATGTCTTCCAACTTCAAATCAACTCTCGGCTGGATACGTCGTTTTTGCAACCTGCCACATGCCATTTCAAAAGCCCGACAATCAATGGCCGAATGCCATCCTGACTACTTGCGCCTCAGTTCCACCAGGCTTCACACGGACATTGCAGCCTCGCAAAGGTGCTGCGACGCGATCTAGCGAGGGCGTGCATCAATGCACCTGACTGGCCATGACACATCCCTGTAAGCAGGTTTTGATTATTCATCCTGAGGAAATGGGCATTGGGGCATCATCAAGCCCTCTTGAGAGGTCGATGACGCTGGCATCTCGCGGTTTATCTCCCGTTTCAATTCTGATATCTCGTCCAGCATCTCAGACCGGTGGCTAAAGTGCCACATCAAGCAGGTCGGCAGGGAGATCGCAAGGGTGCTTCGACGGTTGGAGGTGTTATAAATACATTCTATGGCGTGTGTCGCTGGCTTGTCGATGGTACATCTGCCAAAGAGCTATAGCGTGATGATGGCTCGCTTCTAGCCTATGCAGTTGTCTCGACTTGGACTGGAGTTCCCATGATTGAAATATTCGACACCAATGCATGGCGAGCATGATGCGTCGTCCGCCGTTTCGCTGAACACCAATGATTACGATATCGAGATATCAACGGCTGTTGCCGGTTTGCAGCCGACTCTTCAGCGTGGCATCAGCTTGGTCTGTGAATTCAGTGCCGTGGAGAGGTCCGTTCGAGTTTACAGCGCTCTTCGGAATGCGATCTGTGGATACAATCCTATCTGTGAACATTAATGCCGTCAGGATGTTCGCTCATAAGCCAACCGGCTGAAAATGCAGCCCTTGACTAGTCCTATTCAAGACCCCTGTCAAAGGACCGCGTTTCATAGACATGTCAATTTTACAACGCTGCATGTGCGCAGGACGGCGGACATATATGCCATGCGGCTCGCTGGATCGAGAGCTCGGATCGTGGCTTTCAAAGGCATCGTTTAGTGCGACGCCCGCGCCCTCCAGCATTCATGCTGTGCAACTGTGGCTGGCCGCCATTGATGCTATTGCTGGGGGCAGCAGCGGATCGCAACTTCTGCGACTGTAGTGCGCAAACTGAGGGGCTGTCGGTAGCTGGATTATTCATGCTCCAGCTCCTGGGTTTTCGTTCCCGCCTCTATGGCACTCCGTGGAATCTTGGCGAACTTTAGGAAACGAAAAAAACAGGCACGTCGGCGAAAATGATTCGTAGTCATTGCGCGCCAAGCGCTAACATCATGCATACTGACAGGTGCTAAGGATGGCCAGCTGAGGATCCGGTGCGCTGCACCACTGGTGCTGGAATATAAACGGTTGCTGGATGCGGTCGGCAATGTTATCCTATTCACTATTGGGCCTCAATACCACCGCGCTCAACCGCGATGATGACATGCAGCGTGTCCAGAAATATCTACGAACCCATGTTCATGTGCCTGGATGAGCTAACAAGCAGGATGATTGGAAACAAAGCTCTCGCCCGACCTTGCTTGATGAGCTTTTTTTCATCCTGCTGGTCTCGGTGTTAATAGCTGGGAGGATGGCGGTATAGTAGCTGTAGTTGCTGCTATATTAAAGGCAATTTGCTCGCCCGCCGAGGCCCCAGAAGGAGGCTTCTGGGCCTATTATTCTCTTGATTGCGTACAACATTTCAAGCTTTAGCTGTATGCCCAGATTTTGTGATAATTAGACTTGGGACGACCTGACCAAGTGCAATTCTCCACGATTCGATATTCACCGGCGACAAGCGCATTATAACAACCCTCAAATCGTTTTCAATTATAATATCATCGTTAGTTGATATTTCGGAGACCTTGATCAAACGATACGAGAGGCTCGGGATTGGATTGGAGCTGTGGAATTGGCCAATCCATCGAAAACATATCAGCATTCCACAACTGAATTGATACAACGGAAGGATGCCTTTCACCGGCTTACCAGAAGGAGCAAAATATGCGTGAGTCGAAAACCAGCGCATTGTCGATAGCCCAAGAAAATCTGGGTCCTTGTACTGACGGAATTGAATTTTAGGATAATTGGCTGCCTGTTGGGGGCCGGCGCGATTTTACTCTTTCTCATGACGTACATGTGGCTCAGAAGGAGGTAGGTTCTAGAGAGCTCTGACCTCTTGCTATTCACGTAACAAGTAAATACTGATAGAAGCTCAAATGGATAGGAAGGTCAATACAGAATGGAGGGTACGAGGCATTGGCCTTCAAACGTATAGATTTCAGTTCAGCGCAGTTATAGATTAGCTAACTGTCCAATAGACTACCGACGAAAAGACCATCGAGGAAGTCGTTATTTTCGATTCCAAAAGCGAGCTCGATCTACCACGGACGAAACGATTGACCATCAGCGGGCCGCTCAAAGCTCTAGAACTGGAAGAAGAGTACAAACGCACCGCGAGCATGATACCAGCCCGCGGGGTTGCCAGGCTGCATCCCTCGATGTTGCCGATACACGTCGAAAGAGACGAAAGGGAAAGGGGCCCGTCAGTCCTAAAAAACGTCCCCAAGGCAGTCCATCTTAGGCCGCCCGTGGAGCCGAAGCCTGCGAAAATACACGAGCGGAACAGAACCGGCCCGAACGTCAATGTCCCGACGCCGAAGCCAGCCTCCAAGCCGACTCCAGCTCCCACTGCTGCCGCAAGGGCTGCGCAAGCTGCAGCTGCTATACCCATCGACTCGCCGTCCATCTACTCGCCCATAGAGCTACCCGATGACGCCATGCAGAACCCGTTCCAATCGCTACACGAGCAGCTGGCGGACATATCCAATGCGCTCAACACCTCGCTCGATACCCCCCTCGGTAGCCCCACCGACGACGACCCCTCCTACGTCCGCGCTCCGAGACTATACAAGCCGCCAAGTATGGCATTCGGCCATCCTGAGCTCCCACAGCCGCCATCGACTCCGCGTAGGAAATCCAAATCCGTCGGGCGGAAGCGGTCCGTTTCAGTACAGGACACCGCGGCGCTCCTCCGCATGTCGTCAGCGTCGGCCGCCAGCTCGAGACGCAGGAGCCGGCGCGGCGATCGCTCGTCGACGCAGAGCGAGTGGATGGACACGCTTACCATCATCGACGACGGGCACGACCTCAGCTCTCAGCTATCCGGATCATCCATATCCGATTCCGAGCTCTTCCCGCAGGAGACGCAGTCGGAGCCAGAGCCGGATACCAAGTCCGAGCCGGAGTCGCATCCCGCGGGCTCGTCGTCGCAGCATCTGCTTGTGCCAAGGGCGAGCACGAAGCGGAGCCGGAGCCCGAAGCAGCTGCCGCGGAATCGGACGCTGTTAGGCGGCACGATGACGTCGAATAATACTGCGTGGAATAACACGGTTATCGCGGAGCAGATGGCGAGTATCAAATATAGTACGAGGCGGAGCAAGTCGCCGCCAAAGGGCCCGGGCAGCGACAAGTCGGACGGTTGGTGAGACTGAAACTGGAGAGGATGCGCACGATCGATCGGGTCGTGAGAGATGTTTTTATGTGATTATGGTATATTTACGAATTTTGATTATGATTCAAGGATGCTTATTATATGCGCGTCTATAGATGTCTACAATATTTTGCAACATTAATATTTTATAAATTGCGATCTATATGTTATCTACACGGGAGGTTTAATCACAGTTCTCAAGAAATGGCGGATGCCAAGATTCTTGAGGTTGATAGACGTCTGTACGGTATGAGCGAATTTGTGCAACGTGCTCGGAAATGCCTCAATTTCGCCTTATGGCTTAGATACGCCAAAAGAGGCCACGGTCTTCATCAATCAACAAGCGTTTGTGGTTTAGTGGTAAAATTCATCGTTGCCATCTTCCGAAAGGTCGAGCAACATCGATGAGCCCCGGGTTCGATTCCCGGCAGACGCATCAGAAAAGCATTTCTTTTGCATTTCTTTTGCAGTTTTTTGTTTAGTTTTTTTTGCCGATAATGTCTCCTGCCTCTTTTGGAGAGAAGGTATTGAGTATAGGGTTTCTGTCAAGAATGAGAAGGGATTCTCGAACGGGAAGGCTGGGTCTTAGGATCCAGGTTCAAGCGTTGTATATGCATGACTTGCGGGTCTAGATTGGTTATAGCGTGTCGCCTTATGTTATCTACGATCCCTTTAACTCAAATCTAGCATATAGCATACATGGACGGTGAGACGACGTTAAACGATAAAACCATATATGCATAATCCAATGCTAGTCGGCGGCTGGCCCCGAGACTAATCCAATGCTAAACTTGTGCATGCATAAATATACGAATACTCAAGATCCGTACGCCAACTGCGCCAGCACTTGAAACACGTTGAATGCCAATTTAGGCTAGATATTACTAATTGAGTACTTTAAGCACTTGATTCGTAGATATCGAGGGGTTCGAGCCATCGTAGCGATTATTCGTGGTTGCTCATATTGCTGCCATCCTGCCAGCTGGTGCAGAAGGGACAACGCTTCGCGCTGGCTGAAATGTCCTTGCGGCAGACGGGGCACTTTATCTGGTACTTTATGACGACGTCGCGGGAGAGCAGCTGGTAGATCTGACCGAGGGTGTAGAGCGTCACGCCGAGGATGAAGAACTGGATTAGCTTTTCTAGGAAGTTTCTGTAGTGTCGCAAGTGTTATATTAGCGTCAACATCCATCATCGGTGCGTTCAAAATGTTTGCATGTATGCAGGGGTTGGGTCGGTGTTGCCGGCGGACGCACCCATAGTTCCAAGTGATGGCTCCGTCGTCTTGCGCCTGCTGGAATGTATTGTAATGCGCAGTGGCATTTTGGCCGTGTCGCAGGACGAGGAAGTTTTCCCCAAAGTTCTGGTTCGTGAGCAGGGAAATCGGCGGGAGGATGATGTCGGCGACGAGCGAGTTTACGACGGACGTGAACGAAGACGCGATACTGTTGCGGTTTGATTAGCGACCATCGTGCGATGACGTAACACAGAATTACAAGGTTCATTGATGTCGGGAAGCATTTCTTACATCAGACCGATTGCGATCTCGAGAACGTTATCGCGGAGTATGAAGTCTATACAGCGACCGGCGCGGCCGTGAGCACGTGCTTGATTCGGAGAATCCGTTATCTCAGTGGATACGCACCCCTAAAGCCAGTCCAGACGGAACCGACGCGCCGGACGGCGTTCCGGCCGCGGTTGAGCAGCGGCATGTTTTCGACGTCGGGCATCGTGAGCGAATTATCGACGGCGTTGCAATAGGGTGTAATGTGTTTGGAGAAATCTGGATGAGGCGATCTGGTCCGGCTGTGATGGTCTGGATGCAAAGTCACGCACGGTCATGGGACATCAGACGAAAATATATACATGCGAAGTAACAGGCCAGAATCCCACGGCTGGCCGGAATCGGTTTGGGATGACGACATGGAATGGCCCACACAGAAAACGGCGATTGGGCTGCGGGCGCAGCGGTGGAGGCGTTTAGACGTCTAAACTGACAGCCGGTGTTGGCTGGTTCTGGGTTAGGCTGTCTTTGCCGACGAGGTGCTGGCAGGGTTTATAGATTGCGATAGCTATCGCACGTGCACTGGAGAGTACGCTCGCAGTTCATCGAATTCAAATCGCTGATCGATATGTATGTCTCATATTACTATCAAGGTACCACGATGCATTCTATTTGAGATATTGGTGGGGGTTGCGCGTGGATATTTGAGAGCTCTCGGACGACACGGCATTATGTCTTGATGTGGGCTCGGTGCATCCAACAATAGAAGCGAGCGATTAATGAACGTGACGTAGGCTGGATGTTTATGTCGTACAGGGCGAGAAAGGAACGTGTCCATGAGGGTGTGGTTACTACCAACGGGCTTGGTTAGGTGCATGCGCAAGCTGGCCGATAAGGTTGTGGATATAGTGTGCAAGCTGGATAGCTAATATTTGACCTTCGGGTCACATGGTCAATTTGAAAGTAAGTTATCAGCCCTGCCAAGAGGTCCCGGGTTCGAACCTGATCACTAACGTTTCTTCCCTCACAGCGATACAGAGAAGATTAGCATGGCCCCTGCACTAAGGATGACACGCTTCAACAAAGAGTAGCTAAAAGTTTTTTTTGCACTTTTTTTCTTTGATTCTAGATTATGAGGCCGCCTCCGCCTTCACTATTGCCACTTAGTATACAATATAATCTGATAAAAAGCGGTTGCCATCTGTCGGTGCCGCAGACTTTTTGGCTTCTGACAATCGGAAAAGTGCCAAAAAGTGTTTGTCGATGTTTGTCATGCCATGTGTGTTGTTACAACTACCACGCAACACATATGACTACCACACAACACAGTTTGCACCATTGCATTCTTCAAAGCTCAAGCTCAAGCTCCTCAACTAGCTCGCGACTCGAACGTTCGAATTCCCCACGGTCTCAGCTGTTCTCGTCCACGTCCACTATCCACACAACCTACTGTCCTCTCACAATGTCGAAGGTGAATATCAAAGGGACGGTGACCTCCGTCGAGCCGCTCGATACCGCCAACGCACGATGGGTCCGTCTAGTAAAGTACTTACTCACATCCGTCCATTCTATCAACTGGCAAGCTTACCAACGTCCGTTTGTGGTAGAATCACATACAACGACCCGAACTCGACCCCTCGCACCTGGGAGTCTTCCGAGCGCCTCACGCGGCCGAAAGACTCAGTCTCCGATGGCGTTGGCATAATCGCGGTCCTCAAGCCGCAGAACGCGGGTGAAAAACCCTCGATACTGCTGCAGAAGCAGTACCGGCCGCCGATTGATAAAGTATGCATTGAGGTTCCCGCGGGGCTGATCGATGCCGGGGAGACACCTGAGGAATGCGCGATCCGCGAATTGAAGGAGGAGACAGGATATGTTGGCGTCCTGGCAGGTGATGGTGACGGTGGTGACGGTGGTAGTATCAGCTGTTTGATGTTTAATGATCCCGGTTTCTGCAATACGAATTTGAAGTAAGTTTACAAAACAGTATCTATGCCACTTCGCTCGCGATGGTGTGGTAAAATGGGAGCTGTGGGCTAATTGAAACGGTGGGTGTAGCTTTGTCCACTTGACGATTGACATGTCGCTGCCGGAGAACCAGCACCCAGTGCAGAATCTGGAGGAGAACGAGTTTATTGAGTGCTTTACCGTCCCGTTGGACGAGCTGTGGGAGACTTGTCGGCGGCTGGAGCGTGAAGGATGTGGAATAGATGCGCGGGTGGGCACGCTGGCGGAGGGCTTCCGCGTGGCCAAGCTGTGGGGGATGTTTCGATGATATTCCATATGTGTAGAAGAGCCTTATCGTACAGGTCTATTGGTGGGGCGATTAAGATTGGCGGGTTGATGTTGGGTGGTTGTAGTTGTGTAGAAGAAGCATTTCAAGGTACAGTATACAAGCAAATACTTTAGGATATGAGCCCATAGCAAGGATAGATTATTCAGAAATCACAGATACTATGCCGGAACACCGGGGTGGATTACTACAGTTATATATATGGCTGAAAAGGCTGCATCGTTACAATATTATTACCTGAAGTACATATTTTCACTAATAAACTGCACTAAAACAGTATTACAGCCAGCTTTTTTTATAGCATATTCAAAACAGGTCTCTTGCGGCACAGTATCTGGGATATAAGCTATGATTCTGGGCGACCACAGCATTGATAAGTTGGAAATATATTTGCATAAGTATGATATTTGTTCGTTTTTGATCTGCGAAAAGATTTTAGCTGTATGTTATCAATCTAGATCTTGTGACAGGAGACCTTTCAACCAATCTGGCTCGCGAGACCATAAGAGGCTAGACCTTAAGTCTTGATGCCGATAATGTTGATCAGCCCTAAATCCCGAGGTCTCGCCATCCCATTGTCCTATATATGTGTGATTCCAAAGTTTGACCACTTACTTTATCATGTCCTTTGCCGGCTGCCCGACGCTCACTATACAATGTATATAGAAAATATTACAAATACGGCGTACCAAACCAGATAAACGATTATACATTCGATTGAATATTTCCTTATATATGCGTTCAATTGCACCATATATACGCTCAACTACACTATATACATGCGTTCAATTGCCTTATATATGATACCAACACCCCTACTAGCACGCCACCAAGACTTATGCTGTAGATGAAGTCCACAGCTAGAATACTTCCTAGGCAGCTAATTGGCCAAGCCGATTAAATAGGGGCCCGGGGGGCGCGCAGTAGAAGCCGGCCCACTCCCCAGTAGAAGCCAGCCTGGCAGGGTGCTAACAGGGCCTAGGGGCCCGTATAGTTCTTATATATAAGATGACTGAACGTATATATATGGTGAAAAGTGAATGTGTAATCTTTTGTCCGGGTTTGTACACCATATATAGATAATTAATAGAAAGTTTTATATAGTTTATATATAAGATATCATATTGCATAGTAGTATAGTTTCTCGAAAGCATCAATTTATCAGCACTTGAATCTTACAAGATTTTGCAGTTTGCATTATAGCGAGTGGCTTTGCCCCCATGGTCGATTAATAACTGCTGGATGTTCGTATTGCCCATATCTACCGCTAGTTTATAGGCCAACCTGCCATTCATCGTCCCTCCAAAGGGGTTTGCTTTATTTTCCAATAATAGTCGGACCATTGGCTCATGTCCCCTAGCGGTTGCCAGAACTAGGGGCGTACATCCAAAGTTATTATAGGCATCGATATCTGCTCCTTTCGCCAAAAGGAGCGATACCATCTCCATGCGATTCTGCTCAGCAGCAGATTGAAGTAGCGTCCATCCTTGGTTTAGGCGACAGTTGACATCTGCACCTTTGCCTATTAGTAGCGACGCTATTTCTTCATGATATTTTGCAAACGCTATACAGAGTGGCGTCCATCCATCACGTGTCTTCGCCTCCAGATTGGCGCCGCTGTCCACTAGCAACTGTACGATGGACTCATGGCCGCTCTCAACCGCCCGATGTAGCGCGGTCCATTTATTATCATCTTGTGTTTCAAGGTCGGCTTTCTTGCTGTCGATCAGGACCCGAAGAACGCTAGAAATGGACTTGGATGCTGCTACATGTAAGGCCGTCCAACCGCCATTCATCTTCGCATGGATATCTGCTCCATTTTCTATCAATATTTGTAAAGCGGTCACTTGGCCGCCCTCGGCAGCGCGGTGCAGTGCAGTGCTCCCCAAATCGTCCCGCAATTCTGGGTTGGCTTTCTCGCTGTTGAGTAGGAGTCGCAAGACTTGTTCCGAATTGTTATGCAGCATCGATGCTAGATGTAGTGCTGTCCCACCGCCCTTTAGCCTCGCATGAATATCTGCTCCATTTTGTGACAATATCCGTAAAACGGCCACATGGCCGGCTTCGACAGCGCGGTGCAGCGGAGTCCACCCATAGTTGTCTTGTAGTTCTGGATTGACTTTCCCGCTGTCGAGTAGGAGTTGTACTATTGGTGCGTGACCTTGATGTGCTGCTAAGTGTAACGGAGTCGATCCATTGTCTATCTTGGCATGACAGTCAGCTCGATAGTCCAGCAGAAGCGATATCACCGCTTCCTTTCCAAGATTAGCGGCGAAGTGTAATGCAGTCCATTGATTGTCCGTGGTTGTGTGAACATTAGATTTGTTCTCGAGCAACGTTTTTACAGCTTGGGTACAGCCATTTGTGACTGCAACAATCAGCGGTGTCCATTCGCGGTCATCCTTTGCTTCAAGTTCAGCACCTGCTTTAATCAGGGACCGAATAACAAGAATGTTGCCAGAGGCTGATGCTAGATGCAAGGCTGTCTCCCTTTTCTCTTTCCGCTTGTGAACGTCAGCATTTTTTGCTAGTAACACCTGGACTACTGATTCGCGCCCACCCTGGACGGCGATGTGCAGAGGCGTCCAACCGTCGTCATTTTTTTCAACATCCGCACCGCTTTCGAGCAGAAGCCATGCTAAACGCTGGTCCCCCTCCTTGGCCGCATGTTGCAAGAGTGTTCGTCCTTCTGTAATCGTGTTGATATCGGCACCCTTCTCGACCAGTAACTTCACAACCGTCTCATGCGACTTGTAAGCTGCCTCTATCAATGCAGTTCGCCCCTGATTGTTTTGTTCCTCGAGCGTAGCACCGTGTTCGATGAGTAGCCTTATTGCTGCCTCTTCACCTCTCACAGCAGAAAATTGCAGCGGGGTCCACCCTTGCAAGTCTTTCGCATTGACATTGGCGTCACCCTCGAGCAGAAGCCGTGCGGTTTCCGAATGTCCATTTTTAACTGCCACGTGAAGCGGTGTCACCCCGAGAGTGGTTTTTGATTCAGTGTCGGCCCCATTTTCATACAAGAGTTTTATGATGGATGTGAAGTTGTTCAATGCTGCTAGATGGAGGGCCGTCCAGCCGTCTTTTCGGGCTATGTTGACACCAGCACCCTTCTTCAAGAGCAACTCTACCGCCAGATGATGTCCATTCTCGGCTGCTATGCACAGCGCAGGATCCAGAGGTCTATCGCTCCCTACAGCATTGATATCAAGGGTTTTGCGAATTATCAATCGCACTACCTCATCCTGGCGGTGGCCTGTCGCCCAACGAAACGCTTCCAAAGCGTCGAAGTTCGAAGCACGGATATCAAAGTTGTTGTTCAGCAATAACACAGCGGCCTTATCCATACTTAGTCCAAGATATAGCTGAAGGTTAGGGGATTAAGAAACTCACATTGATTTCAGAATGGCTCCTGGTCTCTTCACCAGTAGAGGTAGGGTTGTCTCTTTTGAAGTCGCGGGCATCGTCGAAGCAGTCGACACAGTAGAAATGGCTAGGATTCTTCGCTTGGCCTATCATTTCGACCAATCTATGAGCGGAAGGTCTTTCGTCTTGATCTAACTTTAACATGCGTTGGATCCATCCCAGTGGTTCGTTGTCCAAGTTATGTGTACTGCTCGCTTCTTGAAGTTCCTCCATCCACCTCTTAACCACTTCTACATTAGCACAAAAGCTTGAGTCGCCGCTGGGTGCTTCGTCAATCCGTCTTTCTAACTCCACGATCGACTTGCGTTTTATGACAGTGGCGATCTCCAAAAATACGCAACCGAGCGACCAGATATCAGCCAAACTGTTAATCCGATTGTCTGTCTGGAATCCTGCATTCAAAACTTCCGGGGCTGCCCATTTGTGAGTTAATCTAGTAGGTGCGCTATTGGTTGTACTGCGGGTCTTATTAGCCCATGAGTACGAGCAGTCGAAATCAGCTAAAAAGACATTGTGCTCATTGATTAAAATATTCTCAGGCTTTATGTCGCGATGATGAATCTTTTTGAAGTGAAGAAACCAAAGTCCTCGAGAAAGGCAGCCGAAGAACTGGGGTAAGAACGATCGAAGGTCCTCGTTTCCATGCGCTTTCTTGAGGTAATCCGTCAAATTGTACTGAGCGAATGGTGACATGATGATTGTGAAGAACTTGTCGTCCGTGTAACTCGCCTCCTTAAAATCACAAAATCAAGACAGGGTGTTAGTAGACTATTACTGGCAACAGTGGTGATTCAAAGCGTGCTAGTCAGCACGCTTCGAATCGCTGTGGGACTTGAGCTTTACCAGCTTGACGCAGTGACGGTGGACGATACTCTTCATGATCTGAACCTCGTGTTCGAAAGCACGTAGGGTGTTTGTATCGCTGAGCGCCATTTCCCGTCGGAAATATTGCTTCCTCGCATAGTACTTTGCTCCATCAAGGAATGTATACACCACATCAACTTGGCATAGTGCTGTTGTTGCAATGACGCGTTGACTGTGAAGGCCTGATGGTGTCTGCAGAAAATTTCCATGTTTCCTTAATCGGAACAGTCCTATAATGTCAGAGCCACGGCATATGGACTCTTGGGTTTCCACAAAGTGGTTCTTCCATTTATCGCTGAATTCACCAGGGAGTTGCGTTTGATGAAGTGGCAGAGAGCTTTCAGAGAAGCCCTTTCGAAGGAGGTCATCAAAGTCAGACAGATGGCCCATCTGACGAAGGATGCTATATAATCGTGGAGCTTTGCTGTACTTTTGTAGTCCTGCATCATCCTGAAGCAGATCTGAGATCCTTTCGAAATCCTCATCGGTGTACTTGTATTTTAGCGTCGAAAAATAGGAGTCTAGCGCCATATTTGCTAGCTACGCCTGGTCTCGTAAACCAGACCCTTCCTTGAGTTGCCACAAGCTACGCCTTACTTGAAAAAGAAAGTACCACAACGAGGTTGTTGTTAGACTCAGAGACTAGGGCGTAGTTAGTTAGCTAGAGGTGTTGTACTACATAGGACTCTGTATGGGTAAGTAAAATCTATCTTACCCTAGCAAGGACAGCAGAAGTTCGAGTTCCACGTCCTTTGATAGAGTACTACACAAAGATTTAACCATGATCAGGAGTACTCACAGGGAAAAGTTAGAGAGATATAAGGTAGGACTAGAAAGCTATCTGAGTCAATAGGGTAATTCCTCTTGCCTGATACCATGTAGTGATGATCCGGAAATCCTTCGACAGTAGCTGTAAAGGATCAGATCTGAGGCTGAAGAAATCTCGTGTTACTTATACGTTTACCTTGACACGTTGACGCATTACTATAAAGTGGGGTCATGCCGCTCTAAAAACCCCGCATCCCTCTTTCGCGGCAAGACCTATCATATCGCACGGCTCCTTGGTTTCTAAGCCCCAGCCGGGAGACCAGCCCCAGTTATCATTGCTATTATCATTTGCAGCCCCTGCTTTGCCTTATTGAACAAACTACCCTAGCAAAAGCCTGAATCATGGCAAATCCCAAGAAACTAACACATGAGAACTACACGATCGCGTGGATATGCGCTCTCCCAGTTGAGATGGCAGCGGCCAAGGCCATGCTAGACGACACGCATGTTTCCTTACCACAACACCCCCGTGATGGCAACACTTATACTCTGGGAGAAATTGGAGGACATAACGTTGCAGTCGCCTGTCTACCTTCAGGGGTATACGGTATAACTTCTGCAGGAATAGTTGCGAATCAGATGCTATTCACATACACTGCTATTAGATTCGGTTTGATGGTGGGCATCGGTGGCGGTGCTCCCACCGAAGCGGCCGATATTCGGCTTGGGGATGTTGTCGTTAGCAAGCCTACAGGCACGCTGGGCGGTGTGGTTCAATTTGACCTTGGAAAAACACTTTCCAACGGTCGCTTTGAGAGGACCGGAACATTAAACAAGCCACCACAAGTGGTCTTAACAGCACTTTCCTCTTTGCAAGCAGATGATTTGATGGGAGCCAGTCGCGTCCCAGCCGTCCTTTCTGATATGGTCAGCAAATATCCTGCAATGGGATCGAAGTTCACGCACCCTAGGCAGCAACAAGATATGCTATTTGAGGCGGGTTACGAACATGTCGATTCGAGGAGCAACTGCGATTACTGTGATAAGAATAAGCTAATAGAGCGAAATAAAAGAATGAGAGATGACCCGGTCATTCACTACGGATTGATCGCATCCAGTACCCGAGTTATGAGGGATGGGGTGGTAAGAGATCGGCTGGCACAGGAGCTTGACGTCCTGTGCTTTGAAATGGAGGCTGCCAGTCTGATGGACAATTTCCCCAGTGTTGTTGTTCGTGGCATAGCGGATTACGCAGACTCACATAAGAACAAGCACTGGCAGGAGTACGCAGCCGCAGTCGCAGCCGCCTACGCAAAGTGTCTTATCTCGGCAACCTCCATCGTCCAGACTTCTAAGACACAAACCGTGATCCAGGCGACATCTCATCTTGGTAAGCCTTCGAGCTTGCTGCATTGACTTGACTTGTATTGACGGCCTGCATAGGAGCGAGAATGGCTCATAGTCTTGCCCGCTCGCCTTTTCCGCCGAACACGTTAGGGCAAAGGGGGCAGGCTGTACAAAGTCAACCTGTCACCAGCGTGGTTGAGAGTCAACTCGCGTCTTATTTCTGGCCAATAAGAGAGAGGTATAATGACCGAGATTTCGATGCCATCGCGACGCTTCTTGAGCTTACTGGCTCCGATCAAACTCAGCCGTATGTGCGGACTCCTCGACTCTATACACTTCTTCGTCATCTTGAAACCCTAGAAGACACCCGGCGGTCTGGTAAGAATGTCGCGAGCAAACTTTGTCCGGATTACCTTGACGCTTTCCTCGAGAATGGACTATCGGACCGATCCCTTCCCTTCTCTCAGACGCACCTACCCGTGGACCCTTCCGAAGGCTGGAAAACAAGGTTTCTAGAAGCTCAGCACATCGTGTGCGATAGCTCCGATCTTATTCAGATGATGTGCCTGGGTAAACATATGACTTTCGCGAAAAGTTCGCCCGACAACTACTTTATACGACAGAAACGCATCGCAGCAACGGAACGCAGTGAGGTTGACAAAATTGTCTGTGTCCTTGGAGAAACCGAGCCTTATGCCAGAAAGAGATTCTTCAAGCGTGTCATGACGGGCGACAATTCTTCAATCGCCCGCTCGTTTGAAAACGAAATTGAGAATCTGAAGCGCATCGTTAATCACCATTGTGTGAAGCTGGTATGAGTAGCCTTAGAGTAGCCCGCCCCCATTTGGTATTAGACTGACAGGGATATGATATATGATACTAGGTAGCAAGTTACACCGATCATTCATCCTTCGCTTTAATAATGTCACCAGTAGCTCGATATAACCTTTCGGACTATCTGAAAGAGGTTACCAGTTCGGACGACGATCTAGCCTCTTATCTTCCAAATTTTCTCGGCTGCCTCTCCAGAACTCTTTGGTTTATACACGGTCAAAAGCTTCGACATCGCGATATAAAACCTGAAAATATCCTAGTCCATGACGGAAAGATTTTGTTGACGGACTTTGATTGTTCTTACAGTTGGGCTCACACAAACCGAAGCACGACTACCAAGGCACCCCCAAGAACCTGGAAATACGCATCCCCAGAAGTTGCACGCCTGGGACTCCAGGAAACCGGCCGAATTAAGAGCTCGTCAGATATCTGGTCCTTAGGTTGCGTGTTCCTCGAAATCATCACTGTATGGTTAGGACGACCTCTGAGTGAGTTGGAGGAAAGCTTCGGTGAGGACCACTACTTCCAAGAACCTGAAAAAGTCGAAGTATGGATAAGCCGCCTCCGTGAAAAGGCCTCAGACCTGGCAAAAGAGGCTCTGAACTGGGTCGAGTGGATGCTACAGGAACCGCCAGATGGGCGTCCATCAGCACATGCGCTTGTTGAGGAGAGCAGGAAGCGGCATCCATGGAAATTTTGCTGTGCCGAATGTCAACAGGAAGATAGTAAGAGGATCGAGCCGCAGACGAAAGTTGAAGCGACTCGCGGGTCCGTTTATCCAGTTGGAAACGGAAACGAGATTCCTCAGCATCGTGGTCTCGCCAGCCAAACCCACACAGTCCCACTTATACCTGAACCAGCCCTTGGGTTCAACAACAACCCGGTAGTCCCGACAAGGAGTTTCTCTTGGGAAGAATATCAGGCCGATGTTTGCGCAGAGATGGACCTGGCACCAGAATCCCTGAGGGAAGGCCACCGGGCAGTAATTAGAGCATCGTATGCTGTTCATCGGAGAGCATTGCTGGCTGCTGGTTTTACTGAGAGCGACGCAAGGCCTTAGTGGACGGTCTAGTCTGCGAGACAAGCGATAGTTGAGACGCGTCTGGGGAGTGCATCTAATCCACTAGTACTTCGAACATGAATTGTCGCCCGAGATGGTGACGGTCCCCAGGCGCGAGTTTTTACAAAAGTAGAGTTACCCCGGGCCGCAAAGAGCGCCGAACAGTTGTTAATCCTCTGCCAGGGTTCGGAAGCCTTGAATACGAACATTGCGAATGCAAGGTTATGTTAACGGCTGTTAGTCAAATACTTGCCTCTATATTTTGCCTTGAAATGCTTGACCTCTTGGTATATCACCACGTCAAGTCCTGCCGGAATACTTCGCCGGATGGAGGAAATATCGAAAATATCAATCAGGGCTGTGTCCGAGGAACGGGTATGATATCATGATACGAGACCAACTGTCGTTTAATATGCTTAATGAGAGAATCTAAGAATTAAAATATGGAACAAATGAGTGCATACAGCTTGTGGATCATTAATGCATTCTCTGTGAGCAGAAGTGTGGTTTGGCGTTTGGCTTGATGGATGAGGAATTATAATGCAGTCAACGGGGCGCTGCTGTTGGAACTTCGCCAAGCTTAATTAATTCTGTCAATCGATCGGCGATCCTATATGTGGATCCCATATATGGTCTAAATTACTTTATATATAGAAAAGGGACTAGCCCACTCAATTTATTTTCGCAAATAACATCTTCATCTCTCTTTCTACTTTACATGATAGGTTGTGAGCTGCTCAAATCCATCATCACAAGCACAATCTAGGCTACTTTTGAAAAACAATCCAACGGGGCCACACCTTTAATCTCAAATTCAGACCTAAAAAAAATCGCAGTTCTCACCGGCACGGACAACTCTACCTCATATGATCCGCGAGGATGAGAGGACATCTCCAAGGCAAAGGCCTGTGGACCATAGTCAGTGACTCCGATACATGTCCCTCCACTGTGATTTCGTCTGACTAAATGCGGTACTTGGTGCAAGTCAAGCTCGGCGATATGGCCCAAGTCGCTTCATATCTGTGATGTCGACAACAAGGATTTCCTCACGCCCGCAGACTCCCTATTCCCTGGGCTCTCAACTCTCTGCGAACGACCTGACTATGGGCAAACTGGGGCCCAGTGTTGCCTTTTGATAGCAATATTCTCGCCGCATTGTTGGAACAAGAAACTCCAGCCCATGGCTTCAAACCGTGATGGAAGGGTGCGAAGAAAAGGTCATTTTGCATCAATACGTTTGGATCCTTAACTATTCGGTTTCTACTTTGTATATACCGATACTGTTCCCGTATATATATTTAGGCAGAGTCTTCTAGCTTCAAGGGATATCTAGGGACCGAGGTACATACTTTGCCGGTACAGCGGGGTGGATTACTACGGTTATTTGCTGAAAAAACTGCATTATTACGGTATTATTACCTGGAATACGTATTTTCACTGATATAGCTGCAATAATACGATATTACACCCAATCCTTTGTTAGAGGATGGTATTCAGATCGTATTCAAAAACAGGTTGTTTCCGGCACAGATATATATTTATCCCACTCGCAGGCCGCCACTTTCGCCGTAATCCACCGTATATCCTTCCTGCCGCGATACTCGTCCTTCGACGCGAACAACATCTCATGCGGCAAGCTCACATCCAACCCCGCCTGCTGCAACTCCACCGCCGTCTCTCGCACGATCATAGCGATAACCTCGCCTACCGTCGTCCGGCGCCGCGGACACAGCTGCATGGACCATAAATCTTCCGACCACCTGGTGAAATCCTCGTTGGTGACGCCGAGACCTGCCGCGAAGGGCGCGTCGTCCATGGGCAGCTGGCCGTTCCAGACGCCGTACGGGGGACGGTTGTCGTGGCTGTTGCGGAGGCTATCGCAGTCGAAGACGCAGTAGCGGTATGGGTCATCGTATAGAATTGGGAGGACGGGAGTGGTGTTATCCGTGGTCACGGGTGAGGGGTTCGTATCAGCGTCGGGTAGGAGGCCGGGAATCTCGTCGGACGGGTGGAAAAGCGGCTCGTCGAGAAACGGGCATTCGGATATGTCGATCCAGTCGACGGGGCGGCGGAGCTCGGCGTCCGGGTTGAAGAAGCCGTATCTGAACGTGTAGCTTTTGAGCGCGCCGTTCTGGACTAGGAAGCTGAAGTGGCCGTAACTCGTTTCCACCTCCGAGAAGGTCACGAAGCAGTGGGAGCGGAAATCGCGGGTGTGGGGTGGGGCGAGGTAGCGGCTGTTCCGAAAGGAGGGGTAGTTGGTGATGATGTCCTTCCAGAGCGGGGAGACGGCTGCAGCGGCGGGGTGGGAGCCGAAGGGGAGGTAGCTGAGGATCTCAGCCTGGAGCTCGACGGGGAGTGCGAAGAGTGGGTGAAGCGTGCGTTTCGCACTGCCGGACATGGTGATATTGATATCTGACCCAGTCCGGACACCAGCAAAACTCGCAAGCCAAGCCCACATGGAAAAGGGAGGGTCTGGTTTACGAGGCCAGCAAAACCTGGGAACAGATCTGATATTAATATATTCGTGGACGCTGAATCGCGGGGATATCGCAATGTCGGTAGTCGATGTCTCTCCTATATAGTGGACTAGGGATGTGCACTTTTGGCGAAGACTTTTGGCGAAAGCGTCCGGCTTGACTAATTAGATGTCATGCGCTGCTTCAAACAATGCAGACTAAGACAATTGCGATATCAAAAAAGGGTCCTCACTTCTTCCTAAGAAAGTGGAGCTCAGTACAAGGTTCATGCACGCTGACATCATAATATCAAACAACAGCAGAGCCGCATCATAAATCAATAACTCTCGCGAGCTAGCGCGAATCCGAACAAAGTATCGAAATCAACCGATTCAAACATCGACATAGTCATCCAACCTCTCGTTCTCCTTCCCCTTACCCTTCCTGCCGACATTTCCCGGTCTCTCCCGCCGGTCGACAACCTTCTCCAATCCGCCCTTCCAAACCCGCCACTCGATCTCCTGCGAAACGACACCCTCAAGCAACCTGTGCAGCCAGCGAAACACGCCCTTAGCGCCCGTCTCGTTCTCGGCGGCCAGCGCGCCAATGTATCCGCGGAAGACGTCGGCCATGTCGCGGGTGGACAGCGTGGCCCATGCACCGTAGTGGTGGATGTGCTGTTCCATGCGGTAGCAGAGGGCGAGGTAGTGTGCTTGGTTATCCGTGAGGAAGGATTGCTTGATTTTCTGCACATACTCATATATATCAGCCTTGTATACATCATACCGATATGAACTTCGGGGTAATATTTTGGGACTTGGAATGTTCAAGGATCATGTAGGTGAACGATACGCACCTCACTATCCTCGGCAGTCAGTTTCTCGCCCTTCGCGGCGAGAATATCATCCACAGCCTCCTCAATCATCTTCTGCCCCATAACAGCATACCCGATACCGACAGCACCAGCACACCCATCGTCCGCGCCACTCGAACTCGAGCTTGAATTCTTCCTCTCCTTCCGCGCCTTGTCGACCCTCAGCACAGCCTTCATCGTCCTGGGACTCCGCAAATCCGGCAGCGCAGGCAGCGAATACACCGGCCAGCTCTCCGACGGCTCCAAATGGCCAACGGGGACAGCGAAGGGGACGACGTTGGCTGCAGACATGGTGACGGCGGGGTTCGTTGTAGTCGTGATTTTAATCTTGTTTTTCGCGTGCTTGAATTTGAATTTGCGGCGTTTGAAGGAGAACGATGGGATTGGAACTGGGAGACAGGTGCAGGATGTTAAGCCGGCGGAGGGTTTCATCGCCGCTGCTGGGACCGGTAAATTTTTCTGTCGATGGTGTTGAACCGGGTACGACACATTGCATTGACGATGAGAAGTTCGTGAGATGTTTACAAAGAACGAGATGTTAAATTAGACGCAAGTAAGTGGTACAGTAAGAAAGTCATCGACAGACAGACAAACAGACAGATGCTTGCAGATATGGTTGCAGCCCCGTTGGTAGGCTGGAATATATCTTGTATTTATATATGCGGCGAGCTGGAGGGGGCTCTACCAAAAAAAAAAAAGATTTTTGACCACCGGATAATCATTATCATCGTCGTACCACTGGGCGGAAGCATCAACTACATTCTACTACAACTTAACAAAATTTTATCAGAACACCACCCACTCTTCGCAGATGTGGTACTATAGCAGACGGCTTGTGGTATTTTGAAAAGCGGCGTGTTGTTGCCTTCCAGCTCCAATGCAACAGCACTGATTCGGATGCTCTGCCTGAACAACGATGTAAATTGCTACTTTCAGAGTACGATATATCTGACCGGATGAATCTCAAGATCTCAGCATATGAGAACAGAACATGTCATTGCTTTTGATACGTTTTAAGCGTATTCAAACATCTACGCCTACGCAGATTCCTCCTTCTTCTCCTCCTGCGCCTTCGGCACGCCCGCCTTCTCCTCCGCCTCGCGAATCTCCTTCTCCTCGTCACCGCTCTTCTTTCCCGCAAGATACTCGACAACCTTCTTCTCCGCCGCAACCACATCCTGCCACATCGTCAGAAATATCGTCACAACCTTCTTGAGCACGTCGACCTCCTCCTCCCCACTTCGTCCGTTACAATACCGCAGCATCGCCATGAAATCACCCTCCGGCAGCCCTGAGATCTTTATAAATTCTTTCACATCCTTCACTTTTTCAATGACGACCGCTAGTTTCCCCGCCTTCTCGCCACCGGGCAGCGCTGTCAACCGCTGCTCCAGCGTCTTTGGCATCTCCGCCGCTGCTACTGTACCGTCCGACGGAGCTGGCTCCTCCACCATATTTCCAGTGAGAATGTACTCCACCAGATGTATCTTACTCGGCGGCGGCGGCGGGTCCGCGGTCGGTTTACCCACCGTCCAGGGGGCACGATATATCTCCGCGTCGCTCTTCAGCTGCCGTAGTATTTCCTTCTGCGGTATCTCCTCCCCTTTCTCCAGCCGCGCCAGCACGGCGTCAATGTTGCGGTGATTCTGCAACTTGACGCAATCCACGCCGAACAGCGCCGCCACATCCCGTCGTTTCGTCTGCATTTCCTCGTAGATACCCTTCGCTGTTGCCACATCGCCGGCGACAGCCGCATCGACAAGGCGGCTCTTCAGCTCCTTCAGCAGCGCCGAGCGCTTCGCGTAGGTATTCGCTGCTGACAGCCGCGTGTCCGTGTCCACTTTATCGACCTCCCCCGTCTCCTTGAGCTTGTCCAGCGCGCGCATAACCCGTGCGGCGCCGCGATTGCCCTTCCGCCCATCGATCTCCTCGGCGGGTACTAACCCTACGATCCGCGCGGCGGCCTCCTTGACTGTGGCTGCGTCATACCCACCGAGCAACAGCCGACTGAGCACCTCGACCATCACCTCTCCCCACTTCAGCGCGACGTTCCGGCGGCGCAGCTGCTCCCGGATGGCGTCCTGCCGGATCTGGCTGACGCCCTCGCGCAGCACGCGCGTAACCGGGTCCGTCACCGTCTTGCGCACTGTCCGCGCGACGAGCAGCCGTACGTTCTTCGCAAACTGCGCCCGGGGCCACGCGGTGTACGGGAACAGCTCGACGATGCGCGCGTACAGCCAGTATTCGTGAGACGGTGGCACTTCAATCGTCGTCGTCCGCGACAGCAGCTGCCATGCCATATTCATCGGCTGGACGCCCGCCGCCAGCAGCGTCATAAGGTATCCGAAGAGCCCGCGCATCATTTTCGTGGTGGTATCCACGTCTTCCCCGCCGCGTGCTTCGGGCGGGACGGCGGAGCGGGTGGCGGCCAGGCTGCGCATGGCGTCCGTGAGCGCGTAGGCGAGCAGGAAGCCGAGGTCCTTGCTCGCGGGTTGGATGTTGAACTCGCGCGACTGTACTGCCGCGCTGATGGTGTTGCGCTGCAGAATGCGCAACATGGAGACGTGGTGGACGTTGCACAGCTCCACCCAGAATTGGCTGTATGGATGCTTGATGTTGATGAACTGGTCGAAGCAGGCGAAGGCGAAGGCGGAGCCGGCCTTGTCTTCCGAGATGCCGTAGGGGAAGCCCAGGGCGAGCTTTCCGGTCGTCGTCGCGAGCGGGCCGTTGTGCCCATCTTGAGAGAGCGGGAGGATGATGCCGCAGTCCAGACCACTGAGGGACTGCACACGGTCGTCCAGCTTGCAGACGATGAGGGCTTCACTGGGCGTGTCCGGCTGCGGTGACGTGAGCTGCTGGAGGTGGTGGAGGACGTTGTTTTCCTTCGCTTTCTGCAGCAGGGTGCGGAAGTTCTGGGTGTCGATATTGGCGATGACCATGCCGATTTCAGTGCAGTGCTCTTCGAGGATCGTGGCCAGGTCCTCGTACGTCATGTCTTTGCTGGCGGCGACGTTGTCCAGAATCTTCTGCTTGCGGATCATCTGCTTGAGGTCGTATTTGCGCGTCGACGATATCCGGCTGGAGACCAGCGCCCCGAGGGCGTCTATGAGCCATTGCGCCGCGGTTTTGGCATTCTTCTCAGCCCGCTTGTACTTTTCCATCAGACGAGGATCGCGGTTCTGGCCTTTGGACTCGAGGAGGGCGTCGACGTACGCCTGCTTGTGGGGCGCGATGGTGGCGTCCATCATTTCCTTGAGCTTCTTCTGCAGCTTGGAGGTGAACACCGGCAGATCCTTCGGCGTAAGCGCGACTTGGAGCTGCGCGAGGGTGTCGAGGACGTCGAGCTTGAACTCCTCCAGCTCCGGCAGTTGAAGAGACGTAAAGTTCGTGTAGAGCTCGTCCGGCGTGCAGAGTGCGCCTCTGAAATACACCTTTGGCTCGTCACCGATGGAGGTAATGTTGCTCCACGGGTGTTTTGCGGGTGTCTGCGAGAGGACGGCTTCGACGGCCTCCGTGATATCCTCGCCGAACTTTGGTATCTCATCCAGCAACCCTGCCCACCGGATGCCGCGGTAAAAGTAATACCGGTCGCCAAGCTGGACGACGACAACGGACTGCGGGCCCGCTAGCGCTGTGATGGCATTAATCTTGGTGTCGTTGAGCAGATCCTCGACGGAGGCGGTAGCTTGCTCAGGCGGCGGCGTCCGCGTCTGCAGGATGTAGAGGGCGTTACAGCGGACGTCCGGGTTGAGCACGCGCGCCTGGTCCGTCATGCGGTCCGAGACGGTGAAGACGACGATAGACGCGCGGTCGAACAGCCGCGTATACTGCTCGTGCGTGACATTCGCGCCGACGAACGGTGTCCCCAGTGCTAGGACCATTGACCCCTCGAGCGGGTTGCCCAGCGCGCATGGCAGCACAATCGTCTTGTCGGTGGCGCTGGCGGGGTCCGGCTGCGAGGCGTGGACGGTTATGCCCTGGAAAAAGGTGATGTGGTTGCCGTCGTGGCCGGCGACAAAGGAGGGGAGCTTGCAGCCTTCTTCTGTTACGAACAGCGGCTTTGCGACGTCGACGTCGACCAGCGTGATGGTCTCGGGTGGCGCGGGGCCACTTTCATTATCATCATCGTCCAGCTTCGTCTTCTTCTTGTCCCGTTTCTCTGTCGCGCCTGGCGTGGAGGCTGCAGGCGGCGGCGGGGCAGCCGGTTCCCTTGCGATGGCACGAGCGAGAGTGTCGCCGGGCAGCTTGGGGCCCGCAGCAACCTGGTCCGACGTTACGGCTGACGGCAGGACGGAGAAGCACAGCTTTTCCCCGCGCCGGCGACCGACGACGGGTATGCAGAGCGTGGCGTCGCCAATCGTCGCCTCGTCAAGCGGGACGGGGACAACATATAATATCTTGGCATGGTGGTCGGCAATCGTCACGGCGGGGTTCTGCGGCTTGTACTTGTGGAGTGAATTGTAGCTGTACCCGGACACGAACAATCCAAAGGGATTCTCGGAGAGTTCGTTGGAGAAGTTGACGTGGTGTAGCAGCATGTTTCCAATGTTGATGTCGCCGCTGTGGCGGGCGCCAGGGAGCCCCACGTGGGTTGCATTGCAGTAGAGGACGACATCGCCAGCGGCATTGCCGACGCAGAAGTCGTAGTAGGTCGGCTGGCGGACGGAGAGGACGATTATGGCCTTCTCATCGGGCACGAAGGGCACCTCGAGGTACGGGGTGGTCAGGGAGATGATGGTGTATGCTTTGAAGTCGGCGAGCTGGGCGGAGAAGGTGTCGATGCGGGTGGTGATGGTCTCGGAGAGGGAGTTGAGGTCCGTGGCGGAGAGGAAGTAGGACTCGTCCTTGTCGGCGAGGTCGATGTTGGTGATTGTCGGGGATGATGATGGTGATGACGATGGTTCGAGGAGGAGGAGGGTGCGGTTGAACGGGTGGGCGGTGCCGGCGGGCTGCGAGGCGAGGAAGGCGGTGACGTCGTCGCGGGTCTGCAGCAGCGGGTTGAACACCGTCTTGCGGACGGCGGCGAGCGAGGCTGCCATTTTGACGATTGCAATTGATACGGTAATATTCTCTCTTCTTTCTAGATAGTATCGATATCTCGAGATCTCATCTTCAATTCGGCCGGCGGGGTTTTAAATAACGGTGATTGAAGGGTGCACTTTTGGTGTCAGCACAGCGTACGGCCCACCGACTCTAGCTAGACTCGAAAGTTAGAACTTGCCATGCCTTCACCGCTGACTCAGGCCTAAGAGCCCGGCCGCCTGAGGCACCGCCGGATGCATCGACGCTCACGCCTGCAGGATGCTGATATTGAAATGTGTCTACAGGTGGAAGTGATTGTAGCTGCGATGTATGTACTCTGACGTATGTCTGTATGCAGTTGTGCTGTGCATGCACGTTGGAAACAGTCATGATACAAAACTTCATTATCAAATTATCAAAAACTCCCATGCATCCGTATCACCATTATCGCCCAGTAAATTATTCTCGAGCACACGCTTATGCAAACTCAATGTCAAATTAATAGAAGCTGGCGCTCTGTCCCCCGCCAAACCAGCCGCCGCCGCCCGTTGTCCGAAAGAATTTAGACCACTTGCTCGGTTTGAACTGCACAAGTTAGCATCTTTGCCCGACATCATGAAGAGTAGCAGGTATCTGGTATGAAACTCACCCCAGCGTTCGCGGCATTCCCCTTCGCTGCCAACTCCGCATCCGCGACCCCGCCGTCGCCAGCGAATCCCACCGCCTCACCAATCTTCACCTTCCCACCCACACCGGGCCCGGACACCACCAGCACGGGAAACACATCCGTCAGACCGGCCAAGAACCCCCGCGCGACGTCACCGCCAACCGGCTTTTCCTCGCCGTTGACCGTCACGAACACCTTCGTCGGACAGGGGACGAGGTCTTTCGCGTCGGCCGTGCGAGTTGTCTGGTTGCCCTTGCGGTCTATCGCCTTGGAAATCTTACTCGGCTTGGCGCTCGGGTTGTCGTGCACGTCGCGCGTGGGCACCATTGGCACGGACGCGTCGAAGAGGTAGGTTATTCCGATCCCGACGGTGTCGCCGACACCTGCTGTGAACGTGACGCCATCCTCGGTGGGGACTTTGACGCCATTCGCGTAGACGGCGCCGTCGGTCGAGTTCCACAAGAGGGACGGGCCGGACGCGCTGGTCGGCGGGGCGGCGGGGTCGTCAAACGCGCGGAGGCTCTTCTCAGGCCGTGCCGCGACGGCGTCGGACCCCGCGTCCTTGACGAGGAAGCCGAAGGCGAGGGATGCGGGGGTGCCAGCGTATCCGAGGCTGGTGATCTCGAATTCCCAGTAGATGGTCTTGGCGTCGACGCCGCTGACGAGCGGGGAGTCGTAGCGGGCGGCGAACAGCGGATAGTTGGCGTAGACGTCCCAGGTCGTCGCTGTGGTCGTGGCGGAGGAGTCCGCGGACGGGTTGAGCTGCCAGAAGGTGCCTTTGGTCTTGAGGCCCTCGGCCGTCTGCGCGAGGCGGTAGTTGGCGGTGGGGATGTTCTGGAACTGGAAGCCCTTGCCCGCGGCGATGAAGTAGCGTTCCCTGTCGGCGTACTTTGCGGCCACCGCGAGGGGCTTGTCGGCCATTGTAGATAAGTATTTATGTCCAATCGATGCGGTCTGCTCGAAAATATATTACAGAGTTAGCGTCGTGATCGTGGGACGGTAGCGATGGATCCTTATATATACCTTGAGTTCATCCTAGTCGACGGGATAGTGGCTAAGCTGGGGGAATCGCCCCGAGCTCTGCCTCACCCGGCGCAAGCCATCCGCATCTCTGATCTCGGATCCGTCTCCGCAGTTTCGTTTCTTGAGGACATAACGTTAGGTTGTATTCGTTCCGGCGCAGCGAGCAGCTGACCCCGCAGTTCGAGTGTCGGCGGCAGGTGGGCAGCCGGCAGGACCGCGATGCAACGCGAAAGAGTGCGAAATGCATGTCGAAGCGCACATGCAGGAATCAAAGTCGAAATGTCTCTGCCTGGCCTGCCAACCGGCGCCAGCGCTAAGCGAGCGAATGGCCGGGAACGCGCACCGGGACACAGTGGACACCGCCCCGCTGCTGCCTAGGTTCGCGGTCATGGTGTCTGTGGGGCTGGTCCGATTGATAACTATTGCACTGGTCGTCGGCGGACACCGTGGTGGTGTTTTTACTACAGCTCTGGCCATAACGTTAGTCAATTAGCCGGCAGAGTGTAACTACTCTGGTAGCGTTTTATCCACGATGTCTGACTGCGGAGGCTTAGGATAATTGACCAGCATATGCTGGCATGGTGGTCCGAAATGTACCCGAGAATGCGAAATGTATACAGAAGTTTCAAGACAAGTATGCGGAGAGGCCATGCACTTACAGTTTGCAGCCCCGGCTTGTATCCATAGCACGACGTTGTGGAACCCAATTATATCATATATTACAGCTGCATGGGGCTGCATTGGGACTTGCACTTGGTAGCTCCGCCACCCTCCAACTGGATGTCAATGGAGACATATATGCTACGGGTTACTAGGGTATTCCATGAATTAATAGATCTATATGCTTACAGAGGTGAAGCGAACATTAATTAACGGTATACCGGTAGTAAGTACCAGCTGACTACAAAATCGAGACTGGAATTCGTTCACGCAAGCTTAAGGGTCTAATCCTCTGATCAGCCAATATCATGATTGATGTGGTTCTGCATGCATTTCGGTTTGCTCGATGGATCCACTACGTATCGATGCTCCAGGCTGCAAGTAGTCTAGTCTAATATTAAGAAGCTCCGCGTTGAATGTCAGTTGTGGATCTATATATCGCTGGGCACTTGACCAACATGTAGCCTAGCTAGGCTAGAAATACAAGCTTTCCAGTTCGCCCAGGGGTGGATATTTCCCGAGTCCTCTCACAAATCCGTCCCATGTCAACAATTGCGAACGAAGCGATTGCGTGCACGTGCATAGTCTTGTATTGCTTCTTGCACGTGCACATATCGATCTAAAGGCGAGGCTACTAGTATACTTGATTGTCGGCGGAACGGTAAAAGAGACGGTCTGGTTTACGAGACCAGGCGGAACGGTATCGATAGGAAGTAGTCTTGGGGTAGGCGATACGGAAGCATGATTGTTTTAGTCTCGGTTCATGTTCTGCGGTATAAATATCCCGATATATGAACTCGTTTCGCCCGGGACGATGCTGGGCCCGGGACGAATTGTCGGTGAAAAATCTGCCAGGGCAAAATCACATAATACTCGAGATCGAGATTCAATAAAAATTCTGCGTATTCAATTCTGCCAGGACGACCGACTAGCCTGGAAAGTGCACCTGCTGACGGAAACCCGTATTACCGAGCTTTGTAATACGAGGTTGGCGACATCATATTCCCAGACGGGAAGTGCAACGGACGCTGCGTTGCAACGTTGTGGCTACGTGACTTCTTCTCCAAGTCGGGGCGTACAGCAGCCGGGCCGACAGCGGCGGCCTCTCCGGCGGCCGTGCAAGGGCAGTTTGAGGGCGACTCTGATGTGATCTGGGACGAGAGTCGGCGGATGCTCGCCTGAGCATCGTACGATGTCGAGACGGAGGAGGAGAGCCCGGGCCGAGCGAGGCCGAATCGCGGGCTGTGATTGGCTGGGCCGCCGAAAAAGGCTGTCCCTGGCGCGCTGTTTCGCTGTTTCGGTTCCTTGCAGCCAGCTTTGGTGCAAGCTTTTGCGCGCCGAAATTGGCTGGCTCGAATCACAAGCTCGTGAAAGGGACTCTCTCGTATATATCTCGCTGCTCTCCACCGAGTCTCTTTCTCCTGGGTAGTACGCCGCCCGCCGCTCGTTTCCGTCTTCACGTCCATCTACGCTGTCCACCGCCGACGACACCTCATCGCTCCTTTCGTGCATCAATTCAGCTGCTCGTAACTCAAATCCAATCGAATCCAATCACGATGGTCGGCACGCCAGAGCTGCGGGACCTCCCGCCGCCACCACCCCCAAAGCGCTCCTTCGACGTCGCCATCATCGGCGCCGGTATCATCGGCAATGCCCTCGCTGTCGCCCTCGCCCGCCAAGGCCGCGAAGTCCTACTCCTCGAGCGCGATCTCTCCGAGCCGAATCGAATCGTCGGCGAGCTGCTGCAGCCTGGCGGTGTCAAGGCGCTGGCGCAGCTGGGACTGGAGGGTACGTCCAGCTCCTGCCCTCCTATCGTCTATAATGCATGCGAAGAGCAAGGACAGACCGGCTAACGAGAGTGTAACTGCTACTAGGCTGCCTCGAGGGCGTCGACGCCGTCCCCTGCCTGGGATACCAGGTCCGCTACCACGACCGGCCCGTGCACATCCCCTACGCCATGGAGGCGAACGGCAAGCGGCCCCAGGGACGCAGCTTCCACCACGGCCGCTTCATCCAGAAGCTCCGCGCCGCCGCCAAAGCGACCCCAGGGTACGTCTCCCCATACGTCTACCCATACGGTCTCCGTTCACGTCAATTGACCGTGTTTGCAGTGTCACGATCGTCGAAGCCACCGTGTCGAAGAACCTGATCAGGAACGCTGCATCCGGACACATCATCGGCGTCCGCTGCACCCCGCGCGGCACCAAGCATGAAATCTGCGTACGCTACCCCTTCGCATGGCTCTGCCACAAGCTTCTCTTCTAACATGTCGATTGTGGATAGTACTTCGCGTCACTCACCGTTGCGGCCGACGGCTGCAAGTCCAACTTGCGCTCGGACTTCATATCCCGGACGCCGGACGTCAAGTCCCACTTCTTCGGCCTCGAGCTCATCGACGCCAAAATGCCGCTCAATAACCACGGCATCGTCATACTGTCCGACCGCGCTCCCGTCCTCGTCTACCAGATCGGCACCCACGAAACTCGCGCCCTCGTCGACATCCGCGGGAAACCCCCTTCGCAGACCGACGGCAGCCTCAAGTCCTACATGATCTCGACCGTCCTGCCGACCCTGCCCGAGGAGCTGCGGCCGTCGTTCAAAAAGGCCGTCGACGACAGCAAAAGCATCCGCTCCATGCCGAACCAGTGGCTACCGCCGACCGTCAACCGAACACCTGGACTGATGCTGCTGGGCGACTCGATGAACATGCGGCATCCGCTGACAGGTGGCGGGATGACGGTCGCGTTTAACGATGCCGTCCTCATGCGGGATCTGCTGGCCGGCGTGCCGGATCTCGCGGACACGGAGCTGGTGCTGGACAAGATGGAGGAGTTTCACTACCGTCGGCGGAACCTGACGAGCGTGGTCAACATTCTCGCGCAGGCGCTGTACGCGCTGTTCGCCGCGGATGGTAAGCCCAATCGTCACCTATCGTCCGTAACTATTGTGTGAAAGCTGCTAACGATCGTAGACCCGAATTTGAAGATCCTGCAGCGCGGCTGCTTTGCGTACTTTCAGTGCGGCGGCATCTGCATCGACCACCCCGTCGGCCTGCTCTCCGGGTATGTACTTTCCTATTTTATTCATCCTGACCACTGCTAACGTATGGTTTATAGGGTCCTCCGCAAGCCGCTGGTGCTGTACGGGCACTTTTTCGCGGTGGCCTTCTACAGCATCTGGATCATGTTCAAGACGTCGTCGCCGCTGCTGTGGCCGATCTGTCTGCTGCGCAGCTTTGCCGTATTTTACACCGCGTGCGTCGTCATCCTGCCGTACATTTGGTCCGAGCTTTGATGCAGCGGTTGATATTATATATTACCTACTTCCTTTCGTCAGTATACACTTTTAATCAGGCGATAGACGGTGGAGGGATGGATGGATTTCTTGTAGTATAGTTGGATATCCTGTAGCGTTTTTACGACCGGTTGCATGCGCTTGCATAGATGGGACGGATGAGTTTTTACCTAGATATCGGGAGACAAGGCAGCTAACGAGTGATGGATCGATAGAGTACTAATGTAATACTAATACAATCACACTAATCTCATGTCATCATTATTATTGTGGGTCGTGAATCGGAAAAACAAGGTTGACGTGTTTGACGCTGAAACGAAACCGCAGCCGCATGATTCTCGGCAAACGGGACTGTCCCGCGTCGCCCAATCCACGTCGCCCCCACGCGAGCCGGCCACGTTTGAGCCCCAGCTCCTACATGTACAACTAGTCCCCTCCCTTGCTACCTATCCGTTCATTCGGCATGCATATAAATACCAACCCTGGCCGCCGTGAAATACACTAACTGCTTCGCCATGACGCGACGTCCTCGGCCACCGACTCGCGCTGGGAATTCCGGCCACGAACCCGTGGTGTCTTTGGCGGATCGGGTGCCCCTTCTTTCCTCGGCGGGTCCAGTGACGGGCTGGGACGCCACCTTCGCGACGAGTTACTGGGTGGGATTAGCGCTTGTGCGCTATTGCCGTACGGGTGTACATGCGTCGCTGGACCGGTGCGTTTTCGATCTATTCTACCCTTTATTCCTATTCATCGGGTTTGTATCGTATTTTATTGTCGACGGTGGCGGATGGCTGGCTGGCTGGCGATAATATTATATCGAAGGTGCACTGGCCTCCGGTTGCAAGGACCATATCATATTATATTATCGACCACCCGATGACAATATAGCTTTTCGTATACTTGTTCGCTATGTGTAACTGACCATTACTCGTGCTACACTCTCATAGTGGCGCTATACCATCCCAGCGTACCGTTCTCTAGCTCTATCGGCAGGTACCTCCACCGCCCGATAACGATCGAAGACAGGGAGTCGAAACGTCGCGAGCTCGACCAATCATAGGCCACTCGACTAGTTTTAAAATATCCTCGAATGAATCGTCGAAACCTCGAGCCCGCAAAAACAATGGACCCTCGAGAAACGGAGCCCTTGCTCCGCGACCCCGGCTTCGGCCGCCACTTCCGCCACTACCACGTCGAGGCCGAGCAGCCCATGTCGCTGCCCCTCGTGCCGGAGGAGGAGGAGGAAGACGAAGACGACGACGACGATGTGGCGCCTGAAACTGGCGGCATCGAGAGCGGGCAGCGGCGGAGGGGCACGCTGTCGCCGCGGATACACACGCAAGAAGAGTTGCAGCCGCATGCGCATTTGCCTGTTTACTATACCATTCACCGGTGTGTTCCTTACTATATCCTCTCCTATTTATTCCTCTGAACGGGTATCGTTATCGAATGTGCGGTGGTGGATATAGTTGTATAAGATGGGGCTAACGTGCTGTGCAGGATACGGAATGAGGTTGTCCAGCTTATCGGTACGGTATCGACCCGCGAGGATGTCGAATGAATGAATGGAAGAAGATGAGGTTGGCTGATAAGTGGCGTACAGACGACCCGTACAGCATGTCGCAGCTGCGCGATCCGCGGATGAATACGAGCATCGTGCGGCCGCTGGTCGACAAGTACTATGAAATGGGGGACGTCTCGATAGGTACCCATCTACCTCCTCTCCTATCTTCTACATATATACATCCATATAAGTTGGATCAATTAGATGAACGCAGCTGATATAGGAGGATGTATTCGTAGTATTCTGCCTCCTCGTCAACCGCATGCAGTTCCGCAGCGAGCAAAGCCAGCAGGTCCGCGAACAGTCCGTCAACCGCACCCGCGCCATCCTCTGCGAACTCGTCGCCAACCGCATCCTCCGCCGCTTCTCCGAAGACAACCCGGGCCCGCAAGGCCTCCTCCTCCTCGCCAACATCCTCGTCGCAGGCTTCAGTCCCTTCCAGGGCGCACCGGACAGCATCCAGCACGAGAACCTACCAAAGGACCACTGGGCCGGAAACCACCACCACCGGCACCCGGCGCTGGAAATCGCCATCGTCTCGCAGAGCAAGCTGTTCCTAGCCTCAGGTGCCTGTCAGCAAGTCGTGACGGCAATCTACATCGGTCAGATAGTGTACACGCCGTCGACGTTCATGGACATCATTCCGGACCATTACAAGCACGTGCCGATTTCGCTGTACGACCCGCGCAAGGCGCCGCTGCTGAATCAGTATCGACTCATGGTGCCGCGGACGCGGAATACGATTGAGGTGTGTGAGTTTGTGACGCTGTTGGGGCTGTACGTTTGGGTTATGATGAAGCGGCCGCAGCCGCATGAGTATCAGATTGAGGAGATGTGGTTTGGGTTGTATGCGTGCGGGTGGATTCTGGAGATGTTTGCAACGGTGCTGGAGCATGGGTGGTTCGTGTACACGCAGAACTTGTGGTCCTTCCTAGAGTGCGTATTCTCCGTTTTCCTTGCGTGGTAGGTGATGTATGTTGTAGGTGTGGGTGCTAATAGCGGAGGCAGTGTTACGTTTGCGGTGATATTTGCAGTCTACGCGGTACTCCGCCTGCACGGCTTCCGCACGGAGAGTCCCGTGCCAGGCCAGCAGGCGCTCGACGTCCTGGCCGTCGCGGCAACGATCCTCGTCCCCCGGCTCGCCTTCAACGTCATGTCGGAAAACATGCTCTTCGTCTCCTTGCGCTCCATGATGGCCGATTTCGCCATGCTGACAGGTCTAGCCGGCTGGTGCTTCGTCGGCTTCCTCCTCTCGATGCTGTGGGTTGGCGAAGGAAAACACAACATCGTGACGGTCACAAAATGGATGTTATGGGTATGGTTCGGCCTCGACGGCACGGGCATCGACCGTTCCGGCGAGTTCCACTGGGCGCTCGGGCCGGCGCTCATGGTAACCTATGCGTTTCTCGGATACCTCTTCCTCGTCATCCTGGTGTCCATGCTCTCGACTACCTTTTCGAACCTGCACAGCGAAGCGAACGCGGAGATCCAGTTCCGCCGCGCGGTGCTGACGCTCGAGGGCGTGAAAAGCGATTCCATCTTCTCGTACGTGCCGCCGTTCAATCTGTTCGCGGTGACGTTACTGCTGCCGTTGAAATATGTGATAACGCCACGGTGGTTCCATAAGATTAATGTGGCGTGCATACGCACGTTGAACTTGCCGGTGCTGCTGTTCCTCGCGTGGTTCGAGCGGCGCGCATGGTGGGCGCCGCGGCCGCATGTTCACAAGGTGAAGAAACTGCGACCGCAGATGGGCAAACGCGCGATCAGCATGCCGGGACTCACGCGAACCTTTAGCGCGCACGGCAATATACAAGCTGTCTTCCGCGCGGAAAGCGACCGGATCACGCGAGAGGAGGAGTTGGCGGCGGAGAGCGCGCCGGAAGACGGCAACGGCAGCTTCAATCCCGCCTACTCGATGCGCGGCCAGGACGCGCCAGGATACACCGGCGGTCGCCCGCTGGGGAGTGCCGGCAGCGGCGGGTCGTTCCGCAAGAGCGCGCGGCGCGACAGCGTTATGCCATTTGGAGACATGATGCCGGACCAGCTTGCTATCCTGAGCACCGCCGGCGACGAGAGCGAAGCCGGCGGCGTCAAGCAGCGGGTGCAGGTATTGGAAGACCGGCTGAAGAATATCGAGGACATGCTCGAAATCTTGGTCGCGAAGGGGCGGAAGGATAGCGACGGCGCGGGCAGCGTCAGCCGTGGTAGCATCCGCGGGGGCGTCTAACCAACCATTAAATGAATGGAAAGTTCCTTACCGGTTGGTGGAATATCGCATTGACTGATTTGGGGATTGGTATAGCAGCAGCATCAGCGAACGAGTATGCATGCATGTATGGAGCGAGTTTGATGTACTGCATCGACGGCGTTAGCGTTTCGTGGTCATCTTGACGTTTGTTGACGTTTGAACTAGCACGGCATCTCCGTATTTAGAATGTACCTTAGCGGGCAGATTGATCTAGTAGATACACAGCTTCATATTTATATATTTACATCATGACTAGAGTTTCACAGGCTATATATTACATGTCTCGTAAATCGGACAGCTGTGCGTGAAATGAATCAGGCCAAGCGCCTCAGATTCGATGCTACTATTTTATTATGCCAGGGATAGGATGGAGTGTAATCGAAGTATCGATCAGAAGAGGGGTCGGGTTAGCCAGCCTTATATACAGGTGCTCTAGATCTACGCCGGTGAGCAGCTTTTCAGATATTTCCACACAACACCGAATTTAAATATTTACGCTGCACACCGCGCCCCTAGCTCAGAAGTACACACAAGCCCTCCACTTTTATCCACGCAGCACCTGGCTTTCAGGCTGGAGCAAACCTACGGTCAGCGAGCTACTATTTGGAAACAAAGCATTCTATGTGGTCATCCCATACACCAATGTTTGCGCATCATCTCTCTTGTATTCTCAAGCACTTAGGACTTGCTCATACCCCTCTTCCTTCATACATAAAACATCCTCCTCGAGGCCTCTTTTCTTCAGCATGCACTTAGACAGCATCGATCAATCGGGTTCATCCGCATAGTGTATCCATGTTCACATCACAAGTTAGGGTAAGTACTAAGAAATAAATATGGTCTTACAAACTAAACCCACGCGCAGGTCAATAAGGGGAGGTTACTGTTTATCAGGCCAAGTATAATTTTAATACTCATTTAATTCGATATAAGCAAACAAGATTCTAGACGGGGGAAGAAGGCATAGCACCACGAGGTTAGATCACGCCGGTTCTACAATGCAATGACACGTCAAGGGATTGTTTTCTTATTATTCAAGTCAACGAGCAACTATCAAATCCAGTTTGAGGAAGGATAGGTTATGTCTCTACCTACATCCACTTATACAGGCACTCGAAATCTAATCTGTTCATTTGCATCAAAGAGTGTGACAAATACACTTCGTCCCCCACTAGCTTCCCTGCTCTTTATCACTTTCGTCAAGTTTTTTAGCGGCGTCGTCTCCGAGTCCCACCACGCGGAGCACAGTGACGGTTTGTCTCAACCTCATCACCATCATCGTCCTGATCACCATCATCATCTGCGAGTGCTAGGATAGACACACTATCCAAGGGGCTGCAGTTAAAATCCGGATCCCATGCCGAAGCATTCCAACTTAAAGCTCCCCCCCCAACACGGCTTATTCAGTATGTAAGCTTCTCGACAGAACCACCATTGAGTCGTGTCGTCTGCTACTCCGAGAAGACCGTAGTTATATGTGAAGTCTGTCGTCGGGTTTCTATACACCCACGGGTCTGCCCAAACGGGACCAGAGAAGCCGAAATACTCATCGACCTCTGGAGACAAACGCAAAGTTATATTCTCGCCATTAGGCCGACGATGCCAGATTTCGCTTCCTGCGGTTGTTTGCCGATGTTGCCAGCGGCTCCGCCCTCTGTATGGAGGAGTGTGGGGTGAATCGGTGACATTAACCCATCCCCTGGAGGTACCCTTGTACCATCAGTCATAATATAACCATTTTCCATCCACATCCGCGGCTTCGGGGTCATTGCTGTGCACTTGCATCCGAAACCTTTTGATACTCGCGGGCCAATCTGCATAGCTGCTCGTGCCAAAGATGGCGGCTGCTGCCAATACCAAGTTTGCGATATGCATTTTGCAGTGATTCTGCACAAATTTGTGTATATTAGCTCTCGTGTCGACAAACTGTAGTACTGATGTATAATCTAACGGGCTCATGGCCAGCGATATCGGAGCCTTTGAAGGCTTCATCGATGTGAAGTTGTGTATAAATATCACACCTCAATCCACTGTAGCAGTATATATATTATATATATATATATATATATATATATCTCAGGATCCTGCTACAGTGGATTGAGGTGTGATATTTATACACAACTTCACATCGATGAAGCCTTCAAAGGCTCCGATATCGCTGGCCATGAGCCCGTTAACCGTACGGAATTCTCGAGCAATATCGTATGACATGTGGAGATTTCCCGTCCCGATGCCAGCTAGGCAGAGAGGTGTCCGAATATCATAATAGAATGACTCGTCGAAAGTCATGTATTATCATGGAGAATATACGTGGGTCTTCTAAATGCCTGTGTGGACTGATATCTTGAAGATAGCTTTCGGTGGGACAGATGGCTAACGGTAGATGACTGCGAATCGGGAATAGAGATGCTTGCATGCCGTCCGTGACTGACCCCAGCTCGACTGTTGTACGTAAAATGTACAACCAGTCTTACATACGAGAGCTCTCCATAGTACATGTGTGGCTTGAGCGGGGTAAATGCAATCCCTGTATACATGTATGTTTTCGCTCTTCTCTAATGATATGCCCGTTTACGCATAGCATATTGATGCGCATGCGAGAATGTCGCATTGCAATATTGGTATACCTATTAAGTACCTCACATGTGCGTTCATATATGGTTGGCATGATCTTGGGGCAGACAGTGAGGCTCGCTGTCGAATACCATCACAAACCTGCCGTTTGTTCTGCCGTTGCGGGCCGCGTTCGTGGCCCCTGGCGCTCTGGCTTCGAGACTAGTACTTATGTGTTTTCGCAAACTCAATCTGTGCAGCTGTGGCAGCTGTATTGTTCCCGCGAACTCAATCTGACCTCGGGCTGACCCGGAAGTCAATTTAATCCGCTTAACCTGGCCTTATGATTGGCCGATTCTATTATACCCGGTATTATTTGCCCCGCCTAGAGCATTTCTTGGCTAAGCTTCTTTGTGCTCTCGCAGCTTGGCTTGTTGTGCATGTGCCATGCCTGCGCTGTCTACGCTACTTTGGGACTCTGAAAAAGAAACCCAGCTGATCTTCAGGTGGCCTGAGCTGAGAATACCGTACTTCGTATGATGGGAATGTAAATTTCCCTAATAGAGTACTCCGCGCTAGCAGGGGTGTTTTCGTAAAGCCCTTGGCACGAGTTTTTGCTGTGATCAGAATTACACGCGAAGGAGGGGTGGAGTAGTAGAGGTCTTATAGGTACTTGACAGGGGGGTTTACTCATGCTCGAGGCTACTTCAGTATACTCAGCACAAAAACAATGCCGCTACTGCACTGCCAGCATGACACAGTGACGCCAGTTTGTGACGATGCTTTAAATTTGCCGCAGTTTAGAATTCAAAAGTCACATCAAGTATATATGGGAGTTCATGTTTGATGGGCGGCGCCCCACTACGTCCCTGAGTGGTGCGCCGCATGAGGTTTCTTCTGTTCCGCCCCTGCAACCTTTGTAATGAGGAGAGGCCCTCTTCCCAATACTCCAGTATTTTGTAATCGTGGGATCTTGTTGTGTTATGTCTCTTAAGACCTTGCTTGGCGCTCTGTCAAATATCTAAATGAGAGCTATCCTTAAGCAGAGTTCTCATCTATATCCCCGGCCACCTGCTCATCTTCCGTTTTTTCACCATCCTTGGCGTCACCACCTTTGCTTTGGTCCTTGATAGGTTGTTTTTCCCCAAACGAGAGTGTACAATGAGCATGGTAGTGATCGTAGTGGTGATACTAGTAGTAATAATGTTTTCTCTTTTCGTTGCGCGCTCTACCCTCCATCCCCTGGGCCTCTAATTCGCGTATTGTCGTCTCGTCTGTTCTAGTTGGTGCGTGAGCTAGGACTGATGCTTGCGCGGGAATCAGGCGGGGGGATAGATGGAGAGAATAGCAGTTGGCACGACGTGCCTATAACATGCATGCAAAGTGCGTGTATCGTAGACGTATATGTAGGACAGGGTGCCTTGTTGACCAGCCATGTAGATCGTGTCGTGCCCAGGAAATCATCTGCGCGGTGTCGATATATATATGTGCTATGTAGCAGGGCATGCATGATGTAGCCGGATCAGTCGATGATAGCCAGACAAGCTTTCCCAAGGTTGGGCGTGGGTCGAAGCCCTGTTGCATAGGTAATATGCCAATCTCACGGCTGGTTTGTGTAGGCTATCGATTTGAGAATATATCGCTCATATCAGAGTTGACTGTTGAGCTGCCTGTCTTCTTGTTCGAGAACGAGGATAATCCACAGGGCGGAGCGACGGTCAGGTGCATTTGATAGAGTAGCAATGATGAAAGATGTCGCTGCCCTTTGATGGGATCCTGCGAGTCATTTGGGGGCAAGGATGGGTTATAGTAACCGAAATCTCTCGACTTGAAGCCTTCTTTGCGGTAGACCGATGTAAAACAGAATCTCTCGCGCTCGTCAAGCCCTTTAGGATTGAGGACGGCTGTGTTGATAGGCGGTGAATCTCAGATGATGGCTCTTGAATGTGACAGGATATAGGGTAGACTAGACGGCGGCCGATGGTTTCGTGCCGGAGGAGGAGAGAGCTTGATTTTGATGGAGGATGGGCGGAGAGAGAAGGGAGATAGAAGATGGGAGAAGTCTGGTGGGTATTATATATAGCGGTGATGACTAATCTCAATGTCATTTATATTCATGTATATGTAATCGTTTTGCATGAAGTGGACTGCTGGTGGTGAACCAACAGTGATCCGACTAAAGGCTGAGATTATAATAATGTAATTTTTCCAGTCTATTCTATTATGATATAGCATGTGTAGGTAGATGCCCACTTGAGCTCATTGTATCTGCAACCTGGAAGTCTGGAGATGTACCCAAAGTGCTCAAGGGCTTGTGGTATACCACAACTGATGAAGCAGAATGCAAAGCTTTGGTTTATCATATGACCGAAACTTCAGTCAAACTTCAGGAATCAACTTTGCCTGGAATCAGCCTCCCAGTCCTTGGAATCAGATGGAAGATACAATTGCGGCTGTATATGGCCACATATGGTATACCAGACGAATTCAAACGGAGATATGGAAACACGTTCTGACTAAAGGGGAAGCTCAAAATAGCGGAATATTTAGATCCTGACATTTATGAAGGCCGGAATGGTCAACGGATTCAACGGATCGTGCAATATAGATGCAATCAGCTTTCGGAAACAATTGTATTATTGTAATGGTACTCTTAGCAGTCTTTGTGATCGTGAATTGCATTGGCTGACGAGACAAGCTGAGAATACTTTCTAGTGGTAAGCTTCACGTTGAAAAAGAACCGATACCAACGAGCAAACGCTAGATCTATACTAGAACCTCATGCGTCTATATCCCAACATCTCTGCGTCCGGTAGCTACTTACCTATACCTAGATCGTACCTCGCCGTGCAGCTCTCGAGGTACGAATCACGTGTTATTGAGCATATGTCACGATGCGATGGAGGATGTAGTTTCGATGATATGAATGGCCCTATCTACAAGATTGTTACATATCTCCGCAACACAAAAAACACAGGCAATTTATTTTCCCACCCACACTTAACGATAGCTCCGAAGGTGTATCAGACGACAGACACCTGGTCACCTTTTTATTAGCCTCCCCCATGTTCGTGTGGATATTGTGACTAGGATATCTTGGCAACTAATTTGCGGCGTGATGGATATCAAGCCATCCAAGATGGCTTATTCCTCGCGCTAGGGCAGCTTCTCATGTCCATGCTGAAAAAATTCAGTCAAGAGAACAATATGCGTATTTCCCGATTCCAGCCCTGACACTACACTGGAATGTATGACGTAGGCATCTCGTTGTGACCTGCATTCAGTTTCGGATGTAAAGTCTCTAGCCGTCTCTTCTACCGGCTCCATCGAAAAGAATGACGAAAAGAGAAAAGGTGACTTGTTATGGTGGCCACCAACCAACACAAACTAAGGCTACTCCTAAGATTTTTTCGACAAGAAAATCAAAGATCCGTTCATTCTTTCCCGGATGCTTGTGAAATCCTTGACATCTGCTTCGAGATCCATCCGGCCTATCTTGCAAGCTGGGGGCATGATTTTCATACTTCTGTGCGCCCGGGTCCTCCGGTCCATAAACGTGCAGGACTTTAAATTGTGGGAAATTGACGGCCTAGGGAGTTCCAGAAGTCAATGCTTGACAACTATTTTGATTTAATCTTTTCGATCCATGGTTAGAATTATATATAAGGTTCAAATCTCCATGCAGGTAGTAGATCCGGAATTACAGGCATTGATGCATTTATTCGTTCATGGAATTATATTCCGACGTCAAACCTTACTATCGATGATTGTTAATATTCACATATTTCTGCTCGTCAGGAGTCATATGTATGTCAGTATCGCCAGAACATCAGCCCCTAGATCTTATGCTATAGTTGAGGCGATATCTGAAGGTGACAAGCAGACCCAATAATCTCCGAGGAAAAAGAGATAAAAGAACTGAAAAAAAAGAAGAAAAAAGGAAGGAAAGAAGAGCAAAAAACGAAAGATTGTCAACATGGATAGTCAAGCTGAACAACTAAGCCTAGCGAAGAAACTGATTGTAAAGTAACATATGCAAATACTTCGGACGTTGCAGCTTCCCATTTCAGTGAGCGCCTATTGCTCGTGGCTCGTTGACAAGGTGCTCAGCAGGCCTATTTTCGAAGTTACGCTTGCTGATAGCCGGAATCCGATTCCGAAACTAAAGTAGACAGTGAAAAATCGTAGTTGGAAATTGTGCAACTGACTCTACAGCATGACATCAATCAGACCAGTCCGACTTGGCAGCTATCTTCTACATTTCAGAGGGGCTTGTCTATATCTCGTGCTGATAAGATTGCCACTTTATGAGTCCCTTGTTCGAAAATTCTTTCATATCCCCGTACGAATTTTATAGCATTGTCAAGAGCTCAACACACATTCATCCTAGAAAATCACCTACCCTAGTTGTTGTTGTATCTATCAAGACAGGAATGTCCAGGGTATCGAGTCAAGCCTAACGGTCTCCAAAAATGAGACTAGGGTAAGCGAGGCGCTATGCTTCCGTAGACTTAACGACTTCCGATTCTCAAACGTTGTTGAGAGCAATGCCTGCTACGAGTCAGGCTCGCAAGGTACCTGCGTGCGTATCCTGGCACGTCGCTCTATCGCCGGCATGATCCGGCAGCTAGCTCGGCACGCTGTCTAACGGCAATGCGTCCATGAAACTTCCGGCTGGACGTTATAAATCAAGCCTTGAGTTGCTAGTTGCTAATCTAATCGATGAAAATAGGCAGGAAGCGAAATTATTGAGCTCATAGTATCTTCGTTCGTTTGGTATTTCGTGTATCTTCCGTAGACTAAAAACGGAAACTGTTAATACTATATCCTTGAATCGGAATTTCGCATGCCTGTTCGGGTTATCCTTGTATTTCTCATGCATGTGTGTTCGCAATAGCCCGTGATCGCAACAAACATCAGCTGGTTCACATTTATCTTGGGGTTTCAGTGCGGTGATAGGTTGAGCTACGCTTGCAAGATCTGAATCCCAAAAGTTGATGGAGAACTCTTGACGCTGATCGCTATGTAGACAGAGTAGACTTGTAGCTTACACGCGAGACTATCCAGCAGTAAAACCCTGCTCATCAGCGTTAATTGCGAATGATAGTGCTTTAATTGGTAAGGCTGAACTCTAGACGTTCTTGATTCGATCTAAGCCACTGGGGAAAAGGCTTTTTATATGAAAAGCCAACCCAGAAGGCGTCTGGCTTGCGAGACAAAACTCATCTATTGATCGGTGACTTTACATACTGTTGGGTATCAATTTTTATTAAATCGGGGAATCGATTAGATCATAGAACATGAAAATATATATGAGTAATTTCTTCCGTGGCATATACCGCAAGGCTGTGCGTGCCTGAAAACCAGCATCGCCAACAAGCTAGATCTAGATCTGCGATATTTCCAGAGGGAATTTATTTTGAGCAAGTCCATTGTAGAAATGCATTGATCTTAATGACAGCCCTTATATGTGGTCGCATCGTACTCGTAGGGTGTTAATAATTTCAAGAACCGACTTAGATATAGTTGGAGGCCATGTACATGGAATAGGCAGCAGCCTACGGGGGACCGATATTTGCAGCTTCCGTCAAAGTTGTCTTAAATCATTGTGATATACATGTACAAGCTCAACCCATATCTTCAAGGATAAGAAGTAGTATTTATATTAAGATATTTGCTAAGTAGCTAAGTAGCGCCAATAGGCCTACAGCTTGGGAAGAACGGGGTTCGAGATATATCATCTGAATGCGTGCTACTGCCATGGAAGAATGGCCAGCCGAGCCTGGCCGAAAGAGAATCTCCGGCGGGCTGATGAATATAAGGTATTAGGCCGTGTCTCGCACTCCCAGTCTGATCGGATCCTGTTGAAAATCCGAGCTCTCCCTTCTAATGAGTTTCATTGCATAATTGGGTCCTATATACCACTCCACGAGTGTCGAAGCCACAGTCGCTACATTATATATATACGCTAGATCAGATCCAACGATATGCTTCTCGGGGCGGTTTCCTTGACGGCTGCGTTTGTAGCCACAGCTTTTGGCGCTGCGCTACCACTTGTCGGTAGGTCCCTAAAGTCTAATCGCGGAACCTTTCCAACTGGTCAGCTGGGTCGACGAAATATCTTTCTGTAATAGTTATACAAGTACTTAGCACGCATGCATGTCACTTTCTAACTAGTGCATCAACTGGTCTAGATCCTCCTAAGTCCCTTGAAAAGAGAGATTACGTAGAAAGCTACGAGGTTTGGGAAATTAACGACAATAGTACGGAAGAGTACTCCCGTGAAACAGACGATGCTTGGTCTAAGGTTGAGCTCAAATTTCCGATGACAATCTTCGACAAATCTAGCTCAACTGTGTGGTTCTCTATGAACGGACTCATTTCCCTCGACGAACCTAGCGCGAACCCCTCAATTCCAACCAAACAACTCCCCATAGATCCTGCCAGCTGTGGGCTAGGCTCATCCTGTCTCCCGAAGAACACGCTCGCCCTGATGTGGCAAGATTTATTCATGCCAATCGGGGTCGAAGGGCTCGCGGTCGAGTGGATTTATCATGAGCCAAGCCTGAGACCAGACATTGGACATCATTACCATATCATCTTCAATGTCTGTGACAAAAAGGCGGTACTTTCGGACGGAATCCCCAAGGAAACAAAGAAATGTGGCAAAGCTACTCGCTTCTTTGGGCTCAACTACTATGAGAACAAGCCTGGTGTCTTCCACATCTCATGGCATTTCGATAAGGAGGTTACTAACCCCGGCGTCATCGGAGCTCAAGCTTACCCGAAGTATATCCAAGTGCCATATCCTGGGAATATCGATTTGCCGGATAACCCAGATTACTACGTTTCATGTATAATTCTGGATACTGTCAAGGGAACAACAATTGTTCCTAAGGATAGGAAGGACTGTTAGTCGTAGGTTGTCTCGCAAACCAGACGAATTTCTTTGGCTGCGAAGAGTCATCGGGCAAATTCATGTATTTAAGCATACAGGCAGCCATTAATAGAAGAATACTTATTCATACAGTAGAATATTCTCAGTTTAAGGCGAATTCACACTCTTCTCGGCCATATTCATACGCCTTTTCCTTTTTATTCATGTCGCATGAGGATGCCTCCACTACCATCAAGCCAGCTTTTCATAGGAGGTTTAGTGGTCCTATCGGCTGGTATAAAGCTTGCATTCATTAGATCTAGACCTCAACTTACCCCATTAAAGTTAACTAGCTGTGTACCACTGTAGCAGATTGAAGACAGATCTGGTAAAACTCTGGAATGGACGTTTTGCAACTTTGGTTGCGAGGGGCACTAGGCCTGAAGGCTTTATATCTCAATACACGTTCGCCGCGCCCAAATTCTAGAGCTAGGGTTATCAGTAGATATGTAGGGATATCAAACTTGACAGACGTTTTACAACGCGAGGGCAAGCATGAGAAGCTTCGTTTACAATCCCATGGCGAGGTGCCCTTTCATGCCATCTTTGCGGATTTCCTGGCTTTTGGTCGCTCAGCAATCTTATAGACTTGCAGCCGTTAGACATCCCATAGCGACCTTCGGTTGGGAGGCATATCGTTGTTTCCCGTTCGCAGCTAGCTGCGTATCGTCCTCTAATTAGACACTAGTTCAACTTAGCAAAGGCATGGCTTATACATCGCGGGCCCACAGTCTAGACGCTACGGATAGCTTGCATAGGCGCAAATAAATGTCGAATGCCTGCTAACCTTTCGCTACGCGGTTTTATGGCTCATTTACAATATATTTCTTCATATCTCTGGCGTACATTGCTCCCTTTGCGTGGCAAGGGAGAGCTTAAGTTGGCAACGAGTCGAGTTTACATGCATTAGCAACAAATGTCCTTTGGTGTCTCAAAATTACTTTTGGATGAGAATTTCTCCCTGAAGCATGGCCAAGATTGCATCATCTCTCTCTGCCCACTCTTCCCACGCCTTGGCCATTTCTTCGAAATCATTCTCGGTACCTAGGCCGAACTTTAGGGCTTTCTCGCGCAAAGAGCCCCCTCTGAGCTGATCACACAACCCTTGGGCTAGAGGAAATATAACCATTAGAGCCATAACTGCGATCGCGAGAAGCAGAGTAGAACAATGAAACTTACAACATATTTTCCTATCGTTCAATGTATGATATGATGTTGTACTATAGCTGACTGTAATCTGGTTCCGTTCGGCACCGGCTCTGAGGGCCCAATAAAGCAGCCGTCGGCCCGCAGATGGAGCGCCGCCACCAGCACTCATAAGTCCCGCCATAAGCTTATGAAACTTGTCAAGCTCAGGAAGTTCGGGCCAGATACTCTCCGTCTCGTAATCACCCTCGCGAGCGGCGACGATGCCGCCTCGCTTCGTTACTCGGAGCATTTCATGCAGTGCATGCCATGGGGTGCCAATATGGATTAGCACCTGATGACAAAAGGTGATGTCGAATGTCTCGTCGGCAAATGGGAGCTTGTCGATATTGCCTGTCTGAAACTCGATGTTTTGGACGCCAGCCATTTCGGCGATAGCTCGTGCCCGTGGCAAGATGTTGGGGTTGACGTCGACGCCTGTAACATGGCCTTCGGGGATGAGCTTAGCGAAGCTCACAGATATGGTGCCTGAGCCGGAGCCGACGTCCAGGAGCTTCAAATGCGGATTGGATTCTTTCATAGTCTGCAACTTGGGCAGCAAATAAGCAGCGCTGTTTTCGGCAGTCCGCACCTCGTGGAGGGTTGCTTGGGCGGGCGGATGGCCCGGCTTCTCGCCGGGAGTCTTGTTTTGGTCCATTGCTGTTGTTACCGGGCGGACTCAGAGAAAGGTTGGCATCTAAGCAGACTCAAGTAATTTCTTGTAACTTGGCAATTGGGTCACAAAGGCGGGAATATGAAGTCTCGGAGCCCTGTTTTTCATATTGTCGGAACTCCTTTTATCCGGCAAAGTATCCCGAGAAAACCTGACTAATATACTAATAAATTGACCCCAGCATTATCCCAAGCGCGGATAATGACTTTATCTGAAGTGGATTATGCCGATCGTTACCGGCTTCAGCTTGAAGCTACGCCATCTCTGGAGGTATAACCATGCGCATATATGTAGTCTCGGGGCATATATGTACCGAGTCTCGAGGCATATATGCATGCTCGCATGAGCGCGTGTGTGCATGCAAGCGCGTCACTAGTGCATTGCAGGTAGCTGAGGCGTCTCAAGCAAAAGTCGGATTGAAGTAATGCCTAAAAAGGAAAGACCTCTCAATTTCGACAGCAATGCTCAATCCAGCTCTTGAACCGCATGCAACATACGGCAACCTTGCTGCTAATTTTCATTTTTACGGAGGAATAACTTGTATGATGCTTCCTGCAAGTGCGTTCTTATTGATAACTCGGCCTTATAACCATATCTCCCTTTGGTAATATCTCCCTTAGTCAGCTCGATTCAAACAATTCCGGTCGGAAATAGTGGCGATATATTGACGTAGTATTATCTAATAGCTATCGCCTACCCATGCGCTGAGCACAAGTATGGCGGAGTAATAGGATAATTTTCTCAATTTATATTTAAGTTTCTTGGGCTATATTTTTATATACTTGCTTAAAGTCAATATACATGATAAAGAGGCCGGCCTTGGTAACTCGGGAACCGATAATGTAAGAACCTTAAATTTCCAGAAACAATATCACACAAGCTCCTCCTAGCTCCTATAACTGCTGCTACATGCAGTTGCATAGGACGTCTGGACATAGCTCCGATCGGTCATCAATCATATCATACAGTATCAATCAGAACTGCAGGATGTCCTCGAGGCTACTGGCCAGCTTCCTCACGAGTCGGGGTTTGATGTTATCGAACAGCTGCAGGTACAGACCTCGCACAATCACGGGGACGACCGCCCCGCGAGGCACGAGTCACGGCCGTGTCCGGTATCTCAGCCTGGAACCAGACTCACGCGCAAAGTCTTCAGACATTACACTTTCAATATCGGCGACTATAGTGGCGGAACTCCAGAAGGCAAACGTCAGATGTACAAAAATAGGCATACAAGAGCTCGAGGAAATATATGCCGAGAAAATATATTCGGAAGTTTTAGGACGCGGATGTTCATATGATCTTTGGGAGCCAATAATAACGGCTTATAACACTAATACCCTTTCGCACTTGGATTTAAATACCTCCGGCAATCCTCAATGGAGGTCAGAATACGCTCATGACTGTTGGATCTCGCATAAAGTATATAAGCTCAGAGAAGCCTTGTACAGACATTCGACCATTTTCAAAAATATGATAGATCACGAAGAAGAGGATTTCAATAATTTCTACCTGCGCCCCTGCTGTATGGCCTCCACACATTTTTGGTGGTGGTTGGAAAATATGATCAAGCATGGATTGGTGGAGAGAGAAGACGTGGATGCTTTGCCAGAAGTTATGTTCCGAGATATCGCCGTTGGCTCTGGGCGAGCTCGGGAAGTCAAGGAGGAGGAGGACGTCGAGGGGTAGCCGCGCAACGTTGCCAGCTTTTCCGTCACGATCTGCACCATCTCCCTTCATATGAGGCAACACTTGTAATTATGGCCATGCCTTTCCTGGAATTTATAGTATGTAGTATATATTCTCGACCCGCGTAATAGATCAGATATATTTTTAGATTCATCTAGCTGAGCACTTTTGACTCAAAATGATTATATCATAGGCTTCCCGACAGAACACCTAGCCTACCTGCATGAATTTGGTATATATCCCAACGTTACAAACATTTCAGGGCGATAATCATATAGAATAGCAATTGACTTAGAGTAGTTGATATCATTAGTGGCGGCGTACATGCTCAATGCCTAGAGATGGCTCAGGGTCCCGTAGTCTGCTTCAGAAGACGCGTATTCTATTCGAAGGCAGACATATCTCTTCATAGACCGCCTAGTGATCAAACTCTGTCTTGTTTATGGGTAGATGATATCATCTCCCACCGTAACGTGATGATCACGATCTCGATCGATGCCCCAAAATCAGCTCATTCGTATATGTGGGAATAGCAGTCGATCTTCTGCACAACTGTTGATGTGATACTATCCTATCAAAATATTTGCGCATATTCAGGCCCCCGGCTGATGTTAGATCCTACAAGGGAGTATCTCCGTTCTGATGCATAGCAAGTAGATTTTAGAGCTATCGCGATACCCCGACACCTCTCTAGCTTGCCAATATCGATATCCATACATATCTTCGAGCCTACAGGCACATATCTTGACTGCATTGCCTAAATCGTAAGTGCGGCTCGCAATAAATCAATTGTCTAAGTAGTTGTGTGATCGAATTTGAATGCTTTGTGTGAATCTAGATAAGCGCAATATTCGTGATCAAGCCTCACGGCCACCTCGCCGCTGTAGACAGTTAGCTTTGAGATTGACTTATTTGTACCCATGCAGGCCGCGCGCTACAAAAGGAAATGCTTCGTCGGTCCGTTACCTGGCTCACTGGAGGCATCCGTAATTACGGGGGTGCACGGTCTCACTTTCATATCCAGTATTTGGCTCATGGGATTGTTTCCCGCGCATTTTCGACTACGGGCCCAGCGATTGGTTGGCAGGATTTTGCGGGTGGAAAGCTAGGGCGAGGCGCCGTACTAGATTCGAACATATTGTCAATGATTCTAGAAACTGGAAGCATTGATGATTGGCTAAAAAAGAGCCTCGCACAATCAGAGATGCTGGGCGTGTGTCGAATGAGCATCGCTGAATATATGTGCAGTCCGGTTTTGATGGGATATACACGCTATGAGAACGTTGTCGCGGGCCTAGAGGCAAAAGGCCTGGTTATTTTAGGCGGGCCGTGTTTTTCCGCAGAAAGCACAGAGTTGAGCATCCAAGTTCTGGGAAGCGAATTTGCAGAGCGATTTGCTAAACGCAGTCGAACGGTGTCGAGGAAGGGTAGAGAGCCGGTCTCGGTGGGGAAAGCCTCAAGATGTAAGGGCAATATAATAGGCACTAACGAAGTACCCGGTATTTCTTGCAAAAGAGTCGAAGCATTGAAGCTAACATAATTTCCCGCTTAGCTTTCGGTTGGGAGGGGATGCTAAAGAAAAGCCGGGTGGATGTCTGCTTGGCGTGCGAGGCTCACGCCAACGGTCTCGCCTTCATAACGACCGATGGTGATATCCGGGAGCATTTCGGCTTCGGTCTGAATAAGCATGGTATAACGATGTATACTATGAATGTACCATGGTTCGAGTCACATATGACGGAACCGCCACCAAAGCCGAAGTAGTAGGGTTTATTCTATGTTTTTTGCTTGGGCGCCGCGAGCGAGGAGTTTTTATTTTGGGCTGGCGGGCAAAATTGGCGGGCTTCTGGTTAAGTCGCACCGTCTCTTAGTTTTACGTTGATTGATGAGAAAGTTCTAACTCCGGGGAGCTGATATCCAGTTTAAATTCAGTATTTTGATTGTGCTGTTGGAATTCGGAAGTTTACTTCCTGTGGATCAGATGACACTTAACAGGTCTTCGAAGAGCGTATGGGTCCCCTCGATTGCCGTCTAGTCCTCGGAGATCAATAAATTGCTCTCGGTATACACCTATATATACTCAACTGGCGGCACGGTTTACTTGGGTAGTTTTTTATCATTAGTAATAAGCACCCGGATAAGTGGCTAATGTCAATACTTCACCTGCCCGACCTGGGTGCCTGCGCTCCAGCTCCGCGACTCTTGCCATCTATTCGAATTCATCCTGAAATTATAGAGCCTTTGCTGTTCAATATGAAAAACCCCTTACACATAAAATAATATTAGGTATATCAACAAGTAGTCTCTGTCTCGCGAGCCAGACGACTGCAGTGCTGCTGGACATTAACCGGCGAACAACGAGACAGAAGTAGTATGCTTCGGCTGTTATGGATTGTATGCTTAGATTATATCACGCATAAAGGTGTGAAGATCACCAGCTGGTATGCATGTGCATGGTTGCCTCGCAAGCAAAAGGTTTTTGATACAGCGAAGGACGTCAAAAGTCACTGTGCCGAATCTATGTTTTAAATTGATATCATATATCATGAGAAGGTGCAAAAAGCAATTAACTAAACAACTTTGACCCAAGCAGGCTTTCGCTTTTCCTTTAATACCATCAATTGAAGAAACCAAATACATTATTATTTTCCAAGCCTTAAGCTTCGCCGCCAACAACGATCAAATTATCCCGCCAAGCCATCCTCCAACGAAAAGTGAAATCGGATATCGGCGTCCCGTGTCTTCCCAATTAAAATCCACGAACGGATGGCTACGTCAAAAGACTAAGCTTTGCCTTCAGCCGCCTCAGGGTATGAACTGCGTTGAAAGCTTTTTCTTCAGATGGTGAATTCTCCTCTTCTGCATTGCTGCCTGCTTGTTTGTAATTGTCTTCGTTTGCTCCACAGCTTTCACCACCGTCTTGTCTCTTTAAACTGGCTTCAGCGCTTTGTAGTCGTTTGAGCGAAGCTTTCGATGCCCGCTTAAGCGCAAAAAAGGCGAATATTCCAGGCGAATCAGTCCGTAGTGCCTCACGGACCGACTGGAGGTATTTGATACGCTCTCTTTTATTTTCGCCGAATGTGACGATTGTATACGGCAAATATGCTGTAACTAAGGCGTTAAACAACATCCGGGACAGACGGCCGTTGCCATCCAGAAATGGATGGACGTCCAGAAATCGGATCTTGAGGTTCGATCCGGCGGCGATGGGGTCGTGAGTACTGGTCAGAGCATCATTAAAATCCTCGATCCAAACTCGCATTAGACCGGCGACATCGGCCCCCACTGCGACCTTCTTTTCCTCTCCATATCTATTTTTGAGCGGGTCTCCGACTGACATTTCGCACTGGCGATATGCACCTTGGTAGTCGGAATCCCCATCTTCGGACGAGATTCCATCTGTCAGGATTTTATGGCACTCTAAGAGGCCTTCTTTGCTCAAGCTGCCGTGTTCGCCGAGGTACCTCTTTAGGAAAATAAACGCGTGGACATGTTGTACGACTTCCCGGCGAGTCTTGGAGTCTTCGCAAACTTTTAATTTTGTCGTCATCCACTCTTCAACCGCGTCGGTCCCGTATTCTCCCAACAGCTCCCTGACAAGTTTCCAGGTTTGGGACTTATCTAGCCCCACTTGCTCGATCGCATTGGATACGTAGATGAAACTTGCAAAAGCTTCTTCAAAAGCGGCTTCTTCGGTTGTGTCCTTGAGTCCTTTGAGGAGCTCTGCACCTTCTCGTAGCGAGTTCGGGATTTCCTTGAGACTCCCGGCTTGGACAGTGTACCATTTCGGAATTCGGTAGGCCCATGGGTCTGCTGCTAATAATTTCGCCTCATTATTCGTCTTTGGCATGTCGAAGAGATGCCACAATGGCTGTTTCGTGTAGGAAAGCGAAGTCATGATTTTGACCGGGGTCTCAGAATATGCTGAAATCGTTTGCATGGATCGCGATGGAGCAGGTACTAGAGTTTGCAAAGATATTTATTCTGGAATATTGTGAGCTCAATTAATGTTTAATGACCCTTGTGTGTGGCTATATCTCAATAACAAATTCGCTCAAGTTCCAAAGTCCACGTTGAGCATATAATCTGCACATGTTGTCGATCGGTAGATGCTCTGAAAGTCTTGATCAATTGAAACGCGATATTACTTATGAGTTTAAAGGTAGTATAGTGCGCATGCCAAATATATATAGGAACATAGAGCGAGGAAAGAAATATCACTAGCGTTAATCGAAGCCCGTGACTTATATGAACAGGATTACGAGACCAGGCAGGTTTTGAGGGACACATTGTTCCCTTTTCTCGCTTCTTCTCTTCTTCCGACAGCGGTCTAAACATCTGCTCGCTAATTAAGTAAGTATCTTCAAAATAGAGTCTCTGGAACATGTATGGTCCATGGCCGACTACTCTAGATCCTGACAACAATAATGCAATAACTAGATCTAACTTTTGTTGGAATGGGAGATTTCAACACACGATCAACTGGAGTGGTTCCCTGACGATAAAGTGAAAACGACCCAAAAAAAATATTGCGGAGGGAATCAGGGGCTTCGGGTGTCTACGAGGTTATAGGCAGGCGAATATTGCACCCTTGACTTGCTTTCGATGTACATCGACGAAATATGCCATGATGAATGTCGATACCGGTCTCGTAAACCAGACCCTTCCTTGAGTTGCCTCGATACTCATCTGGCGAACCTCTAGGCTTTAGAGAAACCTGATAAGAAAATGTATTATGGGTTCATCCTATCATGATCGCAGACGGGATGTATCAACTCAGCTTGGATCACCATACCTCGGACCCGGGACATTGCCACCGGAAGGCGCAAGGAATGAGTCGCCAGTACGTTCGAGAGCATTTGTCTGCAGAATATGCGCGAGCGAAAGCTATTGCGTTGTTTTAAACCATTTCCCATTTTGTGTTTCGTCGTCCTCTCTCCATTGAAGCACTCTCCATCGCCTTCTAGACAGACATCGAGATCGAAAGATCGTAAATCGACGAATCTTGCCCGTGGGCCATTAGTATGTTGGCAAGATTTCGACTCGCATGGCCTAATGAGAATAAAGTGTTGACTTTCACGCGCGCTATCAGCAGACATCCGATGTGCTTCAGTCGACAGTCGAAATCTCGTCCCGTTAGGCGTGCTTGGCCCAAGTTTCACACGCGGGTTCGTCTGAGGACATTTACGCCCTAGCGAAAACCGCTATCTACGTTGAAGTTCAAGGCCGCATATTCACTCGGATGCAGCACTTCTAGAGAGCTAGTGATCACGACTTCAGAGAGGTCAACGAGAACTCGATCTAGATCCCTATTACAGGACTCTGTTAGAAGATATATACGACTACATGTCGGACGCAACAGCTATGGCAGCGTTCGCTGCGGATCGCGGCTTCTATCGGGTAGTCAAACTAAGCGAGCTTCGAACATCTACGGATGGGACTTTCATCTTTGTTGGAACCAAAGAACACCAGCCCTTAGCTTTGCACAATGGTGAAAGAGTCCAAGAAGAAAGTGGTTTTCGACAAGTCTATCCATACAGTGGCAATGAATGGTATCAGCCACCAACAGATAGTGAAAGAACTAAGGTCGATCGCGTTTTAAATCTTAACTAACTCCTACGTTCTTAGGAAGAGATAAGGTTGGTCTGTGAAATTTTAAAGTAGAGGTATGAGAGAAACTTCAGGGACCTTTAAGATATGACTCGTGCAGAGCGTAAGTACCTCTGATAGACCCGAAACCTATAGTTATAAGAAGGATTTCTCTAATACAGCAGAACCCGAGAATAGGCTGGGCGATAAATTTAGCGGAGAGCAGGGTTCGATGCATTATCGGCCTGTGAAGCCTACGCAAGAGAACTTGTATCTCTTACTACAGACCGCATATTCGCAAAATTCCGCAAAGAGCTAGAGGAGAACAAAATTGGGACTCTCCTGATACCGGCTTCCTGGTTGAAACCCGTCGTTTGAGGGCGCTCGCTCGCATTTGCCCCGCACTAGCGTCGAGACTGTGACCCGCACACATATATGTATGGTGGCGCTTTGCTTTTGGTACGAGTCGTATCCCTTGGTGTTCATTAATGTATATATATATATATAAGTAAGCACCTATTTAGTACTTGGACGGTTGTTGGTCGTTGGTGCGTTTTATTTTGGTGCTGGCGGTTTTTCTTTACGACCACATCTATGTAGGATTGTGATCACGACGCGACGACGATCGCATTACGAGACAAAGCCTTAGCAACTCAAATACTCATGGTAACGAAAGATTCGTAGAGCTTGGGTTTGTGTAAACGGAAGGCTTCGTATATAAGGCGCACGGCCGCTAACGCTAATTTGTAAACCCACACAAAATTGCTATGGCCTTCAGTTTCGGGACTAAGCCCAGAAGGCTTTAAGGTGTACACACAGATCAGCGGCGAGATGCGTCAGTAGAACTGGTCGTGACTGGATTATGACAGCTGCAAGGGACGATGTTTGCTACAGACTTTGCCTAGATGCCTATCTACTGCAATATCAAAGGACTTGTTTATCCGATGAAAGCAGGCGAGGCGCCGTAGCTGTAGACTTGTATATGTAGTAGGAATGTAGACGCCTCGGCAGTCCCGATAGAACCCTCCCGTTATGCGCGCTGCCGGGCATGCCAGGTTCCTGTTGGTTCCGGATTTGAGACTGAGATCTAAGGATGCCTCTTTGGGCACTCAGTCCCCCCTCACATACCTTTCATGGCCGCCTGATCTGAGAACTACCCTTAGATATACTTTGCGGCCGAAATATCAACAAGCGCCAACCGAAGACCCAAAAAGTATGAGAGGCAGCTATTGGCAACGATTAGTGGGATAGTATACACAGGTCGATCGTCGATGATATTGATCGATATCCGGTCAATGTTCTTCGGATGCAGCTCTCCATCTAGGCTCTCCCCTTTTAGCTTGGTCGCGGTAGAAATGGAATATTTTCGAGTATAATCATTCAGTATCTGCCGTAAATCCATTTTAAGCTGCTTGCTCCGACCTAGAATGTGTTCAGATTACGAAGAGTATTCTTCAGTGAGATCACTATATATACTTATGTTTTGTACAGGAGTAGCGAGTAGCGAGATTTGATCGATTTCATAAAGCCTCTAAATGGTGGATAGCTTTTGTATTAGCCTGACAAACTAATTGAGAAACTACTGAGAACAGTCGCAACCACTTATTTAGCTACCTACCAAGCAGACATGCCATGAAGCTTGTCCCCAAAAGAAGGCGTGCACGCGTGATGTTTCGAGTCAATGCGCTATTGCCTTTTGCAGTCAGTCTCAACACCAGCAAAGTCTGGCAACATTTCGCAGTCTTGTTTCTTCGCGCCTTACTTTTCATACTGGATAAATACTAAAATGGTGAGAAAGTGGCAGGTCCCAGTGTCTCTGGCTTGTGATACTGTGTGCTTTCGCTGTTGTGTTTATACAGACAAAAAGGAGGATCATGATAACGGCGCGGATGTGGGTTGCGCAGTGGCCAGCAGAAGTTGGCGCTATTGGCGTTGTGTTGGGTCAGTGGCCTGCGAGGGAAAAAGTTTGCTCTTTGTCAACTTCCCAATCAGGCTCTGTTGGCAGGCTGGCTCGGAGTTTCCCTCGCCAAGACCCAAACTACTATAAAAGGCCGGCCTCCCCGCGTCCCTCTTTTCTCATCATACTTACCTTGTGAGAAAATTGGAGGATCAAGAATCTCTGGTTTTTGATGCTCGAGTCCGCATTGCACAGCGCGGTACTTTCGACATCACTAAATGTCTTCGGGCATTCAGCTCGCGTTATTTTTGCTGTCATCCTCTTGGATTCCATTCCAAGCACTTTTTTTCATCGGTTTCCAGGCGCTGCTTCTGCACTCCGAAGAGAATTCGTGATGAGGTTTTAGATGTTTACCATCTATCAACACTATCAACACACACCTCCCAAGCTTGTCAGCTGCCCGGTATGTTTGCTCCCAAGGTCTTCCCTTTCCCAGAGTAGTTCTTGTTCTTCCGGGACTCCAAAGCTAATCGCGGTACAATGCAGGGTGCTACCGGGCTTTGCGACACATGCAGGCCCTCGCCCCAGGGAATGTATCCATCTACTCGCCCGTTCACTGTCAGTTCACGCAGCAAGGCAGCAATCCGCATGAGTCACTTTGGCTACAACGCACATTTCGTATTGGATAGTGCACACTGAATTAGTCATCAGCAAGCCACACGTTTCAGGCAGCAATCTGAATGCATATGATTCATCACCTTTGACCAATCACCTTCGCACACGTTGCTCCTCTTCCTATGTTGTATATTTCGCGTTTGATTTGTCAGGATTTGTCATTATTTATAATCAATATTGCTGTGCATGTGAGCTTCAGTGCCGATTTACCAGATAACCGCGAGGTATTGGAACGGGCTGATACAGTGTCCTGCATTTTTTTGTTGTGAGAGTTGAGGAGCCCAGTAGGTCTGTATACCAATTTCAATGCAACGAATTTTATATATATATCCATATGTTTCTCCAACCAAGTCCAAACATGATACGCAATTTCTAGTGTGATACACCAAGCTCTCTACTCTAAACTTGCTAAACTTCTCAACTCTCACAACAAAAAAATGCAAGACGCTGTGTTAGTTCCCTTCCTGAATGGTCTTGATATATTTTAGACTCTAGCTGATAAAATTTAGCTCTACTCTATATTTCTTTATCGAGTTTGTAAAGGATGAAGTGAATAAGCTTCCCAGCGATTTCCTTGATAAACCAACACTTCTTGACATTCTGGAACGAGGCCAGTATCATGTTCCATTGTTCGGTAATGATGGCAGTCCCGACTCCAATTTAGTTTCGCCCCGAATCAAGATGGAAGATAAAGAATACCCGCCATCTTTGTCCTCTGGCGAAATCGAAGAAGATCATCGACTTGGTCTTCCTTGCTTCGTACCGAAGTCCCCACCGCTCTCCCCGCCACCGTATTTACCCCCCCCCCCCCCCCCCCCCCCCCCCCCCCACAATCCCCGCCGCTGGGCCCACTAGGCTCCTCTCCACCCTACATTTTAGACAACTCAGGCATCTTGCAGTTTCCGCTAAGTGTCTCACAGTCCCCGACCTCTGTGGTAGTTCGAACTGGAACTCCTTTTCCTTCTGGCTCCGAGTATTATGAGTATTCGGGCTATCACGAGTCACAGACTCAAGCTTTCCAACGCGACCTATCTCTCCTTGGAACACCTATAGTCCAAGAACCACCTATTCATCCGGTTGGTTACGCAATGCCAACTGAAGAACCATCGCACAGTAAAATTTCGTCGGGGCTGCCTTTGGACAATATCGACCCTCTTTTTGAGTCTCAAGGAGGCGAGCACATCTCCAGCTTTACCGATCTGCCCAGAGTCCCTCCCCAACTGCGACAGCTCAGGTCGAACAGACCAAGACGCCAGCAAAAAACACATAACCGGTCTCCATTGGAACCCGGTTACAAAGTACGGAAGCCTATGGAGCTTAAGCCCAGGGAGCTTAAGCCTAAATTCGTGACGAAGCGAAAGGTTTGATATCTCTCCGAGGCCCCTCACTTATATCTCGCATTTCTTTCAGTGCCATCTTGGGAAGTTACTTTCTACATTTTATCCTTTTCCATTTTTCAGGACATCGTTCCAACGCGATCGCTTCTATAATCTATTGGATACTATCACATATTTGCTTCCACTCGCGACTTCTGAACCGCGCCTTGCTCGGGTGCCGCTCATTGATTCATTTTCACTACTCATATACTCCTAGTAGTTACAATGTTCACGTCCATTCCAATTTCCACCACTTGTGCTTATAAAAGCTTTTATGAATATACACGTGGTCTGAGGCCTATAAACATCTGAGAAAGCCAAAGTGATACAAGATGCTCCGAGGTTCAAGCGCGCAGTCTTGTTAGTAGACAACTTCACCGCCAACGGCATACCAGTGGCACGGGTCTCTTTTTCGAGGACTTGTTACAAGCAGTGAGAGCCAATAAGATGGCACGCTAGGGGCACGAAGTTGCAACAATGTAACGTGCACGGAAATCATAATGCCAAGACTCACCACAAATGACGGGTGCCATGCCAAAATTAGGATGAGCGCTCAAGCGATATAATTGCGCAGAGGATGATAGACCAAGCCAGCCAATATACGTATGTTGGATGATTACGCAATATAAGTGACGCGGGCATGGAGTTCAAGTTCGATGGCCACAGCGGTAGCATCGGCCTTTAAGATGAAACTTCAATGGAGTCGAATTTTCCTTTCATCCAAGCTGCTATTTAGATGTGCACTTGTGTCCTACCCAACCCTACGGTATTCGCAAAATTGTCGTACCTATTCTTTGCATTCAAGTTGTGCTGTGTGAGACCCTGTATGCCCTAGCTTCGTTTGTGCAACAGTAGACTTAATCACGGGAATAGCTTGTTCATAATACTCCCGCATCATTTGTCATATGGTTATGGGGACATCCTTATATTTTTTTATACCGACAATGAAGATAGGTATGTAGGGTAACTGAAATTATATAATGGGTAACAACTTATTTCGCAAACACTCAATGCAGACATATTAACACAAGCAAAGTAACAGGTGATAATGAAATTAAGATAGTCACACATATAATTGTTTTGGGTTATATATTTGACACCAGCTCTATCAATGTGAAATTATGTATTGTAACAAAAATGATTCTATCCTGATAGTATGATAATGGTAATCGCAGTTTTTGATCTGTCTCATTTGTTCACCAGATGAGTACACTTGCTTGTGGATCTCCATTTCCTGCATGCCGCCAATACACATCATATCGAGGCTTCTATCGACACCGGTAGCCGTAATACTATATAACGTTGTATTGGAGATAGGTTACTTTGGTGAATATCACTAATAAGGACTACGGCAGGTAGCTCGCCAAAAACAGCACAATTTAGTTGATATTAGTCTAGTAATTAAGTTTATAAGGAAAGCTATTTCTGATTTGCTTCCTATTTTAATAGGTTTTCTATTAATAACCCCTCGTTTGGGGATTGGTGAAAGACTCTGGGTATCGATACATGTCAGGGGGCTATTTTAAGAAATGTGTTTGAGTTTAGAATAAAATTTTACAAATGCTAATATATACTTATATATAACGATGCATCTCACACCATACTTTCAATGATATTCATTACCCCAGCTGGCTGTCGATACGTAAGATATTAAAGCAATTTTGGACGAAGCCAAACTAAGCTAAACAATGTCTCCAGCAAAGAAAAGCGAAGCCATCAACTCCTTCTTGAGTGTCTCTGTTATGGATATTGCGCTTCAAGGCCTCAGGCCTGGGTTATCTGCATTGGGATCTCTCTCTCTCTCATGAGAGAGGTCACATGAGTGCCTATATAAGTACTCATATGATTTACTTATTGATATATTTAATTGAGAGATTTTAGGGGTTTTTGGTTAAAAATTATATATTAAGTAATTTATATATAATCTTAATATATATAATATATTATTAATATTAATATTTAATTATTAGAATTATTAAATTAGGCTTCCCAAGAGTTCTTTTATAAATATATATAACGTCAACAATAAGCGACTGGACCAGACAAGCGACCGGACCACCCCCCTTGTATATTTCTTTAATTTAATATAAAAAAAATTTAAAAAAATATTTTTAGATTTGTAATAGTTTATATAAACAAGATTAATTTTATTCTAATTTTAAATTAATTATTGATTAAGTTATCAATAAAAAGTGTTTTGGTAGGGTGTTGGTTTATATGGGGTGGTCCGCTCGCTTGTGTGGTCCGCTCGCTTGTGGAATACGTTATAATATAATCTAAAATTTATTTTTTAAAAATATTTAAAAAAAACTATAACGTATCTCACAAGCGAGCGCGCAGCACAAGCGAGCGCGCAGCCTCCTATAGTCAAGCACCACACCAAAAACCTTTTTATTAATATATTAATAAATATTTTATATAAAATTATAAAAAAATTATTGTATAAAAATATTACTTTAAGACAATCTAATTATAATTTTTTCAATTTTTTAAATCTAATATTAAATTAATAAAAATTATTTTAAATATTATTAAAAACAACACATAGTCTTAAGTGTTTGCCAGTAAATATCTCTATAATATATTAATAAAAATCTTTAAAAATTTCAAATCTAATAGATTATTATATAATCTAGGCTTGTACCGAGCTATTATTTAATATAATAAAATTTAAGATCTAGAAAGCCTGCTAAAGTTGGTACAACACACCAGCTATACACTAGCTATTTTTTAAATAATTATATATAAAAATATAATAAAAAAAATTAAACAAAAATTAATTTTAATTTAATATAAAAAAGCTTTTTTATTTATATTTTTTTTAATTTTTTTTAATAAAAATCCAATTTTTTATGAATTTTTGTTATAAAAACTAAAAATATTAATATTAAAATATATAATAAATAAAAAAAATTAAAAAAATATAAATAAAAAAGCCTTTTTATATTAAAATTAAAATTAATTTTTTTTTAATTTTTTTATTATATTTTTATATATAATTATTTAAAAAAATAGCTGGTGTGTTGTGCCAACTTTAGAAGAGTCTATAGACTTTAATTTTCAATATAAGTAATAGAGGCTTTATACAGGCCTAGACTATATAATAATTTATTAGATTTAAGATTTTTAAAGATTTTTATTAATATATTATAGAGATATTTACTAGCAAACACCTAAGACTATGTGTTATTTGTTTAAAATTTTAAATTAATTATTATTAATTTATTTTTACACTAAAAAAATTGAAAAAAATATAATTTAATTATTTTGATTTATGTTTTTTAAAAAATATTTTTTTTATACTTTTATAGTAAATATTTATTAATATATTAATAAAAGGCTTTTTAGGGTGGTGTTTGACTGGGAGGCTGCGCGCTCGCTTGTGCTGCGCGCTCGCTTGTGAGATACGTTAATTTATTACTAAGTATTTTAATAAATTATAAATAAATTCTACTATAAATAACAATTTTATCCAATTATTTTATATATAGTTAAAAAATAATCTAAAATAAATTTTAATTATTTAAATTATTTATTCTAATATTCTATTCATTTAAATTTTTTTTTGGTTGTTATATTAAATTTAGTACTTAAAATATTTATAATATATTTTTAATATTTATTATTAAAAAAGAAATCTCTATTATAAATATTTTTTTCTTATAATTTATACTAACTAAATATTTATTTATTATAAATTATTAATAATTATTTTATTTTCTAAAAATTATTTTATAATTCTAAAATAATAATTTTAATAAATCTACAAATAATAATTAAAATTTTATTATATATCTAGTTTATTAAGAAATCTCTTAAATATAATAATTTTTATACAAAATTATAAATTATAATTTAAAATAATTTAATGTTACACTTCGGCCCAGGACTGGGTTAAATGCACTTTATTCTAAAATCTTTAACTCTTAGTTGCTATTGTATAGGGTTTTTAATAGAGGGAGATAAGTATATATTGAGTATAATAGTAACTATATAATAGAGTATATAATAATAATAATAAATAGATTAGTTATTAAGATATTATAATTTAAGTATTAATTAATAGTTTTTAAGAGAGAAATTATTAATTTTAAAATAAAGTATATTAATTATATATATTATATTTTAATATATAAATTAATAGAAATATATTAATATATTATTTAAATAGTTTAGTATTTATTTTATTTAATACTTAATTAAGTATTAAGTATTTTAAATATTAAATATTTATATAATTATAAAGTATTATAATAATTTTTGTTTAAAAAAAAATATTATAATAGTAATATTTTTATATAATAATGTTCTTTTATATAATCTAAGATTTTATATAGTTAACGTATTCCACAAGCGAGCGGACCACACAAGCAAGCAGACCACCCCATATAAACCAACACCCTACCAAAACACTTTTTATTGATAACTTAATCAATAATTAATTTAAAATTAGAATAAAATTAATCTTGTTTATATAAACTATTACAAATCTAAAAATATTTTTTTAAATTTTTTTTATATTAAATTAAAGAAATATACAAGGGGGGTGGTCCAGTCGCTTGTCTGGTCCAGTCGCTTATTGTTGACGTTATATTATTTATATAATTTTATTATTTATATAATAAGATATATTATATAGGTTAATAGTTTATATAAAATAAGTTTATATAGTTATATATCTTATATAGGAGTTTATTTTATATAATATATAAATATATTATTATTTTATATATTATATAGACTAAGTGTTTGTATAGGAATTTAGTTTATATAGGACATTTGGGTATTATATTATTATTTTATAATATTATTTTTTTTTTATATAAGAATTAGTAGTATATTAATTTAAGTATAGATATAAATAATATAAAATAAAGTGGTAACGTCAATGATAAGCGAACGGATCAGACAAGCGAGCGGATCACCTCACCACACCTACACGCCCACCACTCCTCCTATACCTTATACCTCCACAACCACCACAATGCCTGCCTTTACAACCAAATCTAGAATTCTTCTAGCTATTAAAATTATAAAAAAAGACCAAGAATTAAATATTTAAATTACTATTAAATATTATGATATTTTTTATATTATCTTAGTCTACTAATATAATAGCTATTCTTTATAATATAATAATATTTTTAAATTATAAAATCTTATAAAATTAAAGAAAGATACTATTATTTAATATATATTTAAGTTATATATATAGTTTTTTTATCTTAAGTTAAATAGTATAAAAGATATGGCTAACTAACTGCTACTAATATATAATAATAATAATATATAATATATTAGTAAAAAATGGGCTAGTAACTTTGTTAAATATTACTTAGAGTTATAAATATATCTATCTAAAAAATATGATTACTAGTAAATAAAATATAAAGATTTTATATTTATTAATAAGTGATTTTAGCTAATAAAAATTATAAAAACTAAATATAATATCATAAACAATAACATCTACAACTTCAACAAAACTAGCTTCACAATAAACATAATATCTACAACTACTATTATTACAGATACTAAAATACACAATAAAACTAAACTAATATAACCTAAGAATCATAAATAAATAACAATTATTTAAGAAATAAATATAAAAAATTAAACAGTACTATTATTTATTATTTTTACTAAATAATATCATTTAACTAATTAATATATAACAACAAAACTATCAACAAATTAAATTATTATATTTTTTAATAATAATTAAATAATAAATAAATTTACTCTACAATAACTAAAATATTTTAATAAATTTATAATATAATATTATATTTTAAACTATTAATTATTAATTCTAGATAGTTATAAAAGTTATTATTCTATTACTTTTAAACTATATTATTAAAAATATAAGATTATCATAATCTATATATTACCATATTCATTATATATCTTTTAACTACTAAATATTAACTACTTTAAGCTATTAAAACAGGTATATAACCATAAAATAAAGAGCTTAATATATACATATATTAATTATATCTCTAAACTAGAGTTTCTCACCAGATTTTATAAAATATTTACTACTATAATAATATTTAAAAATATACACAATAGCTTTATTAAAACTAATATTATACCTCATAATCCTAATAGAATTTTATTAAAGCTAAATATACAATTACTAATAATTATTTTAATAAATTTATATCTAAATACTACAAATACAGCAGCTACTTAAACTACAAAAATACCATTAAACTTATTAAAAACTAATTTATAAATAAACTTAATTAAAAACTAGATTATTTAGTATCAGAATAACTCTCTTATATTACTACTAACAGCTATAGATTAGTTGTCTAAAAAAACACAAACTATAATATATTAATTAATATTTATATATATAAAGAACATAACACTACACTCTACTAATAAAATATTAAATAAATAATAATAAATAAAAAAATAATATATATAATATAAAAATATACTTACCATATACTAAACAAATAATATACTAAACCAAAATACTATAAATAAATAATATAAATAGATAAAACCAAAAAATTATTAAAACAATATATAACCAAAAAAAGACTTTAAAAAAATATTATACTATAATCAATATAATAAAATTAAATATAATATTTAAATATATTAAAAAATATTTTAAATATATAAATAAATTATTTAATATATATCTAATCTAAAATTATAGTATTATAGTAATAAAATTAGTATTTTTATTAAAATAAGGTAGTAAAATGATCTGCTCACTTGTCTGATCCATTCGCTTATCATTGACGTTATAGGTTTTTTATATATAATATGATTATATAATTTAAGTAATATAATTTTTAATTAAAAGGTTTTTTTGTTATATTTTTTTTTTTTTTTTATAATTAATTTTTCTCAATATAATTTTTTTTGTTAGTATGTTTGTTGATTGTTATAAGAAATCTTTTATTAATCATTATTTTAATCAAATATAAATTATTAAAAGATGTTTAATAATTTTTGTAATAATATATAAGTTTTATATATTTAATTTATATATTTATAAAATAAACTTAGATATTAATAAAAAATGTTTTATTTATATATATTAAAGATATTGCTGTGTTTTCTTTAATTTAAATAGGTAGTTTTTCTTATTTAGTTTTTATACTAATAATTTGTTTAATTTATTTTAGTAGAGTATATTTTTAAAATTATTAATTATAAATATAAAAAATTACAAAAAACTAAATAAGATTAATCTTAATTTTTTTAGGAATTGTTATTATTAGTTAGAAAGTTGATAATTATTTAAATAAAGATAATTTACTTTTATTAAAAATTAAATATTATTTTTTTAAAAATAAAGATTATTTTTAAAAAAAAAGAAGTTTTAATTAAGGAATAAAAGAATTTTAAAAAGGAAGTTAGTATTTTTTTATTTGAGATTAGAGATTTAAAATTATTTAATTTTGAGGTTTTTTTGAATAATAATATTATAAGTTTTAATATTTAATATAGTATTTTTTTAATATATATATATTGTTAATATAATTAGTACTAGTTTATATTGTATTATATATAACGTATTCCACAAGCGAGCGGACCACACAAGCGAGCGGACCACCCCATATAAACCAACACCCTACCAAAACACTTTTTATTGATAACTTAATCAATAATTAATTTAAAATTAGAATAAAATTAATCTTGTTTATATAAACTATTACAAATCTAAAAATATTTTTTTAAATTTTTTTTATATTAAATTAAAGAAATATACAAGGGGGGTGGTCCGGTCGCTTGTCTGGTCCAGTCGCTTATTGTTGACGTTATAATTTTGAGAATTATTTTATAAGATTTTATTATATAAAAAAAAATAAGATAAAGTAGGTTATTAAAAATATTCTATTTTTTTGTTATTCTTATTCTTTTATTTTTTTTTAATATAGTAGTAGTATATTTTGATTGTTTTGATTATTAATAGGTGTTGGTTTTTAAACTAACTATACTGTATTTTTGTTTTGAGGTTAGGATAAATGTTGATATTTTAAATAAGATTATTTATTATTAGGATAGTATAACGTATTCCACAAGCGAGCGAACATCCCAAGCGAGCGAACACCCCCCCAGCCCACCAAAAACCTTTTTATTAATATATTAATAAATATTTATTATAAAATTATAGAAAAATTACTTCTTTAAATAATAGTTTAAAATAATCTAATTAGTATTTTTTTTATTTTTTAATATTAATATTAAATTAATAATAATTATTTTAAATATTGTTAAAAACAACACATTTTTTTATTGTTTGACTCTAAATATCTAAATAATTTACGAACGAAAATCTTTAAAAATTAAAAATCTAATAAATAATGATATAATCTAGGCCTGTTTAAAGCTACTATTTATAATAATAAAAATTAAGTTCTAGAAACTCTGCTAAAGTTGGCACAACACACTAACTATTTTTTTAAAATAATTATACATAAATATAATTAAAAAAATTAAAAAAATAAATTTGAATTTAATATATTAAAACTTTTTTATTTTTATTTTTTTAATTTTTTTTTATATATATAATTTAATATCAATATTTTTAATTTTTATAATAAAATTTTATAAAAAATTGAATTTTTATTAAAAAAATTTAAAAAAAATTATAAAATAAAATATTAATTTACTTTAATTTAAAAAAAATTTTAGGATTTTTTTTATTATATTTTATATATAATTATAATAAAAAATAGCTAGTGTGTAGTCAGTGTGTTGTGCTAACTTTAGCAAAATCTATAAATCTTAATTTTTAATATAATAGATAGAGGTTTTGTACAGGCCTAGATTATATATTTATTTAATAGATTTCTTATTTTTAAAGATTTTTATTTATATATAATAAAGATATTTACTGGCAAACACTTAAGATTATATGCTGTTTTTTAAAAATTTTAAATTAATTATTATTAATTTATTTTTATATTTAAAAAATGTAAAAAAATATAATGAATTGATTTTAATTTATATTAGTTGAAAGATATTTTTTTTATAATTTTTTAAGAGATATTAATTAGAATATTAATAAAAAGGTTTTGGTGGGGTGTTGGGGTGTTCGCTCACTTGGGGTGTTCGCTCGCTTGTGGAATACGTTATATAAAATTATGAATAAATTAGTTTATATCTTAAAAAAGGATAAGTTCTATATATGTATAAATTTTTTATATTTGATGGTGGTTTTAATATTAAAAAATATAATTTTAAAATAAGATAGATTTTTTTAATATAATTATTATAATTAATTTTTTATATTTTAATATTTTTTTTTAGGTTTTTTTTAAGATTATTATAGTAATGGGTCTTGTTTTGTTTAATAAGTATTAAGTCTATTAAAATATTATTTAATAAATTTTAATAAAATATTATCTTTTGGTTGTTATAAATCTTTTTTTAATAAATAATCTTTTTATTTAATTAAAAATTTGTTGGTTAATATTTCTGGGTTTTTTTTATAGTTTAGGATTCTTTTGACTTTATATTTATTATAGTTATTTTTTTTGATTTTTAGATTATTTATTTTTTTTCTAAGTTTATTTAATATAAGTTTAAGTAAAGTGATATGGAATGTTTTATAAATTTTTAAATTTTTAAAAATATAGAGTTTAAAAAAATATTTATTTAATTTTTTAATTATAGTATATAATCTAAGTTTTTAAAAATCAAACTTTTAATTAGGTTTTTTAATTTTAATATTTTTTATAAATAAATATATTTTATCTTTTTTTTTTTAAAAAAATGTTTTTATTTTTTTTTTATTATAATAATAGAATATAATTTTGGCTATAAAGTCTAAATTATTTTTTAACTATTTATATAATTTATTTATAGATTTAAAATATTTTTTAGTATTAAATATTTCTTCTTTCATAAATAAAACTAGTTATATAATTTATAGATTTTAATTTTATAATATTTTATAAAGTATATAATTTATTATTAAATATTTTAATAAATTATATATAAATTTTACCATAGATAGTAATTTTATCTAATTATTTTATATATAATTAAAAAATAATTTAAAATAAATCTTAATTATTTAAATTATTTATTTTAATATTCTATTAATTTGAGCTTTTCTCTTAATTACTATATTAAATTTAATACTTAATAAATTTATAATATATTTCTAATATTTACTACTAAAAAGAAGATTTTTATTGTAAATATATTTTTCTTATAATCTATATTAGTTAAATATTTGTTTATTAAAAATTATTAAAAATTATTTTATTTTCTAAAAACTATTTTATGGTTTTAAAATAATAGTTTTAATAAGTCTATAAATAATAATTAAAATTTTATTATATATTTGATTTATCAAAGGATTTTTTAAATATAATAATTCTTAAATAAAATTATAAATTATAATTTAGAATGGTTTGGTTAGTATCTTATTTAATTATAGGTATTTATATAATATATATTTTACTAGTTTGTTTTTTAAATATAGGTCACAGATTTTAATATAATTTTCAATTTATTATTTTATTTTAAATTAAAAATATTATTATGTAATAAGTTTTTGTATTTTTTTAACTTCTAGATATTTATATATAAGTATGTTATAGTATAATTATAAAATTTTTAGTTATATTTTCTTTTTTAAAATATAAAAAAAATCTTTAAAAAAGATAACGTCAATGATAAGCGAATGGATCAGACAAGCGAGTGGATCACCTCACCACCCCATCTTAACAAAAATACTGATTTTATTATTATAATATTATAGTTTTGGGTTAGATATATATTAAATAACTTATTTATATGTTTAAAATATTTTTTAATATATTTGAATATTATATTTAATTTTACCATATTAACTATAGTATAATACTTTTTTAAAATCTCCTTCTAACTATATATTATTTTAATAGTTTTTTAGTTTTATTTATTTATACTATTTATTTATAGTATCTTAGTTTAGTATATTATTTGCTTAGTATATAATAAATATATTTTTATATTATATACATTATTTTTTTATTTATTACTATTTACTTAATATTTTATTAATAGAGTGTAGTATTATATTCTCTATATATATAAATACTAATTAATATATTATAGTCTGTGTTCTTTTAGATAGTTAGTCTACAACTATTAATAGTAATATAAGAGAGTTATTTTAATACTAAGTAATTTGGTTTTTGATTAAACTTATTTATAAACTAATTTTTAATAAATTTAATAATGTTTTTGTAGTCTAAGTAGTTACTATATTTGCAGTATCTGGATATAAATTTACTAGAATAACTACTAGTAACTATATATTTAACTTTAATAAAACTTTATTAAAATTATAAAATATAATATTAGTTCTAATAAAGCTACTATATATATTTTTAAATATTATTATAGTAATAAATATCTTATAGAATCTAGTAAGAAACTCTAGCTTAAAGATATAGTTAATATATATATATATTAAATTTTTTATCTTATAATTATATACCTGTTTTAATAACTTAAAGTAGCTAATATCCAGTAGCTAAAAAATATACAATAAATACAACAGCATATAAATTATAATAATCTTATACTTCTAATAATATAACTTAAAAACAATAGAATAGTAGCTTTTATAACTATCTAAAACTAATAATCAGTAGTCCAAAATATAACACCACATTATAAACTTATTAAAATATTTTAGTTACTATAAAATAAACTCATTCATCATTTAATTATTATTAAAAAACATAATAATTTAATCTATTAATAGTTTTATTATTATATACTAGCTAGCTAAATGATATTACCCAGCAAAAACAATAAATAGTGATACTATTTAATTTTTTATACCTATTCCCTAGATAACTATTACCCACTTATAATTCCTAGGTTGTGTTAATTTAATTTTATTATATATTTTAGTATTTATAATAATAGTAGTTGTAGATATTATATTTATTATAAAGCTAATCTTATTAAAATTATAAATATTATTATCCACAATACTATACTTAGTCTTTACAATTTCTATTAACTAAAACCATTTATTAATAAATATAAAATCTTTATATTTTACTCACTAGTAATCATACTTTTTAAACAAATATAACGTCAACAATAAGCGACTGGACCAGACAAGCGACCGGACCACCCCCCTTGTATATTTCTTTAATTTAATATAAAAAAAATTTAAAAAAATATTTTTAGATTTATAATAGTTTATATAAACAAGATTAATTTTATTCTAATTTTAAATTAATTATTGATTAAGTTATCAATAAAAAGTGTTTTGGTAGGGTGTTGGTTTATATGGGGTGGTCCGCTCGCTTGTGTGGTCCGCTCGCTTGTGGAATACGTTATTTATAATTTTAAATAGTATTTAATAAAATTACTAGCCTATCTTTTACTAACATATTATATATTATTATTACTATATATTAATAATAGTTAGTTAACCATATCTTTTATATTATCTAGTCTAAAATAAAAAGACCATATATATAATTTAAATATATATTAAATAATAATATTTTTTTTTAATTTTATAAAATTTTATAATTTAAAAATATTATTATATTATAAAAAATAATTATTATATTAGTAAATTAAAATAATATAAAAGATATTATAATATTTAATAGCAACTTAAATACTTAATTCTTAGTCTTTTTTCATAGTTTCAATAGCTAAAAGAATTCTGGATTTAATTATAGAAACAGATATTATAATAATTATGGAAATATAAAGTATAGGAAGAATGGTGGGCGCATAGATGTGGTGAGGTGATCCGCTCGCTTGTCTGATCCGTTCGCTTATCATTGACGTTATATCTATTTTTTATAGAAAAAAAGATAGTAATCTTTTCAAGATTCTACAGTATTCTTTTTATTATTATGTTTTTTTAATAATTTTTTTTAAATTAGATAGCTATTTTTGGTTTTATTTTATAAATAATAATGTTAAATTTTTTATTAATAGTAATAATATTTTTTTATTATTCTAAAATTATTTTTTTATTTATAAAAATATCTTTTATAAGATCTAGTTGTTGGTTAATAACATTAATTTTAATATTTTTTTTTTTTTTAAAATAGATAATTTTTATATTATATTTACTAAATATTTTTTATTATTAAATTTAATATTTACTAAGTTCTTTTGTTGTTAAAAAATAAATAAGGTTTTTATAATTTAAAAGTACTTTAAATGGTTTTATAATTTATAAATAAATTTTCTATTTTTTGTAAGTATATAAGATAATTATAAATTTTTTATTATATATAAGGTACTTTATTTTTATAATATTAAATTTATATAATAGATAGATAACTAAGTGCTATTTTTAGTTAGATTATTTTTATAGTAAACAAGTTTTTAAGGTTATTATAGAAATATTAATTTCTATTTGTATTAATAGTTTTAGATTATAAAATTTAAAAATAGATATTAAAATAAATATATTTTTTAATATTTGAAATACCTTGATTTTTTCCTTTGTTATTTTAAAATAGATGTTTTTTTTTGTTAGTTTTAAAAAATAATTGCTAGATAATTGTATTCTTGAATAAATTATTAATAGTAATTATATAGTTTTAAAAAGGTTTATATTTTTTTAAATGTTTTTAATATTAATTAATTTTATATAATTTATATTTTCTTTGGGTTTATTTTTATATTATAAAGAGTGATAATAGTTTCTAAAAATTTGATTTTAATTATTTTGAATTTAGATTTTTTTAACTTAATTTTAAGTTTATGTTAATTTAAGATTTTAAAAATCTGGTTGATATGTTTTTGGTGTTTTAAGGGGTTTTTGCTATAAATAAAAATGTTATTTAGGTATATTATATATAACGTCAATGATAAGCGAACGGATCAGACAAGCGAGCGGATCACCTCACCACCCCATCTCAACGAAAATACTGATTTCACCACCACAATACTATAGCTTTGGGCTAGATACATACTAAATAGCTTATTTACATGCTTAAGATGCCTCTTGACATGTTCGAATATTATGCCCAGCTCTACCGCATTGACTGCAGCGCAATACCCTTCCAGAGCCCCCTCCTGGCTGCATGTTGTCCTGACAGTTTTTTGGCTCTACCTGCTTATGCTGCCTACCTATGGTGTCTTGGTCCAGTATATCACCTGCCTGGTGTATGGTGAGCATGCCTCCATGCTGTATACGCTGTCTTTTTGCCCGCCGCCGTTTACTTAATGCTTCATTAGCAGAGCGCAGTGTTGTGTTCTCTGCACGTATAAGTGCCAATTGATGCATTATAGTCTGTGTCCCTTTAGACAGCTGGTCCACAGCTGCTAGCAGTAATGTAGGAGAGCTATTCTGGTACTGGGTAATCTGGTTTTTGATCAGGCCTGCTTGTAGGCTAGCCTCTGATGGGTTTAATGGTGTTTTTGTAGTCCAGGTAGCTGCCGCATTCGCAGTGCCTGGACGTGAATTCGCTGGAGTAGCTGCTGGCAACTGTATATCCAGCTTTGATAAAACTTTGTCAGGGTTATAAGGTACAATGCCAGCTCCAGCAAAGCTGCTGCGTATGTTTTTAGGTGTTATTGCAGCAGTAAACGCCTTGTGGAACCCGGTGAGAAACTCCAGCTTAGAGATATGGTTAACGTACGCGCGCACCAAGCTCTCCACCTCATGGCTATACGCCTGCTTTAATGGCCCAAAGCAGCCAATATCCAGTGGCTGGAGGATATGCGATGAATGCGGCGGCATGCAGATTGTGACAATCTTATGCTCCTGGCAGTATAGCTCAAAGGCAACAGAGTGGTGGCTTTCGTGACCATCTAGGACTAATAGCCGGTAGTCCGAAATGCAGCGCCGCGCTGTAAACTTGTCGAAGTGCTTTAGCCACTGTAGAGCGAGCTCGTTCGTCGTCCAGCCGTTATCAGAAAGCGCAATAACCCAATCCGCTGGTAGCTTTGTCGCTGTATACCAGCTAGCTAAGTGGTGTTGCCCAGCGAGGACAATAAATGGCGGCACTGCCCAACCTTCTGCGCCTATCCCCTGGATAACTGTTGCCCACTCGCGATTCCCAGGCTGCGCCAGCTTAGCTTTATCGCGTGTTTCAGCACCTGTAACAACAGTAGTTGTAGATATTATGCCCATTGCGAAGCCAGTCTCGTCGAAGTTGTAGATGTCATTGTCCGCGATGCCGTACTTGGTCTTTACAGCCTCTATTAGCTGAAACCACTTGCTGATAAGTACAGGATCTTCGCATTTCGCTCGCTGGTAGTCGTACTTCCTGGACAGACGCGTCTGTAGCTCTGGGCGGCGTTTGACAAAGTTACCAGCCCATCTCTTACCGACGCGTCGCGTACTATCGTCGCTACGCGCCAGCAGCAGCTGGTTGGCCATATCTTCCACACTACCCAGCCTAGGATGAAAAGACCGCGCACATAGCTCAAGTATATATTGAACAATGGCATCCTCCTCCAATTTTGTAAGGTTTCGCGATTTAGGGATGCTGTCGCATCGTGAAGAGCGGCCATTATATCGGCAGACTAAGGTGGTATAAGGGACATCATAATGCTTAGCAGCAGCTCGAATACTTAATTCTTGGTCTTTTTTCATAGCTTCAATAGCTAGAAGAACTCTGGATTCGGTCGTAGAGGCAGGCATTGCGGTGGTTGTGGAGGTATAAGGTATAGGAGGAGTGGTGGGCGCGTAGGTGTGGTGAGGTGATCCGCTCGCTTGTCTGATCCGTTCGCTTATCATTGACGTTATATTATTAATATATTTTTGTAAAATATAGTTTATAAATATTTAAAAGATTATAAGTATATTAGTTAGTTTAAAGGATATAATTAAATATTTAAATAATTTATATTTAATTTTAAAAATAGTTTTTTATTTTTTTCTAGGATTAATTCTAATATTATAGTATATATTAATAAAATCAAGTTTTGTATAGATAGTAGTATTTAATATTTTGTTAAAGGATTTGTTAATAAAAGATAAAAATTTTTTATTTTTAATAATTATTATATTAAGGGTTTAATAATTAATATAAATTTATAATTTTTTAAAAATTTTTTTTTTTATAAATAAAATAGGATGTTTTGCTAGTAAATTAGAAGATTATATATATTTTATTTTAAAATTTTTTTTAATATATTTATAGAATATTGTTGTTTTTTAGTTAATATATCTATATATTAGTATAAATCTAAGCTGTATTTCTTTTTGTAAAAATATTAAATATTTAAATAAATTGATTTTAAGTAGGGTTTATTTTTTTGGTGTGGGTTAGAAGATGTTTTTTGTTTTTTTAGATATTTATTTAAAAATATTTATTGTTTTTAAAATTATATATAGATTTTTGACCTAAATCTATATTCTTTGTAAGGTATTTGGTTTATATTTATATCTATTTTAGATTTCTTTATTAGATAAATAAATAGTAAGTTGTAGATATATTTTTTTATAAATATTTTGATTATTTAATAGTTTTTTAATAATTTTTTAATAATTATAGTTATTAAAAGTGATTTTTCTTTTTCTTTAATTAATATTAAAGTTATATTTTATCAGTTATAAGAATCCTAAGATTAGTAAAGTATCTTTTAAAAAGTTTAAAATATTAATAATATATTCTTTTAGATATCTATTAATAAATAGTTTAAATATAGTTTTTTAAGTAATTTATTCTAAAATTTAGTATAAAAAAGTGGTTATTTAGTAGATATTAGATTTTTGTTATATTTTAAGTTAGTATTTTTATATTATTATAGTAGAAATGTAACTTTCTTTGGTTCTACTATTAATTAAGGTTTTTATAAGTTTTTTAAATATAAGTAAGATAAGAGTAAATTTTCTGTAGAAACTTAGGTTTTTTGTTTTGGTATATTTCTATTAATTCTAAAATATATTTAGTTTTTTGATTTATAGTTTAGACTATTAAGTATTTTCTATTATGTTTTTATAAGATATTGTTTTATATATATTTTTTTTTTTATTAATTAATAAAATTATTTCTAAAATATTTCCAACAAAAGTAGTATTGTTCTTTTTTTTTATAATATTACCTAATATACCACCTATAAGTCTTAAATTTATCAAAACTATAAAAACATTTTAAATAATAGATTTTTTTTTTTTTTGAATAACAATAATTATGATATTATCTTTTTTTATAAATTTAGAAATATTATATATAATTTTTATAAAAATATTTAGTCTTAATTTCTAGGGTTTTATTATAATATTTTTAGTTGAAATAGTTTTTTAAATATTATTCCTATTCTTTAAACATTCCAAAAATTAAAACACAAATAATATAAAATATATATAATAGTTTTTTAAACTTATTATTAATAATATATTCTATTTTTTCAAAATTATTATCTTTATTTACTAATTCTTCATATATTTTTTTATAATTTTGATATATCTATATAAATTTTTTAATTTAGGCTATAATATATTTATTAATTTATTATATTTCTAAGATTTTTTTTTATTTTTTTTGTTTGGTATTGTTATAGATATATCTACAGTATTTAAATTATGTTCTAAAATATTTTATATAATAGGTATATTTAAAAATATTAAAAATTTCTTGTAATAATTTTTCTTTAATATAATTTAGATATAGAAAATAGTAATATTAATATATCTATTTATTATAGTAGTTATTATAAAAATCAAAATATCTATATAATTATATATTAGTATTATTTTATTAACAAAGCTAACATCTTTACCCAATATATAAAAGATATTTTATACTATTAAAAAATTATTTTCTATTTTTAGAATTATACTATAGTAGATTTTTATTATTTTCAGCCCATAACTAGTATATTTCTTATTAATTAATAAAAGATTATTTATATTTTTAAATTATATAACGTATTCCACAAGCGAGCGAATACCCCAAGCGAGCGAACACCCCACCAAGCAACCTCACCCCCTTTTCTCCTTTACTATTATCTATATTTATAATCACTATAATAACAGCCTCTATAATTAAATTCTAAATAATCTTAGCTATTAAAACTCTAGAAAAAGATAAAAAATTAAATATTATAACAATAGTTAAATTATATAACATTCTTTAAATAACTCTTATCCACCAATATAATAAACATTTTTTACAAAACAATAACATATTAAAATCATAGAATCTTACATAATTAGAAAAAGATATTATTATTTAGTATATACTTAAACTATATATATAATCTTTTTATCCTAGATTAAGTAGTATGAAAGATATAGTTAATTAATTATTATCAACATATACTAGCAATAGCTCACATTATATTGGTAAGAATTGGGTAGCAAATTTTGTAAAACATTATTTAAAACTCCAAATATACCTATCCAAAAAATATAACTATTAATAAATTAAATACAAAGATTATAAACTTATTAACAATTAATTACAACTTATATAAGCTATAAAAACCAAATACAATATTATAAATAACAATATATATAATTTCAATAAAACAAGCTTTATAATAGGTATAATCTCCTCTACTACAGTCATTATAGGTACTAAAACCTATAATAAAATAAAGCTAGCACAGCCTAGAAACCACAAATAAACAACAATTATTCAGAAGATATATACAGAAAATTAGACAGTACCACCATTTATTATCCTGATTAACAAATACCACCTAGCTAGCTAATATATAAAAACTAGCTTACCAAAGAACTAGGTTATTACACTCTCTAATAATAGCTAGATAATAAATAAGTTTACTATAAAATAAATAAAGCACTTTAATTAATTTATAATATAATGCTATATTTTAGATTACTAGTTATTAATTTTAAATAACCATAAAAGCCATCATTCAATCACCTTCAAACTTTATTACCAAAAACACAAGATTATTATAATCTATATACCACTACATTTTTCATATTTTTTTTAACCATTAAATATTGGGTACTTTAAACCATTAAAATAGGTATATAATCACCAAGTAAAAAACTTAGTACATACAGATATCAACCATATCAACAAGCTAGAGTTCTTTTCTAAATTCCATAAAGCATTCACTACTATAATAATATCTAAGAATATATATAGCAGCTTTACTAGAACTAGGATTATACCTTACAATCCTAATAGAATCTTCTTAAAACTAGATATCTAGTTACCAACACCTACCCTAGTAAATTCACACCCTAGTACTACACATACAACAACTACCTAAACAATAAAAACACCAATAAACCCTTCAGAAACTAATTTACAATCAAAACTTATCAAAAACCAGATTATCTAATATTTAAATAGCTCTCCAATATCATTACTGGCTGCTGTAGACTAGTTCACTAAAAAAACACAAACAATAATATATTAACTAACACTTATACAGACAAAGAATACAACACTACACTCTACAAATTAGATATTATTTAAGTGCTGGTAGGTAAAAAAATAGTATATACAACAAGAAGATACACTTACCATACACTAGACTAATAAAATCCTAGATAATAATATTATAAATAAACAAAATAAATAAATAGAATATTTAAACCACCAAAGTAGTCCCCAACTAGAGACTATTTCTAGAAAGATACTACACTATAGCCACTATAATAAACCCAGCCATAATATCTAAATTTATCAAAAAACATCTTAAGAATTAAAACTAGTATAACATAGATTTCCTACACCATCCTAACAATAATATGATAATAAAGATAATATTTTTGTTAAAATGGGGTAGAGAGGGTATTTACTTGCTTAGGATATTCGCTCGCTTGTGGAATACGTTATTAATAAATAATTTTTTAATATAATCAATAAATATTTTATTATTTTTTTATAATATTCTATTATTTAATAATATCTATTTTTTTAATTTATCTATAATTTTAATAGATATTAATTTCTAATATTCCATATATTATTTTTTTTTTTAATTAGGATAGTAAGTTTATATATTATATAACTTTATTATTTATATAATTAGATATACTATTAAAAAAAAATTATTTATAAGATAATTCTTTTAATATTTTTATTGATAATTTCTGATTTCTATCTTTATTTTATATAATATTTTCTATAATAAATTTTAAAATTTCCAAAGATTAATTTTTATTATAATTAATTAAATTGTTTAAAAAATATAATTAAAATAAATAATATTTAGATTATTTTTATAGAAATTCCTTCATTATTTTAGTATTTTTTTTATAAGTATTTATTTAAACTTTTTCTATATACTAAATAAAATTTTAATATTAAGTTATTTTATAATTAGTTAAGTTTATCTTTCTTTAGTTCTATATTTTTAAATAAGATAAAATTCTATTTAATAATTATATTAATTTTTTAAATAATATCTTAGTATTAGACAGATCCAGCTTTAAGATATATATATCTTTAAATTTTATTTATGATTATTTTAAGATCTTTTAAAATAAATAATTATCTTATTATCTTAAATTTTCATTCCTATTAAGGATATTTTTAGAAATTCTTTTTTTTTTTTTTTTTAAAACAATCTCTTTTAATATATCTTATCTTATTATATTAATAGTAGAAAAATATATTAGATTTTTTTGGTTTTTAGTATTAGATTGTATTAAAATCTATAAATTCTAGCCTATATATTTTATTTAATTTTTAAAAAGATTTTCTAACCTTAATCCAATTTTATTAAAGTTTTTTAATATATTTATTAAAATTATATTTATTTAAATTATAATATAATTTCTTCTAATAAATATTTTTTTAAGATTAATAAAGTATATTATCAAGTTTAATTACTATAATTTATATATCATAATAGTTTATATCTTTATTAATAAATTTTTACTTAATAATTTTTATTTTTAGGTTAGGTTTAAGTTCTTCCCTAACTCTATAAAATAAAGTATCATTATTATAATTAATAAAAAATACATATTAGTTAAATTACTAAAAAAAAAATCATACAAATCCAATTTATTTAAATTAATCAAATTTCCTAAAAATTTCTTTAATTTTATTCTTATATCTATATTTTTATTTAAAATAATTTGTAAATTCCTAAAAATTATTGAAGACTTTTAAAATCTCTAGGATTTTTATCTTACAATCTTTTTCTATTATTTTATTATATATTTGTTTATATAATAAATAAATATTAAAAATATTTTTTTCTAAATACATCCCTATAAAAAGAATCTTATGCTAGTTTATAAAGAATTATTCAAAGTAAAAAAAAAAATAATTATTAAATTAGTTAAGAAATTAATTAAATTTTTTAAATTATTCTTCATATCTAATTAAATCTTTTATTTTAAATATTTTGTTAGATATTACTATAAAAATAATTAAGTTTTTTATTTTTTAGATTTTTAATTTACTAATCTATACAAATCTAAATAACGTATTCCACAAGCGAGCGAACACCCCAAGCAAGCAAACACCCTCCCCACCCCACTTTAACAAAAACACTACCTTCACTACTATACTATCACTAGAACAGTGTGGAAAATCCATACTATACTAACCTCAATCTTCAAAATACCTTTTAATAAATTTAGATATTATAACCAGACTCACTATAACAACTATAATATAATATCTTTCCAGAAGTAACCTTTAATTAGAGGCTACTCCAGTAATTTAGATATTTTATTTATTTATTTTATTTACCTATAATATTATTATCTAGGATTTTATTAGCCTGGTGTATGGTAAGCGTACCTCCCTACTATACACACTATCTTTTTGCCTGCTGGTGTTTAGATAGTGCCTGGTTTATAAAACATAATATTATATTTTCTGCCTATATAAGTACTAATTGATACATTATTATCTATATCTTTTTAGTAAACTAGTCCACAGTAGCCAATAATAATATTAGAGAGTTATTTAGATACTAGATAATCTGGTTTTTAATAAGCTCTAATTATAAGCCAGCTTCTGAAAGGTTCATTAATGTTTTTGTTGTCTAAGTAGTTATTATATGTGTAATACCAAGGTGTGAATTCACCAGGATAGACACTAATAACTAGATATCTAGCTTTAAAAGAATCCTATTAAGATTATAAGATATAATCCTAGCTCCAACAAAACTATTACATATATTCTTAAATATTATTGTAACAATAAATACCTTATAGAACCCAGAAAGAAACTCCAGCTTACTAATATAATTAATATCTATGTGCACTAAGTCCTCTACCTAGCAACTATATATCTATTTTAATAGCCCAAAACACCCAATATCCAACAGCTAAAGAAAATGTAAAAAATATAGTGACATACAAACTATAATAATTTTATACTTTTGGTAGTAAAGCTTAAAGGCAACCAAATAATAACTTTCATAGTTATTTAAAACTAATAGCTAGTAGTCTAAAATACAGCGCTGCGTTGTAAATTAATTAAAATACTTTATCTATTCCATAATAAATTCATTTATTATCCAGCTATTATTAGAAAGTATAATAACCCAATCCTTTAGTAAACTAGTCTTTATATACCAACTAACTAAATAGTATTTATTAATTAGAATAATAAATAATAATACTATCTAATCTCTTATATATATCCTCTAAATAACTATTACCCATTTATAATTCCCAGGCTGTACCAATTTTACTTTATTGCAGGTTTCAGCACCTATAATGATTATAGTGGAGGAGATTATACCCATTATAAAGCCTGTTTTATTAAAATTATATATATTATTATTTATAATACTATACTTAGCTTTTACAGCTTATATAAACTATAACCAATCACTAATAAGTTTATAATCTTCATATTTAGTCCACTAGTAGTCATATTTTCTAGATAGACACATTTAGAGCTCCAAACAGCATTTTACAAAATTTACTATCCAGTTCTTACTAACATAATATAAGCTATTACTAGCATATATTAATAATAGCTGATTAGCTATATCTTCTATACTATTTAATTTAAAATAAAAAAATTATATATATAACTTAAGTATATACTAAACAATAATATCTTTTTTTAATTATATAAGATTCCATAATTTCAGTATATTATTACTCTATAAAAAATATCTATTATACTAATAGACAAAAATTATTTAAGAAATATTATATAATTTAGCTATTACTATAATATTTAATTTTTCATCTTTTTCTAAAATTCTAATAACTAAGATTATTCAGGATTTAGTTATAGAGACCATCATTATAATAATTATAAATATAAATAATAGTAAAGAAGAAAAGGGGGTAAGGTCACTTGGTGGGGTGTTCACTTGCTTGGGGTGTTCGCTCGCTTGTGGAATACGTTATTATTATTATTATATATTCTATTTTATAATTATTATTATTTTCAATATATATATATATATATTTTTTATTAAGAAATCTATATAATAATGATTAAAAATTAAGGATTTTAAAATAAAATATATTTAATTTAGTTGTAAGTTAAAATATAATATTTTAATTAATTACTTTTAATAAATAAAAAGAAGTAATAAATATATAATAACTTCTAATATAATTTATAAATTTTTTTTAGTATATAAAATAAAATAGAATTCTATAATATAAAATTATAAAAATATCTTATAAATAATAATAATTTTAAATTAATATTAAATAATAAAAATAATGAATATAGAAAATTTATTAATAATTTTTATATCTAAAAATATATAAATAAAGAATAACTATAATAATAATTTAAATAATATTATAGATAAGAAAAAATAATAATATAAATTCTAATTTTTTTAAATTAATTAGTAAATATATAGATAATCTACAAAAATACTAAGATAAATTAATAATAAATATTAAAATATAAGTCTTAAAAAAAGTAAATAATACTATACTAAAAAATAATACTAAATAAAAATTAGAGTAAAATTTTAAAATAATATAATAAAAAACTATTGTAATATATTAATAATATATATAAATAGTTTTAATAATAATTAATAATATTAAAGTAATTATATTAGGAAATTTTTAAAAAAATATAAAATATATAGAAATTTTAGTTAATATTTAAATAAATAATATTATTATTTAAGAATCTTTATTATTTATTATATCTAAATTTATACTAATCAATAAAGTAAGAATTTAAAAAATAGAAAACCTAGCTATTTTTATAGTAATATTTAATAAAATATTAAAAATAAAGAATTTAATTAAATATAAAAAATAATTTAAGAAATTTAATCAATTTTTTAATTAGTTTAATAACTATTTCTTTTTTTACCCCAAATAATTCTTTATAAAATAATATAGAATCTTCTTTATAAGAATATATTTTAAAAAAAATACTTTTAATATCTATTTACTATATAAATAAATTTATAATAAAATATTTAAAAAAAATTATAAAATAAAAATCTTAGAAATTATAAAAATTTTTAGTAATTTCTAGAAATTTATAAACTACTTTAAATAAAAATATAGATATAAGAATAAAATTAAAGAAGCTTTTAGGAAACTTAATTAATTTAAATAAATTAAATTTATATAATTTTTTTTTTAATAATTTAATTAATATAACGTATTCCACAAGCGAGCGGACCACACAAGCGAGTGGACCACCTCAATACCCTACCCTAGTAAAAATACTGGCTTTATGGTTATACTACTATTATACTGGGTTATATATATATTAGTTTGTTTGGTTATATATTTAAAATATCTGTTGGTATATTTAAATATTATGTCTAGGTTTATTATAATTATTATAGTAAATTATTTTTTTAGAGGTAGTCTTTAATTAGGGGTTATTCTAATAGTTTAAATATTTTATTTATTTATTTTGTTTATTTATAGTATTATTATCTAAGATTTTATTAGTTTGGTGTATAGTAAATGTGTTTTTATGTTGTATATACTGTTTTTTTGTTTGTTGGTGTTTGTTTAATATTTTATTAGTAGAGTGTAGTGTTATATTTTTTATTTGTATAAGTACTAGCTGGTGTATTATTATCTGTGTTTTTTTAGTGAATTGATCCACAGTAGCTAGTAATAATATTGGAGAGCTATCTTGATATTAGGTAATCTAGTTTTTGATGAGTTCTGATTATAGACCAGTTTCTGAAGGATTTATTAGGGTTTTTGTTGTTTAGGTGGTTATTGTATTTGTGATATTAAGATATAAATTTATTAAAATAGATACTAATAGTTATATATCTAGTTTTAAAAAAATTTTATTAAAATTATAAGGTATAATACTAGTTTTAGTAAAACTGCTAACGTATTCCACAAGCGAGCGGACCACACAAGCGAGCGGACCACCCCATATAAACCAACACCCTACCAAAACACTTTTTATTGATAACTTAATCAATAATTAATTTAAAATTAGAATAAAATTAATCTTGTTTATATAAACTATTACAAATCTAAAAATATTTTTTTAAATTTTTTTTATATTAAATTAAAGAAATATACAAGGGGGGTGGTCCGGTCGCTTGTCTGGTCCAGTCGCTTATTGTTGACGTTATATATATTCTTAGGTATTATTATAGTAGTAAATATTTTGTGGAATTTAGAGAGAAATTTTAGCTTATTGATATGGTTGATATGTATATGTATTAAGTTTTTTATTTAGTAATTATATATTTATTTTAATAGCTTAAAGTATCTAATGTCTAATGGTTGAAGAAGATATAAAGAATATGGTGGTATATAGATTATAATAATTTTATATTTTTGATAATAAAGTTTGAAAGATGTTGAGTGGTGGTTGTTATGGCTATTTAGGACTAATAGCTAATAGTCTAAAATACAATACTATATTATAAAATGGTTAAAATACTTTAATTATTTTATAGTAATTTTATTTATTATTTAGTTGTTATTGGAAAATATAATAATTTAATTATTTAGTAAATTAGTTTTTATATACTAACTAGCTAGATGGTGTTGACTAGTTAAGATAATAAATAATAATACTACCCAATTTTCTATATTTATTCTTTGAATAATTATTGCCTATTTGTGATTCTTAGGTTATACTAGTTTAATTTTATTATATATTTTAACTTTTATAACAATTGTAGTTGTAGAGATTATACTTATTATAAAGTTTATTTTATTAAAATTATAAATATTATTATTTATAATACTATATTTTGTTTTTATTATTTATAAAAATTAAAACTATTTTTGAATAAAATTTGGGTTTTTATATTTAGTTTGTTGATAATTGTATTTTCTAGATAGATATGTTTGGAGCTTTAGACAATATTTTATAAAGTTTGTTATTTAATTCTTACTGATGTGTTGTATGTTATTGTTAGTATGTGTTGATAATAATTGATTAACCATATTTTCTATATTATCTAATTTAGGATAAAAAGACTATATAGATAGTTTAAATATATATTAAATAATAATGTCCTCTTCTAATTTTATAAGGTTTTGTGATTTAGAGGTATTGTCTGCTTTTAAAGTACAGTTGTTATACTGGTATAATAAAATAGTATAAGAGATGTTGTAAAGTTTAATAATAGCTCAAATGTTTAATTTTTGATTTTTTTCCAGAGTTTTAATAACTAGAATAACTTGGGATTTAGTTATAATAACAGCCATAATAATAATTATAGAAGTAATATAATACAAAAGAGGAGTGGTTGTACTGGTGTTGAGAGGTGGTCTGCTTGTTTGTGTGGTCTGCTTGTTTGTGGAATACGTTATATTTTTTACTAATTATAATAATAATATTTTGTTTTATAAAACTAGGGAAAGATTTAAACCTAATTTAAAAATAGAAATTATTAAATAAAAACTTATTAATAAAAATATGAGTTATTATAATATATAAATTATAATAATTAAGTTTAATAATATACTTTACTATTTTTAAAAGAATATTTATTAAAAAAAACTATATTATAATCTAAATAAATATAATTTTAATAAATATATTAAAAAACCTCAATAAAATTAAATTAAGGTTAGAAAATCTTTTTAAAAATTAAATAAAATATATAAACTAGAGTCTATAAATCTTAATATAATTTAATATTAAAAATCTAAAAAATCCAACATCTCTTTTTACTACTAATACAATAAGATAGGATATATTAAAAAAGATTATTTTAAAAATAAAAAAAAAAGAATTTCCAAAAATACCCCTAATAAAAATAAAAATTTAGAATAATAAAATAAATATTTATTTTAAAAAAATTTAAAATAATTATAAATAAAATTTAAAAATATATATATTCTAGAGTAAAACCCATCCAACACTAAAATATTATTTAAAAAATTAATATAATAATTAAATAAAACTCTATCCCATTCAAAAATATTAAACCAAAAAAAATAAATTTAATTAATTATAAGATAATCTTATACTAAAATCTTATTTAATATACTAAAAAAGTTTAAAGAAATATTTATAAAAAAAATATTAAATAAATAAAAAAATCTCTATAAAAATGATTTAAATATTATTTATTTTTATTATATTTTTAATTTAATTTAAATAAAAATATAAAGAAATATTTCCCAAAAATCCCAAACTATATAATTTAGATTATTATATAAAATAAAAGTAATAAATAGAAATAATTAATAAAAATATAAATAAATTAATTATTTAAATAATATTCTTCTAATAATATATTTAAATTTATAAAATATAAATTTATATTAAATATAGATTTATTATACCTGCTAGAAAATAAATTATCTATAAAATATTTTTTAACTAAATATCTATTAAAACTACTAATAATAATTTAGATATAATATAGTTAGATATTAATATACTATAAATAAAATATAAAGTTATTTTAAATTATATTAAAAATTTATTTACTATTATATAACTATTATATATAAATAGTATTTTATTAATTAAAAAAAAATCTATTAACTATAAGTTAAAAATAATAAAAACTTATTGTAGTATAATTTTAATTATAAATAATATTTTTTTAATAATATAAAATATCTTTTATATATAAAATAAAAATATTATCTTTATTAACAAAAAAATACTAACATCTAACTATATAAATATTTTAATCTATACAATAAATACTATAATAAATAAATTTATTAATATTATTATTTTTTATATTTTAAGTATATTTGGGTATAATTATTTAGAGAAACTTTTAGTATATTTAAATATATCTATTATATTAAATATTTTTTTATATAAAAAAACTATTATATATATATCTATAATAATACTAAGATTAGAAAATAAAAAAAAATCTTTTAAACTAAATAAATTAAAAAAAGAATCCTAAAAAAAATTATTAAACTAATATACTAATATAAAAAAAACTAAATAATCTATAAAAAATCTAATAATTTTAATATTAATTTTGATAAAATAAAATATATAATAAATAATAAACTAGATAATATAACTTATATATTATATATAATTTATATTAAAACTTTCTATATATATAAGATTTGGAAGAAATACTCAGAAGAATACTTTTATTAAAAATATAAAAATAAATTATTAAAAATAAAAATTAGTTATTTCTATAAAAATTATATATATTATTTTATTAATTATAAAAATAAACAATAATACAACTATAAATATTGCATAAAAAAAAATATATCTATTATCTAAAATATTTTTATAATTTTAATAGACTAAAGATAACCTAAAAATATACCTACTAATATAATAAAAAAAAAAGAAAATATTATTAGTATTAGAAATATTGTAGAAATAATTTTATAAATTAAAAAAATCAGAATAATTATATTAAATAACATTTTATAAAGATATAATGATAGATAATTAATAGTTTAAATTATAAAATAAAAAATTAAGTATATTTTAAAATTAATAAAAATATATTAAAATAAAAAATCTAAATTTTTATAGAAAATTTATTTTTATTTTATTTATATTTAAAAAAACTATAAAAATTTTAATTAATAGTAGAATAAAAGAAAGCTATATTTTTATTATAATAATATAAAAATATTAATTTAAAATATAATAAAAATCTAATATTTATTAAATAACTGTTTTTTTATACTAGATTTTAGAATAAGTTATTTAAAAAGTTATTATTAAATTATTTATTAATAAATATTTAGAAAAATATATTATTAATATTTTAGATTTTCTAGAAGATATTTTGTTAGTCTTAAGATTTCTATAATTAATAAAATATAATTCTAGTATTAATTAAAAAAAAGAAAAAATTACCTTTAATAATTGTAATTACTAAAAAATTATTAAAAAATAATTAAATAATAGAAATATTTATAAAAAAATATATTTATAACTTACTATATATCTATTTAATAAAAAAATCTAAAATAGATATAAATATAAACTAGATATTTTACAAAAAATATCAATTTAAGTTAAAAATTTATATATAATTTTAGAAATAATAAATATTTTTAAATAAATATTTAAAAAAAATAAGAAATACTTTTTAATCTATATTAAAAGAATAAATTTTATCTAAAATTGATTTTTTTAAATATTTAATATTTTTATAAACAAAAATATAATTTAGATTTATATTAATTTATAAATATACTAATTAAGAAGTAGTAATACTTTAAAAATATATTAAAAAAAATCTTAGAACTAAATATATATAATTTTTTAATTTACTAATAAAATACTTTATTTTATTTGTAAAATATAAACCAAATATTTTATAAAAAGTATAGATTTAAATTAAAAACCTATATATAATTTTAAAAATAATGAATATTTTTAAATAAATATCTAAGAAAATAAAGAATATTTTTTGATTTATATTAGAAAAATAGACTTTATTTAAAATTAATTTTTTTAAATATTTAATATTTTTATAAGTAAAAATATAACCTAAATTTATACTAATCTATCAATATATTAACTAAAAGATAATAGTATTTTAAAAATATATTAAAGAAAATCTTAAAACTAAATAACGTCAATAATAAGCGAATGGATCAGACAAGTAAGCGGATCACCTCACCACACCTATATACCCACTACTTCTCTTATATCTTATATCTTTATAACTACTGTAATGCCTACTTCTATAACTGAATCTAGAATTCTTCTAACTATTGAAATTATAAAAAAAGACTAAGAATTAAATATTTAAGTTGCTGCTAAATATTATAATGTTTCTTATATCATCTTAGTCTGTTGATATAATGGCTGCTTTTTATGATGTGATAGCATCTTTAAATTATAAAACCTTATAAAATTGGAAGAAGATACTATTATTTAATATATATTTGAGTTATATATATGGTTTTTTTATTTTAGACTAGGTAATGTGGAAGATATGGCTAACTAGCTGCTGCTAGTATATAGTGATAATAGTATATAATATGTTGATAAAAGATAGGTTAATAATTTTGTTAAATACTATTTAGAATTATAAATATGTTTATTTAGGAAATATAACTATTAGTAAGTGAAATATGAAGATCTTATATTTATTAATAAATGGTTTTAGTTAATAAAGATTATAAAGATTAAGTATGGTATTGTGGATAATGATATCTATAATTTTGATGAGATTGGTTTTGTAATAGGTATAATATCTATAATTATTATTATTATAGGTATTAAAATATGTGATAAAGTTAAGTTGGTATAGCTTAGGAATTATAAATAGATAATAATTATCTAGGGGATAGATATAGAAGGTTGGGTAGTGCTGCTATTTATTGTTTTTGTTAGGTAATATTACTTAACTAGCTAATATATAGTGATAAAGTTATTAGTGGATTGGGTTATTATGTTTTTTGATAATGGTTAGATGATGAATAAACTTGCTCTATAGTAATTAAAGTATTTTAATAAATTTATAGTGTGGTGCTATATTTTAGATTACTGGTTATTAATTTTAGATAGTTACAAAAACTATTACTCTGTTGTTTTTAAGTTATATTGCTAAGAATATAAGATTGTTATAATCTATATACTGCTATATTTATTATATATTTTCTAACCATTAAATATTAGCTGCTTTAGGCTATTAAAATAGGTGTATAATTATAAAGTAAAAAGCTTAGTGTATATATATGTTAATTATATTTTTAAACTGGAGTTTCTCACTAGATTCTACAAAATATTTATTACTATAATAATACTTAAAAATATATACAACAGTTTTATTGGAGTTAGTATTATATTTTATAATTTTAATAGAATTTTATTAAAGCTAAATATATAGTTACTAGCAGCTACTCCAACAAATTTACATTTAAATATTACAAATATAGTAGTTACCTAGATTATAAAAACACTATTAAATTTATTAAAGATTAGTTTATAAATAAGTCTAATTAAAAACTAAATTACCTAATACCAGAATAACTCTCCTACATTACTACTAACAACTGTAGACTAGCTATCTAAAGAAATATAAACTATAATATATTAATTAATACTTATATATACAGAAAACACAACACTACACTCTACTAATAAAATATTAAATAAATAATAATAAATAAAAAAATAGTATATACAATATAAAAACATATTCACCATACACCAGACAAATAATATACTAAACTAAAATATTATAAATAAATAATATAAACAAATAAAACCAAAAAACTATCAGAATAATATATAGTTAAAAGAAGATTCTAAAAAAATATTATATTACAGTTAATATAATAAAGCTGGATATAATATTTAAATATATTAAAAAACATCTTAAATATATAAATAAATTATTTAATATATATTTAGCCTAAAGTTATAGTATTATGATAGTAAAATCAATATTTTTATTAAGATGGGGTAGTGAGATGATCTGCTCACTTGTCTGATCCGTTCGCTTATCATTGACGTTATATATAATTTTTTAATTTATTAATAAAATATTTTATTTTATTTATAAAAAAAAAAATTCTAAGAAATTATAAATTTGCATTAATTATTAAAGTTTTAATATAATAATTATTAAAAATAAAGGATTTTTATCTTTTATTGATAAATCTTTTAATAAAATATTAGATATTATTATTTATATAAAATTTAACTTTATTAATATTTATGGTAATATTAAGATTAATTTTAAAGAAGAATAGAAAACTGCTTTTAGAATTAAATATAAGTTATTTAAATATTTAATTATATTTTTTAGATTAATTAATATATTTATAATGTTTTAAATATTTATAAATTATATTTTATAGAAATATATTAATAATATATATATAGTATATTTAGATAATATTTTTATTTATAAGAAAATTTTTTTGAAATATTAAAAACATATTAATTAAATTTTTAAAACTTTAAATTAATATAAACTTAAAATTAAATTAAAAAAATCTAAATTTAAAATAATTAAAGTTAAATTTCTAAAAGCTATTATTATTTTTTATAATATAAAAATAAATTTAAAAAAGATATAAGTTATATAAAACTAATTAATACTAAAAATACTTAAGAAAGTATAAATTTTTTTAAAATTATACAATTACTACTAACGTCAATGATAAGCGAACGGATCAGACAAGCGAGCGGATCACCTCACCACCCCATCTCAACGAAAATACTGATTTCACCACCACAATACTATAGCTTTGGGCTAGATACATACTAAATAGCTTATTTACATGCTTAAGATGCCTCTTGACATGTTCGAATATTATGCCCAGCTCTACCGCATTGACTGCAGCGCAATACCCTTCCAGAGCCCCCTCCTGGCTGCATGTTGTCCTGACAGTTTTTTGGCTCTACCTGCTTATGCTGCCTACCTATGGTGTCTTGGTCCAGTATATCACCTGCCTGGTGTATGGTGAGCATGCCTCCATGCTGTATACGCTGTCTTTTTGCCCGCCGCCGTTTACTTAATGCTTCATTAGCAGAGCGCAGTGTTGTGTTCTCTGCACGTATAAGTGCCAATTGATGCATTATAGTCTGTGTCCCTTTAGACAGCTGGTCCACAGCTGCTAGCAGTAATGTAGGAGAGCTATTCTGGTACTGGGTAATCTGGTTTTTGATCAGGCCTGCTTGTAGGCTAGCCTCTGATGGGTTTAATGGTGTTTTTGTAGTCCAGGTAGCTGCCGCATTCGCAGTGCCTGGACGTGAATTCGCTGGAGTAGCTGCTGGCAACTGTATATCCAGCTTTGATAAAACTTTGTCAGGGTTATAAGGTACAATGCCAGCTCCAGCAAAGCTGCTGCGTATGTTTTTAGGTGTTATTGCAGCAGTAAACGCCTTGTGGAACCCGGTGAGAAACTCCAGCTTAGAGATATGGTTAACGTACGCGCGCACCAAGCTCTCCACCTCATGGCTATACGCCTGCTTTAATGGCCCAAAGCAGCCAATATCCAGTGGCTGGAGGATATGCGATGAATGCGGCGGCATGCAGATTGTGACAATCTTATGCTCCTGGCAGTATAGCTCAAAGGCAACAGAGTGGTGGCTTTCGTGACCATCTAGGACTAATAGCCGGTAGTCCGAAATGCAGCGCCGCGCTGTAAACTTGTCGAAGTGCTTTAGCCACTGTAGAGCGAGCTCGTTCGTCGTCCAGCCGTTATCAGAAAGCGCAATAACCCAATCCGCTGGTAGCTTTGTCGCTGTATACCAGCTAGCTAAGTGGTGTTGCCCAGCGAGGACAATAAATGGCGGCACTGCCCAACCTTCTGCGCCTATCCCCTGGATAACTGTTGCCCACTCGCGATTCCCAGGCTGCGCCAGCTTAGCTTTATCGCGTGTTTCAGCACCTGTAACAACAGTAGTTGTAGATATTATGCCCATTGCGAAGCCAGTCTCGTCGAAGTTGTAGATGTCATTGTCCGCGATGCCGTACTTGGTCTTTACAGCCTCTATTAGCTGAAACCACTTGCTGATAAGTACAGGATCTTCGCATTTCGCTCGCTGGTAGTCGTACTTCCTGGACAGACGCGTCTGTAGCTCTGGGCGGCGTTTGACAAAGTTACCAGCCCATCTCTTACCGACGCGTCGCGTACTATCGTCGCTACGCGCCAGCAGCAGCTGGTTGGCCATATCTTCCACACTACCCAGCCTAGGATGAAAAGACCGCGCACATAGCTCAAGTATATATTGAACAATGGCATCCTCCTCCAATTTTGTAAGGTTTCGCGATTTAGGGATGCTGTCGCATCGTGAAGAGCGGCCATTATATCGGCAGACTAAGGTGGTATAAGGGACATCATAATGCTTAGCAGCAGCTCGAATACTTAATTCTTGGTCTTTTTTCATAGCTTCAATAGCTAGAAGAACTCTGGATTCGGTCGTAGAGGCAGGCATTGCGGTGGTTGTGGAGGTATAAGGTATAGGAGGAGTGGTGGGCGCGTAGGTGTGGTGAGGTGATCCGCTCGCTTGTCTGATCCGTTCGCTTATCATTGACGTTAATAATTTATTTAAAAATATAGTTATTTAACAATTATTTTTTTAAAATTAACAAAGAAAAATATTTATTTTGAAATAATAAGAGAAAAAATTAAAATTTTTTAAATATTAAAAAAAATATTTATCTTAGTATTTATTTTTAAATTTTATAATTTAGAATTATTAGTATAAATAGAAGTTAATACTTTTATAATAATTTTAAAAGTTTATTTATTATAAAAATAATCTGATTAAAAATAATATCTAATTATTTATTTATTATATAAATTTAATATTATAAAAATAAGATATCTTATATATAATAAAGAATTTATAGCTATCTTATATATTTATAAAAAATAAAAAATTTATTTATAAACTATAAAACTATTTAAAATATTTTTAGACTATAAAAACCTTATATACTTCTTAATAACAAAAGAATTTAGTAGATATCAAATTTAATAATAAAAAATATTTAGTAAATATAATATAAAAATTATTTATTTTAAAGAAAAAAAAATATTAAAATTGATATAATTAGTAAATAATTAGATCTAATAAAAAATATTTTTATAAATAAAGAAGTAATTTTAGAATAATAAAAAAAATTTATCATCATTAATAAGAAATTTAATATTATTATTTATAAAATAGAATTAGAAATAGTTATTTGATTTAAAGAAAGTTACTAAAAAAATATAATAATAAAAAGAATATTATAAAATTTTAAAAAAATTATTATCTTTTTTTTTATAAAAAATAAATATATTTTCTTTAAAAAACTTTTCTATATTTTAGATAAGAAAATATAATTTGAAATTTTATAATTATATTATAATATATTTATATATAGATATTTAAAAATTAAAAGAATATAAGAATTTATTATATAATAATATTTTTAGTTTAAAATAAAATAATAAATTAAAAATTATATTAAAATTTATAATTTATGTTTAAGGAATAAATTAGTAAGGTATGTACTATATGAATATTTATAAATAAATAAAATATTAATTAAATGTTATGGGATAACAGTACAACACCTAAATATCCTATATAGACCAGATTCCTATAACGTATTCCACAAGCGAGCGAACACCCCAAGTGAGCGAACACCCCAACACCCCACCAAAACCTTTTTATTAATATTCTAATTAATATCTCTTAAAAAATTATAAAAAAAATATCTTTCAACTAATATAAATTAAAATCAATTCATTATATTTTTTTACATTTTTTAAATATAAAAATAAATTAATAATAATTAATTTAAAATTTTTAAAAAACAGCATATAATCTTAAGTGTTTGCCAGTAAATATCTTTATTATATATAAATAAAAATCTTTAAAAATAAGAAATCTATTAAATAAATATATAATCTAGGCCTGTACAAAACCTCTATCTATTATATTAAAAATTAAGATTTATAGATTTTGCTAAAGTTAGCACAACACACTGACTACACACTAGCTATTTTTTATTATAATTATATATAAAAATATAATAAAAAAAATCCTAAAATTTTTTTTAAATTAAAGTAAATTAATATTTTATTTTATAATTTTTTTTAAATTTTTTTAATAAAAATTCAATTTTTTATAAAATCTTATTATAAAAATTAAAAATATTGATATTAAATTATATAATATATAAAAAAAATTAAAAAAATAAAAATAAAAAAGTTTTAATATATTAAATTCAAATTTATTTTTTTAATTTTTTTAATTATATTTATGTATAATTATTTTAAAAAAATAGTTAGTGTGTTGTGCCAACTTTAGCAGAGTTTCTAGAACTTAATTTTTATTATTATAAATAGTAGCTTTAAACAGGCCTAGATTATATCATTATTTATTAGATTTTTAATTTTTAAAGATTTTCGTTCGTAAATTATTTAGATATTTAGAGTCAAACAATAAAAAAATGTGTTGTTTTTAACAATATTTAAAATAATTATTATTAATTTAATATTAATATTAAAAAATAAAAAAAAATACTAATTAGATTATTTTAAACTATTATTTAAAGAAGTAATTTTTCTATAATTTTATAATAAATATTTATTAATATATTAATAAAAAGGTTTTTGGTGGGCTGGGGGGGTGTTCGCTCGCTTGGGATGTTCGCTCGCTTGTGGAATACGTTAATAAATAAACTATCTATTAAAATACTATAATTTAAACATTAACTAATAATTCCCAAAGAAATCATTAATTAATTAATAAAATAGCCTTAATTAAATATATAATAATATTCTATAATAATAAATATTTATATATTTATATTCTTTCTATTTATCTATTTATAAATTTTTATATTTATATATATAAAATTTATATATTTATATATCATATAATATATAATATCTTAGTTTAATTTTTAAACCTCTATATTATATCTATAAAAAGATAGATCTTCTTAAGATATTCCAGTAAGATATAAAATGACTGGGCTGTTAAGGCTGTAGGCTCATAATAATAATTTTATATTTTTAGAAAATAAATAAAAGTTGAAAAGTAGTATTATACTAATATTTATCTTAATAAATTATAATTTTAAAATATTATCTATAATAAAAATATTTAAAAATATAATATATAGAATTTCAATAAAAAAAGTATTATACTAAGATAAAATCAATATTATTAAATTATTATTTATAAAAATATTTATATAAAATTAATATAGAAAATAATAATATTAGTAAAAATATTATTATTATTGATTATATAAATATTACCAAAATCTTTATAATACTATTTATAATTATTTTTAAAGATAAATATTATATATTAAATTAATATATTAATTTAAATATTAACAATATAAATTTTAAAATTATTAAAATTAAATAAATAAATAATGCTTTAAAGATATAATAAATATATCAATTTAAAATATTCTTTAAAATTAAATAATTATTTAAAATATTTAAAATTTATTTATTTATTTTTAATAATTATAAATTATTTATATTTGTTGAATTTTTAGATTTTTATTATATTAATAATATATAATTATTTTATATATTTTTTTATAATAATATATATATATTTTAACTATTTAATATTAAACTTTTTAGCCTATTATAATAATATTATTTAATATATTTTATTAAAATTTTATATAATATAAATTATTAGCTTTTTTTAAACAAAATCTAATTTTATAAAATATTTATATAAATATATAATTAAATATTTATAAAATTGAATATTTTATTTATATAATATTAGTTTAGTTATTTTCTATATAATCTTAATTTTATTATAAAATAATTAAAAAAGATAATATTTTTAATAGTAATATTTTTTTTAATTGATATAATATAAATATTTTAAATATTAAAAAATATTATTAATATTAAAAAATACATTAATAATTTAAATATTTATTATCATAATATTATCTTATAAATATATCTATAAAATTAATTAAAGTAAATATTATATATTATGATAATTAATATTTAAAAAAAATGAAAAAAAAAATTATTATTATTTTATATTTAAATAAAATAATAAATATCTGATAATTATAATAAATATCCAATATATAAAAATCAATATTAATTAAAAATTATAAATAAAAATAATTAAATTATAATAATTTAAATATTATAAATATTTTTTACAATAAAATATTCAATTTATAATAACTACTATTTTTATTAATAATAGTATAAAATAAAATATATCAATAATAATAATTAATAATAATATTAATATTAGTATAGATATTAATTTATTTATAATTAATAATCATGATTTTAATATATTAATTAAAAATATATAATTTAAATAGTTTTATAATATATTTTTTACATTTTTTAAATAATTTTAAATTAAATAATTAATAATTTTGTAATTTGGTTTGGTATTATTTGTATTGTTTATTGACTACAACTGTTCATTGACTGCAACACACGAGTATTTTGAAAAACCAAAAAATTCAAAACCATTAAAAATTAAATAAATTATAATTAATTTAATATAAAATATAAAAAATCAAAAATAACCATTAAATAGAGAATTAAAATAGAATTATATTTAATTTTTTTTAATTTTTTAAATTAAGATTACAGCGACTTCTATTTATAGATTTCTTGGCGGATTCTTGGCGGATGGGTTTTATTTTTTTGAATGGTTTTTGGGTCGGTTCGGTTTTTCATTTTATAAACCAAAAACCGAGATGGTTAATATTTTTTTCCAAAAAACCGAACCAAACCGCCCCATGTTATTCTCTAATTAGCAGATGTTAAAATTCTAGAGGCTGTAGAGTGTGTAGAGTAGCAAGTTGAAAAGAGAGTGTAGTGAACCATACGTGCTCAAGCACACACTATAGCTACTAATAGCATTGTTATTATCAACAGCGATGATGAATAAGCAGACAATACAAACAATGTAGAAACCATAATAATATTGTTAGTTTTATTATTATTCTCCCCAAATATTATTATTGATGTGTTATCACCAGATAACACCATTTTGCACATCTTGCTATAAGTGTTTAGTATGGTGTGGAAATCCCGCATCGTGCCATAGATGTTATGGTATGCAAAGCACTGTGGGGAGCGCACCGCGCGGGAATCCCGCGCGGTGCTTTTGCCCATGTAATGGGAGATGTTATGTAACAAAAGCGTTGTAAACAACGAGAACACAGAAAACACTATGCTATAGTAGTAGGTACCTATTCAACATAGTGTAGAACAGGGCTCCGAAATGTTAACCAAAAGGGCTTTTCCCTCACCAAAAAAGTGCCAAGATTTTTCATTCGCTTAGCATTTTTGTATGTGAAAAAGCAAAAAACAACACAAAATATGGTTAACTATATAAACCATTTCGGAGCCCTAGTGTAGAAAACCTGTATTATATTTTAATGTTTAATAATAATATTTAAAACATTGCTTTTTTTTTATTCCATTTTTGTAGTAAAAATACACAGTAATATGGAAATATTCCGGAAAATGGGTGGTTTGCAACGCTGGTGTGGCTTGCCAAATGGTGAAATACGTTACTATTGTTGTTACATGCTCTACCAACAGTCTTCGATATCTCGCGAAGTACATGCTTCCTGATCTGAGAACCCAGGTATCTTAGATTGAGAGTCAGACGTAAAAGTAGCTATGTGTTTGGCAGAAGGACTTGCCGAAGTGTAACAGTAGTAAAGTTTTGATATTTTGCTATTTCTTTTACCTACCCTCTCAGGGCATCTTCTAGATATATGTATATAAGATATATAATCAATATGTTGATATATATAGCACGCTCTAAGAGAGATCTACATACCTCTGTGGACGCAATATCGGTTCAACAATCACATAAAAAATAGAGATTGTTAAATAAGTAAGGTTAATCAAAGGATACTTAGGGGTACTATTTTATAAATATTTTTAGTAGTAATTTACAGAGGGGTAATGCTAAATAGAGGTACCTGTAACGCTAAAAGATGTACCTATCCTTATTTTCTACCCAAATCTTTCACGTTCTATATAACCTTAACCATTAATAGAGTATAGCGAGATGTTTCAAGGAGTTCTTCCATATCATTCCGCTGGACACCGGACGCCGATATCTAGAAGCTTAGAAACAATCTCGTTTTGCTCCCAGTGAATCGCCAAGCGTAATGCTTCCTGTTGTACAACCAACAACTCACCTGGGTCGCCTTCCGCATCAAAAAACAGTTGGGGATATATACCAAGCTTAATGCAGTCGTGAAGGGCCAGATTCGGTGAGAATCTTAACGTTTGATAGGCGTCTGTTTTGAGAAGCAACTCGACAGCCTCCATTTGGCCGTTTGTAACTGCTCCTCGCAACGACTCAAAGACGTCGCGAGGTGCCAAGCGGTGGCCCATGAGGACGTAGATAATTTTTGTGTAGCCGTTCTTTGCTGCAGCATGGAGTGGGGTAAATTCGCGCTTGTCTCGTTCAAAGTATCCGATATCAACCTTCGCACCGAATGCCAATAGCATCGTGACGACCGCCTCGCTGCCATTCTCGCAGGCTGCTGTGAGCGGTATTTTACCAAACTCGATGTTGACAGGGTTAGGGCTAACGCCTCTATGGAGGAGGTAAGAAACAGTATCCTCAAGCCCTGCAAGTGCTGCGCAGTATATTGGAGTCTCCCGCCCGTTATCCATACCGTACGGACTCGCGCCATGGTTTAAGAGGAGCATTGCCACATCCTGTTGACCAGATTTGAGAGCGTAGGTAAGAGCGGTTTCACGACACCCCCTGTCATACGGGTCGTAAGTTCTGGGCACATCGAGACACTCTGCTTTTGCACCCATACCAAGTAGCAAATCCACCATTTTATCGTTTTGCTTGATCACTGCAGCATGAAGCGCCGTCATACCGAATTCACACGGGGCAATATTAACATCCACCCCCGGTTGGCGTAGGAGCATCGTGGTGATGTCTGAAAAACCCCCTAAAATTGCTGCTACCAGTGCCGTGACGCCACCGTTCTCGGCTGGTGCCGCATTGACATCTGCCCCAGATTCAAGAAGAAACTTTGTAATCTCTAGGTTCCCTACTTCGGCTGCCTTTTGCAAGGCGGTCCTGCCGTTCCAACGGGCGGCAGGTTCGTTGACATCGGTACCTTCCATGACTAGCTTTTGCAATTTTCTCAGGTTCTCTTTGGCGACGGCTTGCTGGAGAGGCGTTAACCCCTTCTCAGTTCTCTCCACCGCCTCTTTAAGGGGGAGCTTGGAAGTTTTGCCCTTAGCTGTATAATCCTCTGGAAGCAGCCCCCTTTCCATCGGGCCGGAGAGCGGGATGACTTCCTTTACGGCCTTTTTACAGGCGAAACAGCCTTTCGGCGCTTCATCTTCTGTCCGCTCTCTGATGCAATCGGAGCAGAAAATGTGGTGACATGGTTTCAGCCTGTGTGGTCTTTTAGCGAGCGCTGTTAGAGAAGCAAAGGAGCTGAGGTTTTCGATACGCACAAGGAATCACAAAGGTTCTTTTTACAGAGAACGCAGCAGACGGGATTTGTAGCATTGAACTTCGTCCCGGCGGATATTTTCAGTTCTTCATCTTTCTCGGCCACCGAAAGGATTTTGCGGAGGCCTAGTCCCTGGGGGACCAGCGACATTTCCGGCCTGATAATGTGGGAAGGGAACATGATTCCCATCGCGACTGATTGCCGGAGAGAAAAAGGAGCGGGTGGAGGAATGACGCCTGTTAACTCTTCAAAAACCAGCGAGTTCAGGATCTGTATGTTGAAGATTTGGGACGCCTTCCAGTTCCACTTCTGGGGCATCGGGTCAGGAAACAACTCGAAGTCAAGCATTCCGCCAGCGGCAATTCCCATGTCCCATTTCCAAACACTCTCCGGATTCTCCGCGTTTAGGCGGTCGAACGCAGAATATAGCCCACTGGGTCCGCTTGGCCCATCGACATCCCTTTGTTCATTCCCCCCGGGCGGTTTCTTCTCGGATAGCGTGATGACTGCGTCGTTTTGTATCAAGCTCCCTATCGGCGTAAAGTGCTTCGGCCGCCCCCGGTGGGTAACCCCGTCGAATGCGAGATATCCTCCGGGTACTCCTTGACGAGTTTTCTGCATTACTAATTCCCCGAATATGGCCTTAAAAGCGGACATATCGAGGAACGGTGAGAAGTATTCCACGCTCGGAGTCATAAATGGTAACCCGAGCGACTGCCAGCTGACAATTAACCGAAGCGGTGTCATCGCTTCGACGAGCAAAGGCCCGGACCTTTGGTTGCACATTTCAAGCAGCTCATGAACGAAAGTTGGCCGGCACCTTTCTTCGCAACGCGGGTACAATGCTTCGTTGCGAAGCCACTCCCGTGCAAAGGGGGGAAACCGCGTGAACTTGCTGGGGCGTTTAATCTCCTCGCCCTGCATTCGAATGATATCGCCAGGTTGGAGCCCAAGCTCCTTTGGCGTTTTGAACGGATCCAGCAGTTCCCCAGACGGCCCAGAAGTAAACAGGCCCTTGCCGTTAAACGGCGGGGCGATTTCGATCTGAAGGCCGCCTGCTAGTTCGGTGCCTGTGATTTGGCCTTCCACGGTGTACTTAGACCCTAGAGGCATGGCTACGAACTGCTTGCACGTTTTTGGACTATGCCGGAACCCGTTGAGAACTCTTTGGTCAGGGAGGACGAAGTAGTCTTGCTGCCGCTTGCTGGTGTTTCTCTCCTCGTCAAATCGCCGCCCCGTTATGCAGTTGATGCCGCCAGCGTATACCCTTGCAGCAAAACCAGGTCCCATATGGATGTGCTCAGATCCCAGATTGGAATCGAAAGTGAGGGACAGTGCTTCCCGCTGATACATCGGGATGATGATACCTCCCTTCTGCGCCATACCGCGTGGTAGCCGGTGAGCCACGTGCTTCACCTCAACGAAGGGGAAATTCCCAAAAGTGACCCGTTTCTGAGGGTTTGTGAAAGAGAGATACTCCGGAACCCGCAGAGTGCGGACAAAGTGAATTTCAGTCCTTCCTTCTCGGAAGGACTCTTCCGTTATTATGATTTTGAAGGGGCGGTGCCAAGTTTCCACATCGAACTTGGGCTTCGGCTCGTTGTTTCGGTCGATGGAAATGAAATCGTGGAAGTATTCGGCAAGCCTGTCCTCGTGGGATATTTTCAAGCCAGGCGGCATAGCGTAGCTAGACTTTCCAGACGTTACCCTCATTGACAGCGGCTCGTCAAGGCCAGCAATGGGTCCAAGGCCCAGTCCAGTCGCACCAACTGCGCGGAATCCGGACACGTTCGAGTATCCTGATTGAGATTAGAATAGCTTGAGAGAACAGAGAGTGTTGTGAACAACCCACCCTTCTTCTCCAGTGCTTGGATCAACTCGTAAATGGTCTTTTCAGGGCTGATGCTGATGGTTTCTACACTTGCATCACCAGACTGTGTGTTATGCAGATTTTGGATCATAATAGGGATTTCTCGACTCGCTGAAGGCGCGGGTGTGGAGACAGATGCCGCGGCAGTGGGAACTTTTTTTGCAGGAACGACACAGGGGATATCATTGCTTGCATCAACGTCCGCCGCGTTTTCCAGTGATTTCATCCAATCTGATAGATTGGGATGCAATGGTACGGCTTTGGTTTCCATAAGTGTACACGAGATCGAGGGATCCACATTGGTTTCTTTGTTACTCAATGTTGCAACAGGAACTCCCGCGATGATCTCAATCATCGAATCTTTGATGAGCACATAATTTGGACAGCTGTGAGAGATGAACGTGCACATCGTCCTGTGGTTGCCGTCGATAGTAACGATCCTTTCATTCGGTAGACCTATAACGGCGGAGTACTTGTCTACGACCTATGGGATCATGTTAGTTCAACGGGGACGTGATATCCATCTTCAAGCACATACAATTGGACCTGGGCGCAGCGGTTGCGTTTCAATCGCAGAGACTATCCGAATATCCGAAAGTCTTTGGACCGCTTGCTGGCTGATGGCATAAAGCTCCGGTGATTTCTCCTTGAGCATCTTTATCAAATCCTGGCGGACAATTTTGGAAAAAGGAATCGAGTTTGCGATTTTGGACAGCATTTGACCCCAGCCCGCGAGGTCGGATCCACGGTGAGGCGTACCCATAAAGACCACCCCTGCGCAGGATTGCAAGATGTTGATATACAACTTCGCTTGCTCGTGTGCGAGAACAAGGGCCTAGTTATATGTCAGGGAGTAGACGCTCAAGGCTACACTGCGACGGACGTACTTTCTTTACAACAATGCCACCAAGGCTATGGCAAACGAAAACGATGCGTCTATTCATAGCCTACGAGAACTCTTAGACTTTGTGCATCCGCGAATAGTGCAAATTTACGTACTGCTTCACTCGATCGAAGTCCTCTTAATCGGTTTAGTAGATCTAGAGCGAAGTCTGACACCACTAGATCACTTCCATCGCGCCGGATAGCGGAATTATACCCAAAGGTCATGATTCGTGCATTCGGCAAGTCCAGCGGGAGAAATTCAGCTAACCACAGCTTCCCATTGCTTTTGTGCGTCCAAGTTCTCGCAGCATCCCCGTTCAGCCCGTGGACAGCGACAACACTAGTCAGAGTTAGCATCTCTTGAAATAATATATATATATGAGACTCGAAACTGACTCAACATTAATTGACTCCTGTGTCGACGTTTCCGGCCCATCATAGAGGACAGTTAGGCCGTGTCGAGGAATGCTCTTCAAGGTTGAAGCCGGATCTTTGACGGTGCTCACTTCGGGTGGAATACTTCGTCGGCGTAGAGATCGAATTAAGGAGCCGACTCCGCGTTTATTCGTGCTTGGCAAATCCATGATCGAACAACAGAAGAACTAGAAAATGAAAATGATGGCAGGTATGAATTTGAAACTACGCGACGAACTAAAGCTGGGCTTACCTTGCGCTCTTCTAAAGGAAGCATGTGCTAACACATATATTCGGTGACAAAAACACACATCATGCTATTGCTGCGTAAAATTTCCTAGGGCGGTACATGACTTTAAAAGCGACAATGTTCTCCTTTCGTAGATGGCAAATATAGTCAAAGCTGATTCATCTCATGCTCTATCCGCTATCATATACGTAAAGGAAATAAAGAAATCTAGTCGTTAACTGGTTGGACATCCAATTACGTAATGGAGAGAAAGACTTACCGGGTTATCACAACTAATAACGTAATCCACCGGCTGCGAGCCGCACTGGCCAGCGAGCCACCAAAATTACGCTTGGCTAGTGCCGAGCGGGCTGACCTAAATCGGTTGCCTCCTGAACAAACACCTAAACAAAACTTAACCAAAACAACAACCCCCTAGACGCCTACCTATACAACAACATTAATATCTCAACAACCATTATACAAAACACTCCCAAACTTAGATAACAGCTTCTATATAGTTTATTCTTATAAATGTTCAAATCATAGACAATTTCACCACCATTCCACCAAATTATATATACTTTTCTGTCAACACTTAAAATCCCAGCTTAGAGAATTCTATAATAATACAATAACCATTAGCCTTATCCTAAAACTTTATATATAAAAGTTGTAGAATAAGATTCTAAAATCACAAAAAAAATTAAAAAAAAAAAATTTATGATTTTTTTTGATAAAGATATTAGGTATTTTTATGAAGGACCTTTTTACCATATAAATTTACTATTTTTTTAATGTGGTGGCTTGCAGACCGGTGCAGCTCGCAGGCCGGTGGATTACGTTACATCTATAGAGTGTCACCATGCATGTATAATTCGCGGAACCCCCAAACCCCAGCCTCTTCCTTCAGCTGAATTTGGGTGGGGTTTGGTTGGACACGTCCTTAGAATTTTCGAAGTTCCTCTGCTGTATCTAGCACTATGTTTCTCGGGATTGTCCGACAGGCTCTAGATATCGATAGAGCAGCTTATCCATATTGCAGGGTTAACACTAGCGAGTATTCTTCTGGGAAGCTAAAGCAATGACGATGGTGGATTTTTACGTAATCGATATCAAGCCTGAAAAGAACTCGTGAAATTGCTAATTTGTGGGCTGTAGCGTACTGCGAATCTCACAGCTCTTCACTCACACGCGCACACACCCCTCGAAAATTACCCTCGGATTCTTGGACGCACCGAAAAGCACTCCTCTGAGGCAAAGCGGCTGCTTTTTCCTATAGGTTTAAATATGCTACTTTATTTGCAGGGGTAGCCCATAATATGACACGTTCGGCAAGCTTGCTTTCACCGAAAGGCTTGCCAAATACTTTCAGCCTTAGTCAATTGCTATCCAGCAAAAGCTGCCATACCTTTACCCTCATCGTCTTGCGCATGACGCAGCAATGTTTTTAAGTTGGAGACTCGTGAGACCCCCCAATCATAGTCCTGCGCCTCTCACGCTAACCCCTTTCTTTCGGAGTCAAATATCGATCAACGCCCCTCTCCCCTGCTTCTAAGGCAGACCGGTCCCGCGATCCCACACCTTTCGGCTTCTGGCGGTCAGTATTTGTAATTTGTGCTAGGCAACGATCCAGCCAAGGATTCTATATACCGCCAATGATCGCCTAAATTGCTTTTTCGGTTTGGCTTGGCATAATATGTCACACGAACAATTTTTGGTGCAAGGTACGACAAGAGAAATCGAAAAAGTAATATTGGCAATCACTATATCAGTAAAAAAAATCTGGCCTCAGACAACAGCTGGCTGGTGCCAGATGACAGGCAGCCACTTAGATAATATAATAATAGAATAACCAAATCTTAATATCCTATCAAAATAACTTTATAAATAATACTATAACAAATTAAGACTTTTAATAAATAGGAGAAGACTGCTTAAAAACTGTTATGGGATAACAGCGCAACACCTGAATATCCTATACAGACCAGACTCCCATACAAACACCCAGTCCACATAATATACAAAATAATAACATATCTATACACTATATAAAATAGACTCCTATATAAGATATATGATTATATAGACTTATTCTATATAAATTATTAATTTATATAATAAATCAGATTATATAAAAAAATATTACCACAAAAAAATATTACTTTTATTATTTTTTTTTAAAAATAATAGCTATTATAATAAATCAAGACCACATAACAAACTATAGATTATAAATTATAGATTAAATTTTAATAAAACCATAAACCACAAATTACTTAAATAATATATTAATGTATCTCTACTATTTTATATATTAAGATATTATATATATAATTAGCTTATTTTATTTTGAGATTAATAACTTCTTTTTTAAAAACTATTAATCAACACCTAAACTATAGTATTTTAATAATTAGTCTATTTATTATTATTATTGTATATATTTTATTCTAATAGTTATTATTGTATTTAATATATATTTATCTTTTAGTATTAAAAATCTATACAATAATAACTAAGAATCAAAAACTTCAAAATAAAATATATTTAACCTAATTCTAAACCAAAATATAACACTTTAATTAATCACTCTTAATAAACAAGAAAAAGTAATAAATATATAACAACTCTTAATATAATTTATAAATTCTCTTTAATATATAAAAATAAAATAGAATTCTACAATATAAAACTATAAAAATATCTTATAAATAACAATAATTTTAAATCAGTATTAGATAGTAAAAACAACAAATACAAAAAATCTATTAATAATTTATATATTTAAAATATATATAAACAAAGAATAATTATAACAATAACTTAAACAATATTATATATATAAAAAAATAATAATATAAATTTTAATCCTCTTAAAATAACTAATAAATATATAAATAATCTACAAAAATACTAAAACAAATTAATAGTAAATATCAGAATATAAATCTTAAAAAAAATAAATAATATTATATTAAAAAATAATACTAAATAAAAATTAAAATAAAATCTTAAAATAATATAATAAAAAATTATTATAATATACCAACAACATATATAAATAGTTTTAATAATAATTAATAATATTAAAACAATTATATTAAGAAATTTTAAAAAAATAATACAATATAAAAAAACTTTAGTTAATATTTAAATAAATAATATTATTATTCAAAAACTTTCACCACTTACTATATCTAAATTTATACAAACTAATAAATTAAGAATTTAAAAAATAGAAAACCTAACTACCTCTATAGTAATATCTAATAAAATACCAAAAATAAAAAATCTAATTAAATATAAAAAATAACTTAAAAAACTTAATTAATTTTTTAACTAGCTTAGTAACTATTTTTTTTTCTATTTTAAATAATTTCTTATAAAACAATATAAGATTTTTTTTTATAAAAATATATTTTAAAAAAAATATCTTCAATATTTATCTATTATATAAATAAATATATAATAAAATAGTAAAAAAAAACTATAAAATAAAAATCTTAAAAATTAAGAAGATTAACAATTTTCTAGAATTTATAAAATATTTTAAATAAAAATATAGATATAAGAATAAAACTAAAAAAACTCTTAAAAAACTTAACTAATTTAAATAAATTAGATTTGTATAGACCTTTTTTTAATAATTTAATTAATATATATTTTTTACTAATTATAATGATAAAACTCTGTTTTATAAAACCAAAAAAAAATTAAAATTTAATTTAAAAATAAAAATTATTAAATAAAAATTTATTAATAAGAATATTAACTAGTATAATATATAAACTATAGTAATTAAATTTAATAATATATTATATCATTTTTAGAAAAATATTTATTAGAAGAAATTATATTATAATCTAAATAAATATAATTTTAATAAATATATTAAAAAATCTTAGTAAAATTAAATTAAGATTAGAAAATTTTCTTAAAAACTAAATAAGATATAAAGGCTAAAATTTATAGATTTTAATATAATTTAATATTAAAAATTTAAGAAATCTAATACACCTCTCCATTATTAGTATAATAAAGTAGGATATATTAAAAAGGATTGTTCTAAGAATAAAAAAAAAAGGAATTTCTAGAAATACCTCTAGTAGGAATAGAAATTTAGGATGATATAATGATTTTTATCTCTATAAAATTTTAAAATAGTTATAAATAAAATTTAAAGATTTATATATTTTAGAACTAAATTTATTTAGTGTTAGGATATTATATAAGAAATTAATATAATTATTAAATAAAATTCTATATTATTTAAAAATATAGAATTAAAAAAAAATAAACTTAATTAATTAAAAAATAACCTAACACTAAGATTTTATTTAATATATAAAAAAAGTTTAAATAGATGTTTATAAGAAAAATACTAAAATAATAAAGAAATTTTTATAAAAGTAATCTAAATATTGCTTATTTTAATTATATTTTTAAAACAATTTAATTAATTATAATAAGAATTAATCTCTAGAAATCCTAAAATTTATTATAAAGAATATTATATAAAAGAAGGATAGAAATTAGAAATTATGAATAAAAATATTAGAAAAATTATTTTATAGGTAGTTTTTTTTTAATACTGTACTTAACTATATAAATAATAGAGTTATATAATATATAGATTTACCATCTTAATTAAAAAAAAAATAATATATAAAATATTAAAAATTAATGTCTACCAAAATTACAAATAAATTGAAGAGATAGATATTGTTAGATAATAAGATACTATAAAAAAATAATAAAATATTTATTAATTCTATTAAAAGACTACCTATTAATATATAATTTAGGAGTATAAATAGTCTTTTATTAATGAATAAAAAAAATACTAGCTATAAACTAAAAATAATAAAAACCCACTAACGTATTCCACAAGCGAGCGGACCACACAAGCGAGTGGACCACTTCTTAACACTGGTGTGATTACTCCTCTTCTATACTATATTATTTCTATAATTACTATTATGGCTGCTACTATAACTGAATTTTAAGTTATTTTAGTTATTAAAGCTCTGGAAAAAAATTAAAAATTAAATATTTGAGTTATTGTTAAATTTTATAATATCTTTTATACTATTCTATTATACTAGTATAATGGTTATATTTTAAAAATAAATAATACTTCTAAATTATAAAATCTTATAAAATTAGAAGAGGATGTTATTGTTTAATATATATTTGAATTATTTATGTGGTTTTTTTATTTTAGGTTAGGTAGTATGGAAGATATGATTAACTAGCTGTTGTTGATATATATTAGTAATAATATATAATATATTAGTAAAAATTGGGTGATAAATTTTATAAAATATTGTTTAGAATTTTAGATGTGTTTGTCTAGAAAGTATGATTACTAGTAAGTTAAATATAAAGATCTAGATTTTATTTAAAAGTAGTTTTAGTTTTTATAAATAATAAAAGTAAAATATAGTATTATAGATAGTAATATCTATAATTTTGATAAAATAAGTTTTGTAATGGGTATGATTTTTATAATTATAGTTATTATAAGAGCTGAAATATGTGATAAAATTAAATTAATATAGCCTGGGAATTGTGAATGGGTAATAGTTATTTAAAGGATAAGTGTAGAAGGTTGGGTAGTACTATTATTTATTATTTTAATTGGTTAATACTATTTAGTTAGCTGGTATATAAAGATTAATTTACTAAATAACTGGGCTATTATACTCTCTAATAATAGTTAGATAATAAATAAGGTTGTTATAAAGTAATTAAAGTATTTTAATTATTTTATAGTATAATGTTGTATTTTAGACTATTGGTTATTAATTTTAAATGGTTATAATAATTACTACTTAGTATCTTTTAAATTTTACTATTAAAAGTATAAGATTATTATAATCTATATATTACTATATTCTTCATATCTTTTTCAGTTATTAGATGTTAGGTATTTTAGACTATTGAAGTAGGTGTATAGTTACTAGGTGGAGGATTTAATATATATATATATTAACTATATTAGTAAATTAGAGTTTTTCTTTAGGTTTTATAAGATATTTACTAACGTCAACAATAAGCGACTGGACCAGACAAGCGACCGGACCACCCCCCTTGTATATTTCTTTAATTTAATATAAAAAAAATTTAAAAAAATATTTTTAGATTTGTAATAGTTTATATAAACAAGATTAATTTTATTCTAATTTTAAATTAATTATTGATTAAGTTATCAATAAAAAGTGTTTTGGTAGGGTGTTGGTTTATATGGGGTGGTCCGCTCGCTTGTGTGGTCCGCTCGCTTGTGGAATACGTTACTATAATAATATCTAAAAATATATATAATAGTTTTATTAGAGCTAGTATTATACCTTATAATTCTGATAAAGTTTTTTTAAAGTTAGATATATAGCTATTAGTGTTTACTTTAATAAATTTATATTTTAATACTATAAATATAGTAACTACCTGGATAATAAAAACCCTAATAAATCTTTTAAAAACTAGCTTATAATTAGAATTTATTAAAAATTAGATTATTTAGTATTAAGATAGTTTTTTAATATTGTTATTAGCTACTATAGACTAATTCATTAAAGGAGTGTAGATAATAATACACTAGTTAGTGCTTATATAAATAAAGAATATAATATTGTGTTTTGCTAATGAGGTATTAAGTAAGTGTTAGTAAATGAAAAGATAGTATATATAATATAGAGATATATTTACTATATATTAGGCTAATAAAATCTTAGATAATAATGCTGTAAGTAGGCAGGGTGAGTAGGTAGGATGTTTAAATTGTTGGAGTAGTCTCTAGTTAGAGGCTATTTCTAAAAAAATAATTTATTATAGTAGTTATAATAAATCTAGATATAATATTTAAATATATTAATAAATATTTTAAATATATAATTAAGTGAACTAGTATATATATAGTCTAGTGTAATGATAGTGTGGTTGTAAAGCTGATATTTTTGCTGAGGTGGGGTATTGAGGTGGTCTGCTCGCTTGTGTGGTCCGCTCGCTTGTGGAATACGTTATAATATAATCCTAAAAATAAAAAATAGTTCTTTAAAAATATAGAATATCTTTTATATATAAAATAAAGATACTAGTTTTGTTAATAAGATAGTATTAATATATAATAATATAGATATTTTAATTTTTATAATAATTATTATAATAAATAAGTATATTAATATTAGTATTTCCTATATTTAAACTATATTAAAGAAAGATTGTTATAAGAAATTTTTAATACTTTTAAATATATTTATTGTATTAAATATTTTAGAATATAATCTAAATACTATAACGTCAAAGATAAGCGAGCGAGCCGGACAAGCGAGCGAGCCACCTCTGGCCGCCTACGGACCCCTTTACCTTCACCACCACATATTTCAACAACTATAACAATGGCTATCTTTATGACTGAATTACGTATAAATATAGCTATTTAAGTTTTGGAAAAAGATATAGCTTTAAGTATCAGGGCCGCTGTAAAGTTATATAATGTCCTCTGGTCTATCCTTATCCATTAGTGTAAAGGCTGTATCTCTAGGGCAGATAGTACTCTAAAATTGCAAAATCTTACAAATTTAGAAGAGGATATTATTGTTTAGTATATATTTAAGCTATATACGTGGTTTTTTTATCTTAAGTTAAATAATATAGAAGATATGGCCAACTAGTTGCTGTTGATGTGTAGCAACAATAGTATGTGATGTGTTGGTAAGAAATAGGCTGGTAATTTTATCAAATACCACCCAGAGCTATAAACATGTTTATCTAAGAAGTATGATTACCAATAAATAAAATACGAAAATCTTACACTTATTAATAAGTGGTTTTAGCTAGTCAAGATTGTAAAAACCAAATATAGCATTACAAACAACAACATCTATAACTTTGACAAGACTAGCTTCACAATAAACATAATATCTACAACCACTATTATCACAAATACCAAATCACACAATAAAACAAAGCTAGCACAGCCTGGAAACCACAAATAAGCAACAATTATCCAGGAGGTAGATGTAGAAAATTAGGCATTACCACCATTCATTATCTTTATTAGGTAGTACCATCTAATTAGCTAGTATACAGCAACCAAACTACCAGCAGATTAAGTTATTACATTTTCCAATAACAACTAAACAACAAACAAGCTCACTCTACAATAACTACAACACTTCAATAAATTTATAGCACAACACTACTATTCAGACTACCAACTATTAATCCTAAATAATTACAAAAGCCATTATTCAGCTGCTTTCAAGCTGTACTACCAGAAGCACAAGATTATCACAATCTGTATGCCGCTGCATTCATCACATATCTTCCAGCCATTGGATATTGGCTGCTTTGGGCCTGCTTTAGTTTGGGCCACTAAAGCAGGCATATAGCAAGGAAGTAGAGAACTTAATACACACACACATCAACCATATCTCTAAACTGAAGTTTCTCTCCAGATTTCACAAAGTATTTACTACTGCAATAACACCTAAAAACATACACAACAACTTTACTAGAGCTAGTATTATACCTTATAACCCAAACAAAATTTTATTAAAACTAGATATACAATTGCTAACAGCCACTCCAGTAAATTTACACCCAAGTACCACAAATACAGAAGCTACCTAGACTACAAAAACACTATTAAATCTATCAGAAGCTAGCCTACAAGCAGGCCTAATTAAAAACTAGATTACCCAATACCAGAATACCTCTCCTACATCATTACTAGCAGCTATAGACCAGCTATCTAAAGAGGTGCAAACAATAATACACTAAATAGCGCTTATACACACGGAGAACACAACACTTCACTCCACAAATAAGCTACTAAGCAAGCACCAGCAGCTGAAAAGACAGCATATACAGCATAAGGGCACACTTACTATACACCAGACTAACAGAATCCTAGACAGCAATACTATAGACAAAATAGTTAAGCAACCAGCACCTCCAAAACACCAGCACACCCCCCAGCCAAAAGCTACCTCTACACACATACACCACTATGGTAATTATAACAAGCCTAAACATAACATTCAAACATACCAGCAGGCATCTTAAGCATATATATAAACTATTTGACATATATCTAAGCTAGCATAATAGCAATATGGTGGTGAAGCCAGTGTTTTTGTTGGGGTGGGGTGGTGAGGTGGCTCGCTCGCTTGTCCGGCTCGCTCGCTTATCTTTGACGTTAAATATATTTATAATAATATTAAGTAAGGAGAATAGAAAGAAATCCTAGAAATATAATAAATTAATAAATATACTATAACCCAAATCAAAAAATTTATATAAATATATCAAAATTATAAAAAAATATATAAAAAACCAATAAACAAAAATAATAATTCTAAAAAAATAAAATATACTATTAATAGTAAATTTAATAAATTACTATATATATTATATATTATTTATACCTTAACCTTCAAAATATTTGAAAAATAAGAATAATATTTAAAAAATTATTTTAACTAAAAATATGATAATAAAAATCTAAAAACTAAAACAAAATATTTTTATAAAAATTATATATAATACTTTTAAACTTATAAAAAAAAATTAATATTATAATTATCTATATTTAGCAAGAAAGAAATATATTTACTATCTAAATTGTTTTTATAACTTTAATAAACTTAAAATTTACAGATAATATATTAAATAATATTATAAATAAAAGAATTAATATTATTTTTATTAGAAATATTTTAAAAATAACTTTATTAATTAATAAATAAAAAAAAAAAATATTTTATAAAAATATAATAAAAAATAATTAATAGTCTAAACTATAAATTAAAAAACTAGATATACTTTAAAACTAATAGAAATATATTAAAAGAAGAAATCTAAATTTTTATAAAAAACTTACTTTTATTTTATTTATATTTAGAAAATTTATAAAAATCTTGATTAATAGTAGAGTAGAAAAAAACTATATTTCTACTATATTAATATAAAAATATTAATTTAAAATATAATAAAAATTTAATATTTATTAAATAATTATTTTTTTATACTAAATATTAGGATAAGTTATCTAAAAAATTATCTTTAAATTATTTATTAATAAATATTTAAAAGAATATATTATTGATATTTTAGATTTTTTAGAAAATATTTTATTAATTTTAAGATTTTTATAATTAATAAAATACAACTTTAGTATTAACTAAAGAAAAAAAAAATTCTTTTTTAATAATTATAATTATTAGAAAATTATAAAAAACTAATTAAATAATAAAAATATTTATAAAGAAATGTACTTATAACTTATTATATATTTATTTAATAAAACAATCCAAAATAAATATAAGTATAAATTAAATATTTTATAAAAAATATAGATTTAAATTAGAAATTTATATATAACTTTAAAAATAATAAATATTTTTAAATAGATATTTAAAAAAGTACAAAATATTTTTTAGTGTATATTAAAAAAATAAATTATATTTAAAATTAATTTATTTAAATATTTAATATTTTTATAAGAAGGGATGTAATTTAGATTTATATTTATTTATAAATATATTAATTAAGAAGTAGTAATATTTTATAAATATATTAAAAAAAAATTTTAAAACTAAATATATATAATTTTCTAATTTATTAGTAGAATATTCTATTTTATTTATGTTATGGGATAACAGCGCAACACCCGAAAATCCTATACAGACCGGATTCCCATACAGATACCTAGTCCATATAGTATACAAAATAATGGTGTATTTATATACTATATAAAATAGACTTCTATACAAAATATATATTTATATAGACTTACTTTATATAAACAACTAATTTATATAATATATCCAACTATATAAATAATAAAACTATATAGATAATAAGATTATATAAAATCTTAGACTATATAGAGGAATATTATTATAAAAGAATATTATTTTTATTATTTTTTTTTAAAAATAATAGCTATTATAATGAGTTAAGATTATGTAATAAACTATAGATTATAGATTATAAATTAGTTTTTAATAAAATTATAAATTATAAGCTATTTAAGTAATATATTAATATATTTTTACTATTTTATATATTAAAATATTATATATATAATTAGTATATTTTATTTTAGGATTGATAGTTTTTTTTCTAAGAACTATTAATTAATATCTAAATTTTAGTATCTTAATAATTAGTTTATTTATTATTGTTGTTATATATTTTATTCTAATAGTTATTATTATATTTAATATATACTTATCTTCTACTATTAAAAATATGTATAGTAGTGATTGAGAGTCAGGGATTTCAGAGTGAAGTGCATTTGACCCGGTCTTGGGCTGAAGTGTAACAATTTATAAAGAAAAAGGATTCTAAGAAATTATAAATTTATATTAATTATTAAATTTTTAATATAATAATTATTAAAAATAGAGGATCTTTACCTCTTATTAATAAATTTTTTAATAAAATATTAGATATTATTATTTATATAAAATTTAACTTTACTAATATATATTATAATATTAAGATTAACCCTAAAAAAGAATAAAAAACTGTTTTTAGAATTAGATATAGATTATTTAAATATTTAATTATATTATTTAGATTAATTAATATGTCTATAATTTTTTAAATATTTATAAATCATATTTTATAATAATATATTAATAATATATATATAATATATCTAAATAATATCTTTATTTATAATAAAAATCTTTTAAAATTTTAAAAATATATTAATTAAATTTTCAAAACTTTAAATTAATATAAACTCAAAATTAAACCAGAAAAATTTAAATTCAAAATAACTAAAATTAAATTTCTAAAAACTATTATTATTTTTATAATATAAAAATAGATTTAAAGAAAATATAAGTTATATAAAACTAACTAATACTAAAAATACTTAAAAAAATATAAATTTTTTTAAAATTATATAATTATTATTAATAATTTATTTAAAAATATAACTACCTAGCAATTACCCTCTCAAAATTAATTAAAAAAAATATCTATTGTAAAATAACAAAAAAAAAATTAAAATTTTTTAAATACTAAAAAAAACATTTATTTTAACACCTATTCTTAAACTTTATAACTTAGAATTATTAATATAAATAAAAATTAATATTTTTATAATAACTTTAAAAACTTATTTATTATAAAAATAATTTAATTAAAAATAGTATCTAATTATCTACCTATTATATAAATTTAATATTATAGAAATAAGATATTCTATATATAATAAAAAATTTATAACTATTTTATATATTTATAAAAAATAGAGAGTTTATTTACAAACTATAAAATTATTTAAGGTATTTTTAGATTATAAAAATTTTATATATTTTTAATAATAAAAGAACTTAATAGATATTAAATTTAATAATAAAAAATACTTAATAAATATAATATAAAAATTATCTATTTTAAAAAAAAAGAAAATATTAAAATAAATATTATCAACCAACAATTAAACCTAATAAAAAATATTTTTATAGATAAAAAAATAATTCTAGAATAATAAAAAAATATTATTATTATTAATAAAAAATTTAATATTATTATTTATAAAATAAAATTAAAAATAGTTATCTAATTTAAGAAAAACTACTAAAAAAATATAATAATAAAAAAAATATTATAAAATCCTAAAGAAATTACTATCTTTTTTTTAATAAAAAATAAATATATTTTTGTTAAAAATCTTTTTTATATCTTAAATAAGAAAATATAATTTAAAATCTTATAACGTCAATGATAAGCGAACGGATCAGACAAGCGAGTGGATCACCTTACCACACCTACATACCTACCATTCCTCTTATACCTTATATCTCTATAACTACTGTAATGCCTGCCTTTATAACTAAATCTAAAATTCTTCTAGCTATTAAAATTATAAAAAAAAACTAAGAATTAAGTATTTAAATTGTTGTTAAATATTATAATATTCTTTATATTACCTTAGTCTACTAATATAATAGCTGTTTTTTATGATATAACAATATCTTTAAATTATAAAATTTTATAAAATTGAAGAAGGATGTTATTGTTTAATATATATTTAAATTATATATATGATTTTTTTATTTTAGGCTAGATAATATAGAAGATATGGTTAATTAGCTGCTACTAGTATATAATAATAATAGTATATGATATATTAGTAAAAAATAGACTAATAACTTTGTTAAATATTGTTTAAAGTTATAAATATGTTTATTTAAGAAATATAACTATTAGTAAATAAAATACAAAGATCCTGTATTTATTAGTAAGTGGTTTTAGTTAATAGAGATTGTAAAAACCAAGTATAGTATTATAAATAATAATATTTATAATTTTGATAAAACTAGCTTTGTAATAGATATAATATCTATAACTACTATTATTATAGGTGTTGAAATATATAATAAAGCTAAGCTAATATAATCTAAGAATTGTAAATAGGTAATAGTTATTTAGAGAATAGATATAAAAGGTTGGGTAGTGCTGCCATTTATTATCTTTGCTAGGTAATATTATTTAACTAGTTGGTATATAGTAATAAAATTATTAATAGATTGGATTATTATGTTTTTTAATAATAGTTAGATAATAAATAAACTTGTTTTATAATGGTTAAAGTATTTTAATAAATTTATAATATAGTATTATATTTTAGATTACTAGCTATTAGTCTTAAATAATTATAAAAACCACTATTTTATTACTTTTAAATTATATTATCAGAAATATAAGATTGTTATAATCTATATACTACTGTATTCATCACATATTTTTTAGTTATTGGATATTAGCTGTTTTAAGCTATTAAAACAGATATATAGTCATAAAATAAAGAACTTAATATATATATATATTAACTATATTTTTAAACTAGAGTTTTTTACTAAGTTTTATAAAGTATTTATTATTATAATAATACTTAAAAATATATATAGTAATTTTACTAAAACTAGTATTATACTTTATAATTTTGATAAAATTTTATTAAAGCTAGATATATAGTTACTAATAGTTACTCTAGCAAATTTATATCCAAGTACTATGAATATAACAACTACCTAAATTATAAAAACATTATTAAACCCATTAAAGACTAATCTATAAATAAACTTAATTAAAAACTAGATTACCTAATACCAAAATAACTCTCTTATATTACTACTAATAATTATAAACTAACTATCTAAAAGGATATAAACTATAATATATTAATTAGTACTTATATATATAAAGAACACAACACTATACTCTACTAATAAAGTATTAAATAAATAATAATAAATAAAAAAATAATATATACAACATAAAAATATATTTATTATATACTAAATAAATAATATACTAAACTAAAATACCATAAATAAATAATATAAACAGATAAAACTAAAAAACTATTAAAATAATATATAATTAGAAGAAGACTTTAAAAAGATATTACACTATAGTTAATATAGTAAAGCTAGATATAATATTTAAATATATCAAGAAATATCTTAAATATATAAATAAATTATTTAATATATATCTAACCTAAAGCTATAATATTATAATAATAAAATTAATATTTTTGTTAAGATGGGGTGGTGAGGTGATCCGCTCGCTTGTCTGATCCGTTTGCTTATCATTGACGTTAAGTATATTATAATATATTTATATATAGATATTTAGAAATTAAAAGAATATAAGAATTTATTATATAATAATATTTTTAGTTTAAAATAAGATAATAAATTAAGAAATATATTAAAATTTATAATCTATATTTAAAAAATAAATTAGCAAAATATATATTATATGGATATTTATAACTAAATAAAATATTAATTAAATTATTTTAAATTATAATTTATAATTTTATATAAAAATTATTATATTTAAAAGATCCTTTAATAAATTAAATATATAATAAAATTTTGATTATTATTTATAAATTTATTAAAATTATTATTTTAAAATTATGGAATAATTTTTTAGAAGTAGAACAATTTTTGATAATTTATAATAAATAAATATTTAGTTAATATAGATTATAAAAAAAAAATTTTATAATAAAAAAATTTTTTTTTAATAGTAAATACTAAAAATATATTATAAATTTATTAGATATTAAATTTAATATAGTGATTAAGGGAAGAGCTTAAACTAATAGAGTATTAAAATAAATAATTTAAATAGTTAAAATTTATTTTAGATTATTTTTTAATTATATATAGAATAATTAGATAAAACTACTATTTATAATAAAATTTATTTATAATTTATTAAAATATTTAATAATAAATTATACTTTTTATCAAGTATTATAAGGTTGGAATCTATAAACTATATAATTAATTTCATTTATAACAGAAGAAATATCTAATATTAAAGAATATTCTAAATTTATAAATAAATTATATAAATATTTAAAAAATAATTTAGATTTTGTAGCTAAAATTATATCTTATTATTTTAATAAGAGAAAAATGAAAATATTTTTTTTAAAGAAAGAAGATAAAGTATATTTATTTATAAAAAATATTAAAATTAAAAAATTTAATCAAAAATTTGATTTCTAAAAATTTAGATTATAACGTATTCCACAAGCGAGCGGACCACACAAGCGAGCGGACCACCCCATATAAACCAACACCCTACCAAAACACTTTTTATTGATAACTTAATCAATAATTAATTTAAAATTAGAATAAAATTAATCTTGTTTATATAAACTATTACAAATCTAAAAATATTTTTTTAAATTTTTTTTATATTAAATTAAAGAAATATACAAGGGGGGTGGTCCGGTCGCTTGTCTGGTCCAGTCGCTTATTGTTGACGTTATATTATAATTAAAAAATTAAATAAATATTTTTTTGAATTTTATATTTTTGGAAATTTAAGAATTTATAAAATATTTTATATTATTTTATTTAAGTTTGTATTAAATAGATTTAAAAAAAAGTAAATAATTTAAAAATGAAGAAAAATAACTATAATAAATATAAAATTAAAAGAATTTTAAACGATAGAAAAAATCTAGAAATATTAATTAATAAATTTTTAATTAAATAAAAAAACTATCTATTGGAGAAAGATTTATAATAATTAAAAGATAATTATTTATTGGAGTTTATTAAATAATATTTTAATAAATTAGATATTTATTAAATAAAGTAAGATCTATTATTATAATAATTTAAAAAAAATTTAAAAAGAAATATTAAAATATAAAAAATTAATTATAATAATTATATTAAAAAGAATTTATTTTATTTTAAAATAATATTTTTTAATATTAAAATTATTATTAGATATAAAAAATTTATATATATATAGAATTTATTTTTTTTCTAAAATATAAATTAATTTATTTATAATTTTATATATATTATTATAATAATGAGTAATTTTGTTTGAGGTATTAGTATTTGCTCTAACTTTAAAATAAAAATATGGTATAGTTAATTTAAGAGTTAGTGTCTATTAATAATTAAAATAAATAAGATATACTATTGTTATATTAAAAAAAGATAAAAAAATAAAAATAATAAAAAAATAAAATATTAAGATTTGTATTATTGCTATTTAGAAAAATTTTAAAATTAAAAGATTTTAGATTTTAAATATTTTTTAGAGATATTTTAATATTATATTTAAGAGTTTCTTGTTCTTCTATAGACTCTTTTTTCTTAATATATTATTTTACCTAGTTTATTATTAAGAAATAATATCTCTTTTTTAATATAAAAAATTTGTAAAGATATTTTAATAGCTTTAGAAATAGTTTTTAGAAACTCAGCCTGTTTGATTTTTAAGGATTTTAATTTCTCTTTCTTTTTTTAGATCTAATAAAGGATTTGATTGGTTATAATTATATTAGTACTAAATTAGTATAGGAACCTAGAAAAAAATAAAAAATCTATACTTAGAAATTATAATATAATTAATATTAAGATGAATGTAGAATATGTATTTTTGATCTTAAATAAGAAAAATAAAATAATTAATACTCTTTTTATTAACGTATTCCACAAGCGAGCGGACCACACAAGCGAGCGGACCACCTCAACACCCCACCCCAGCAAAAACACTAGCTTTACAGTTATACTACTATTATACTAGGTTATATATATGCTAGTTTGCTTGGTTATATATTTAAAATATCTGTTGGTATGTTTAAATATTATATCTAAGTTTATTATAATTATTATAGTAAATTATCTTTCTAGAAGTAGCTTCTAGTTAAGGATTATTCTGATAGTTTAAACATTTTATTTATTTATTTTATTTACTTATAATATTATTATCTAAGATTTTACTAGCCTAGTATATAATAAATATATCTTTATATTATATATATTATCTTTTTGCCTGTTAGTATTTACTTAATATCTTATTAATAGAATGTAGTATTATATTCTCTACTTATATAAGTACTAACTAGTACATTATTATCTACACCTTTTTAGTAAATTAGTTTACAGCAGCTAATAATAATATTAAAAAACTATCTTAATACTAAATAATCTAATTTTTAATAAATTTTAATTATAGATTAGTTTTTGAAGGATTTATTGGGGTTTTTGTTGTCTAAGTAATTACTATATTTGCAGTATTAAAATATAAATTTATTAAAATAAATACTAGTAGTTACATATCTAACTTTAAAAAGACCCTATTAAAATTATAAAATATAATATTAGCTCTAATAAAGCTACTATATATATTCTTAGATATTATTATAATAATAAATATCTTATAAAACTTAAAGAGAAACTCTAGTTTATTGATATAGTTGATATATATATATATTAAATCTTTTACCTAGTAACTATATACCTGTTTTAATAGTCTAAAACACCCAATATCTAATAATTGAAAAAAATATGAAGAATATAGTAGTATATAAACTATAATAATCTTATATTTTTAATAATAAAACTTAAAAGATATTAAATAGTAGTTATTATAACTATCTAGGATTAATAACCAATAGTCTAAAATATAATATCACACTATAAAATAATTAAAATATTTTAATTACTCTATAGTAATTTTATTTATTATCTAACTATTATTAGAAAATATAATAATCTAATTATTTGGTAAATTAGTCTTTATATATTAATTAACTAAATAGTATTAGTTAGCTAAAATAATAAATAGTAGTACTACCCAACCTTCTATACCTATCTTTTAAATAATTATTGCCCATTTATGATTCCTAGGCTATACCAACTTAGCTTTATCATATATTTCAGCTCCTATAATAATCATAATTATAGAAATCATACCTATTATAAAGTTTATCTTATTAAAATTATAAATATTATTGTTTATAATACTATACTTTACTTTTATTATTTGTAAAAACTAAAACTACTTTTAAATAAAATCTAGGTTTTTATATTTAATTTGCTAATAATCATATTTTTTAAATAAATATATTTGAAACTTTAGATAGTATTTTACAAAGTTTACTATTTAATTCTTATCAATATATTATATACTATTACCAGTATATATTAATAATAACTAGTTAACTATATCTTCTATACTATTTAATCTAAAATAAAAAAACTATATAAATAACTTAAATATATATTAAATAATAATATCCTTTTCTAATTTTATAAGGTTTTGTGATTTAAAGATACTATCTGCTTTCAAAGTACAGCCATTATATCAATATAATAGAATAATATAAAAGATATCATAAAGCTTAATAGTAGCTTAAATATTTAATTTTTAATCTTTTTCCAAAACTTTAATAACTAGAATAACTCAAGATTTAGTCATAATAATAGCCATAATAATAATTATAGAGATAATATAATGCAGAAGAGGAGTAGTTACATTGGTGTTGAGAGATGGTCCGCTCGCTTATGTGGTCCGCTCGCTTGTGGAATACGTTATAGGATTTATATATAATAGTAAGATATTAATTTTATTTTTTAATTTGATAAGTTTGTTTGTGATGATGATTAGAGATAGATTTTTATAATAATCTATAGGTATGTTGAAAAAATAATAGAAAATTATATTAAAAAGAATTAATTATAAAAAAAAAAGAAAATATGGTGAAGAAATTATTTGATTGAAAGTTATATTATTTAAATTATATAATTATATTATATATAAAAATTTATATTGTTTTTTTTTATACTATTTATATCTATATTTGAATTAATGTATTATTAATTCTTGTAGGGGAGGAGAATAGTGTTATAGGATAATAGTGTAATATCTGAATATCCTATATAAATTAGATTTTTATATAAATATTTAGTCTATATAGTATGTAAAATAATGGTGTATCTATGTATTATATAAAATGGATTCTTATATAGGATATATGATTATATAGATTTATTCTATATAGATTATTAATTTATATAGTAGACTGGACTATGTAGAGAGATATTGTTATAAAAAAATATTATTTTTATTATTTTTTTTTAAAGTAATAGTTATTATGATAAATTAAGATTATGTGATAGGCTGTAAATTATAGATTGTAGATTAAATTTTAGTAGAGTTATGAGTTATAAATTATTTAGATAATATATTAATATATTTTTACTATTTTATATATTAAGATATTGTATATATAATTAGTTTGTTTTATTTTGAAATTAATAGTTTTTCTCTTGAGAATTATTGGTTAATATCTAAATTATAGTATTTTAATAGCTAGTTTATTTATTATTATTGTTATATATTTTATTCTAATAGTTATTATTGTATTTGATATATACTTATTTTCTATTATTAAGAACCTGTATAATAGTGACTGAGAGTCAGGGACTTCAGAGTGAAGTGTGTTCGACCCGGTTCTGGGCCGAAGTGTAACAAATATATATTATATAAATATTTATAATTAAATAAAATATTTATTAAATTATTTTAAATTATTATTTATAATTTTATATAAAAATTATTTTATTTAAGAAATTTTTTAATAAACTAAATTTATAATAAAATTTTAATTATTATTTATAGCTTAATTAAAATTATTATCCTAAAATTTTAAAATAATTTTTAGAAAATAAAACAATTTTTAATAATATATAATAAATAGATATTTAATTAATATAAATTATAAAAAAAATATATTTAACATCAATGATAAGCGAGCGGACAATACAAGCAAACAGACACCCTCCCCACCCCACTCCAATAAAAATATTAGCTATACTACTACTAGTATATAGTTTTCTGGCCTAGACATAGTAAACTATTTATTTAGGCTTTGAAGATGTCTGTTGGTATGTTTGAATATTATGCCCAGATTTGCTGCAGTTGCTATAGTGATATATATATATAGTAGTAGTCTCTGGCTGGGGGATATATTAATATTTTGGGGGTGTTGGCTGCTTAACTACTTCATCTATAGTATTGTTACCTAGGATTCTGTCAACCTAGTATATAGTAAATGTGTCTTTATATTATATATGCTATTTTTTCAGTTGCTAGTGCTTATTTAGCAGCTTATTTACAAAACAAAGTATTATATTTTCCACATATATAAATGCCATTTGGTGTATTATTGTCTACACCTCTTTAAATAGCTAGTCTATAACTACTAGTAATAATATAAAAAAACTATTCTAATATTAAATAATCTAATTTTTGATTAGATCTGTTTGTAGGTTTATTTTTAATAAGTTTAATGGTGTTTTTGTAGTTTAGATAGCTGTTGTATTTATAATACTTAAATATAAATTTACTAGAATAATTATTAGTAACTATATATCTAGCTTTAATAGAATTTTATCAGGGTTATAAGGTATAATGCTAGTTCTAGTAAAGTTACTATATATATTTTTAGGTATTATTGTGGTAATAAATATTTTATAAAATCTAGAGAGAAATTTTAGTTTGGAGATGTGATTAATATATATATATATTAAATTCTCTATTTTATAATTATATACTTGTTTTAATAGTCTAAAGTAGCCAATATCTAATAACTAAAGAATATGTAATGAATATAATGGTATGTAGATTATAATAATCTTATATTTCTGGTAATATAGTTTAAAGGTAGTTAAGTAATAGCTTTTATAACTATCTAAGATTAATAGTTGGTAGTCTGAAAAACAGTACTATACTATAAATTTATCAAAATATTTTAATTATTATAGAGTAAGCTTATTTGTTATTCAACTATTATCAAAAAGCATAATAACTTAATCTATTAATAATTTAATCACTATATACTAATTAACTAGATAGTATTACCTAATAAAGATAATGAATAATGGTATTATCTAATTTTTTGTATCTATTCTCTAAATAATTATTGTTTATTTGTGGTTTTTAAGTTATACTAGCTTAGTTTTATTGTATGTTTTAGCTTCTATAATAATAATAATTATAGATATTATATTTATTATAAAGTCAGTCTTATCAAAATTATAAATATTATTATTTATAATACTGTATTTAGTTTTTATAGTTTTTATTAGCTGAAATTACTTACTAATAAGCACAGGATCTTTGTATTTTGTTTATTAATAATTATACTTTTTGAATAAATATGTTTATAGTTCTGGGTAACATTTAATGAAGTTATTAGTCCATCTTTTATTGATATGTTATATACTATTGTTGCTATGTACTAATAATAGCAGCTAATTGGCCATATCTTTCATACTACCTAGTCTAAGATAAAAAGATTGTATATATAGCTCAAATATATATTAAATAATAGTATCCTCTTCTAATTCTATAAGATTTTATGATTTGAGGATGCTGTTATATTATAAAGAATAACTACTATATTGGTATAGGAGAGTTGTTCTTAGAACACTATATGTTTTAATAGCAGCCAGGATATTTAAATTTTTATTTTTTTCTAAAGCTTTAATAGCCAGAGTAATATGAGATTTAGCTATAAAAGTAGTTATTATAATAGTAGTAGTGGTATATGATGCCAGAGGTAGAAGGATGTATAGGTGTTTGGTGGGGTGTCCGCTCGCTTGTACTGTCCGCTCGCTTATCGTTGACGTTATAATAAAAAATTTTTTTTTTTAATAATAAATATCAAAAATATATTATAAATATTTTAAATATTAAATTTAATATAATAATTAAAAAAAAAATTTTAAATTAATAAAATTTCTAAATAAAAAATTTAAACAATTAAAATTTATTTTAAATTATTTTTTAATTATATATAAAATAATTAAATAAAACTATTAACGTGTATGATAAGCAACCGGATCAGACAAGCAACCGGATCACCCCACTCAGTCAAACACCCCACCAAACACCTTTTATTTAATATTATAATAAATATCTATTATAAAATTATAAAAAAAAATACTTTAAAATAAATATATATTCAAAGAGATTAATTATCATTTTTTTAATTTTTTAATATTAATATTAAATTAATAATAATTATTTTAAATATTATAAAAAATAATACAAATTTTTAGGTGTTTGACTGTAAATATCTAAGTAATTTATAAATAAAAATTTTTAAAAATTGAAGATATAATAAATTATTATATAATATAGGATTATAGAGAGTTTTAGTTTATTATATTAAAAATTAAGCTTAATAAAAGTGGTTAAAGTTGGTATAATATATTAATAATATACTAGTTATTTTTGTAAATAATTATATATAAAAATATTATAAAAAAAATTAAAAAAATTAATATTAGATTAAATAAAATTAAATTATAATTTTTCTAATTTTTTTTAATTTTTTTTGTCGAAAATTCAATTTTTTATAATTTTTTATAATAGAAATTAAAAATATTAATATTAAATTATATAATATATAAAAAAATTTTAAAAAAATAAAATAATAAATTTTTAATATATTAAAATTAAACTAAATTTTTTTAAAATTTTTTTATAATATTTTTATATATAATTTTTTAAAAAATAGTTAGATATATTGTACCAACTTTAACCACCTTTATAAAACCTAATTTTTAATATAATAAACTAAAACTCTCTATAATTCTAGATTATATAATAATTTATTATATCTTCAATTTTTAGAAGTTTTTATTCATAAATTACTTAAATATTTACAATCAAACACCTAAAAGTTTGTGTTGTTTTTTATAATATTTAAAATAATTATTATTAATTTAATATTAATATTAAAAAATTAAAAAAATGATAATTAATCTTTTTGAATATATATTTATTTTAAAGTATTTTTTTTTATAATTTTATAATAGATATTTATTATAATATTAAATAAAAGGTTTTTAGTGGGGTGTTTGACTGCGAGGTGATCCGGTCGCTTGTCTGATCCGGTCGCTTATCATACACGTTATTTATAATAAAATTTATTTATAATTTATTAAGATATTTAATTATAAATTATATATTTTATAAAATATTATAAAGATAAAATTTATAAATTATAACTAATTTTATTTATAAAAAAAAAATATATTTAATATTATAAAATATTTTAAAATTATAAATAAATTATATAAATATTTAAAAAAATAACTTAGATTTTATAATAAAAATTATATCTTATTATTATAATAAAAAAAAAATTTTTTTTTTTTTTTTAAAAAAGAAAATAAAGTATATTTGTTTGTTAAAAATATTAAAATAAAAACATTTAAACTTTATATTATAATTAAAAAATTAAATAAATATTTATTCAAATTTTATATTTTTAAAAATTTAAAAATTTATAAAATATTTTATATTATTTTATTTAAATTTGTATTGGATAGATTTAAAAAAAAAAGTAGATAATTTAAAAATTAAAAAAAATAATTACAATAAATATAACTTGAAAGTTAAAAAAATTGAAAAATATAAAATTAATTTAAAAATATTAATTAATAAATTTTTAATTAGATAAAAGATTATTTATTAGAAAAAAATTTATAGTAATTAAAAAAAAATATTTTATTTAAATTTATTAAGTAATACTTTAATATTTAAATTATATTTATTATATTATAATTTTTAAAATAAAAATAAAGATAATTAAAAAAATAAGTGTAATTATAAAATTAAATTAGAATTATATTATTAAATAATTTTTAATAATAATTTTTTTTTAATAATAATTATATTTATATTTTTTTAATTTTTTAATTTTTTAATTTTTTTTTATATATTATTGTTTTAAGATATTTTGATTTAATCTAATAAAATTTTTTATATTTTTAAATAATCTTTATTTAAAGTTTGATAATTTTTTATTATATAAAGATTTTTTAATTTTTTTAATTTTTGTAATTCTTTATTTTTTATTTAATTAATGATTTAGTTATTTTATTATAGAAAAATTATTAATTAAATCTATTTTTGAAATTAAAAAAATAATTTATAAAAATTAATTAAATAATTTTTCTATTTATTATAAATATAAATAGAATAATTTTTATAATTTAATATAATTATATAAAAATAATTATTTTTAATATAATATTTATAAAAAATAAAAATAAAAATTTAAAAATTATTAATATAATTTATTTAAAAATTTTGGTATTAATAAAAATTTTTTTATTAATAATATTTTATAGGTATTTAAATTTTTTTTAGAAAAATTATATTATTTTTAACAATATTTATCAGATTAAGATTTTAAATTATTAATAAAATTAGTTCTTATTTTTTTATAAATAAAAAGCTTATTTTATTAAAAATTTTAAAATTAATAATCTTATTAAGTTTTTTTTTGAAAAAAAAAAAATAGTATTATAAATTTATAATTTTAATAATTTAATTATTTTATATTTTATTAAAATATTTTAAAAAGATCTATTTTTATATAAATATAATATAAGATTTTAAAAATTAAATTAAGATATTATATTATTATATAATATATAAATATTATATATAAATATATAAATATATATATATAAATATATATAATATGTAAATAAATAAATAAATAAAAAGAATATAAATATATAAATATTTATTATTCTAGAATATTATTATATATTTAATTAAGGTTATTTTATTAATTAATTAATAACTTTTTTTAAAAAATTATTAGTTAATATTTAAATTATAATATTTTAGTAAATAATTTATTCATTATTATTATTATATATTTTATTTTATAATTATTATTGTATTTAATATATATTTATCTTTTTTTATTAAGAAATTTATATAATAACAATTAAGAGTCAGGGACTTCAGAGTGAAGTGTGTTTGACCTGGTTCTAGGCCGAAGTGTAACAATTATAGATAATATTAAAATTAATAAAATATATTTTTTATTGATATAGTTTAAAATTCTACCTTTCAATTAATTACTATATTATTTTTAAAATCAAAAAGACTATATTTTATTAAAAAAAAGTATATCTAAATATTATTATTAGTATAATTAGTGTTATACTTCTGCCCAGGACTGGGTTGAACACACTTCACTCTAAAATCTCTGACTCTTAGTTGCTATCATATGGGGTTTTTAATAGAGGGAGATAAGTATATATTAAGTATAATAGTAATTGTTGGAATAGAGTGTATAATAATAATAGTAAATAGGCTGGCTATTAAGATACTATAGTTTAGGTGTTGACTGATGAAGTCCAGGAGGAAGTCATTAATCAACTGGTGAAGCAGGCTTAGTTAAATACATGGTGGTGTTCTATATAGTGATCGGTGCTCGCCTGCTCGCATTCTGCGATGTGCGAGAATGCGATCAAGTCACGTGATGCGTGGTGTCAGTGTGGTGGTGTCTTGATGGGGTAAGCAGTTCTTTTCCTATGTTCTCATGTGCGTCCGCCCATCCTGTGGTCCTCTGGGCGCACATGCATCTGTGAGTTCAATAGACCAATTAGGTTTATTGGAAGTCCGGAAATCCGGGGTGTGACTGTGTTGTGCAGACCGTAGGTCTGTGACACAAATATTTCGTTATATTTGTGTTAGTTTATAATATCTCTGATACATTATATTATTTTATTTAGATTTTAGATTTTAATTAAATATTAAAATCCTAGATAGGATATAATATATTAATACACTTAATCTTTAATATTTTAATAAGATATTTGGATTTTTTTATTTAGATTCTAACATCTATTACTGAAATATTTTTAAAATACTTGTATTAAAAAAAGATTTATATATATATATATATTCCCTATATAAAAATTATTAATTAAAAAAAATATTTCAGTAATCCAAACTAGTATTTCAGTAATTTAGAACCTACCACACAATATTTTTTCAGTAAATGCTGATCTAACCTGTATAACCCACCTAACCTTTTCTCCTATAGAGTCGAAGCTCGACGATGCTCCATATTCAGTGAAAGCCGAAATGGTAAAGAGCCTAGAACATCATACCGTAGAAACATCAGCTGCAACGATTCTAAAGGTCTACTAGGTATCTTTCTTACTTATACAATACTATTTCAATAAGTTCAGAATACCTGCACAAAATAATATAAAGGATGTAGAATGGTTATTTAAAGCTATATAACTGGGTTATATTATTATATAAAAGGTTATCATATTTATTTGCTAGGCTGTTGGAATTGATATTAAAGATCCTAAAACTAAAAGGTCCACTAAAACTTAGTAATAATTAATAAAAAGTATTAATTCTAGTTCTAAGATTACAGTTTATATATTTTTTAATATCTAAACCTTAGGTAATTTTAACAAATAAAAGATTAAAATAGGTAAAAAAACAACTAATATAAGGATTCTAAAGTTTAATATAGTAAAGTTTCTAAACTTAGTTAATAAAGTTCTAGCCTCTAGGGAGGGGGATTCTGATTATATTTGGGAAATAAGTAGAAATAGAGATAGTCTGATCTACTGGGCTGTAGTGTATAGGTTAGATAGTGTAATCAAAGTGCTGATAGAAGAATTACCAAGTATAGTATATGTAGAGAATTTTATTAAAAAAACCCTGCTTTTGTTTGCCTGTTGTTATGGCTATAAGTCTACTATTAAGCTTCTATTGAATCACAAAACCAAAGTGGATTATATATTGGTGACAGGTAAGATTCTATTGTATTGGCTTGTTGCTTTTTCTAATAATATGGTTGAATATGTTGGAAACCTGCTAATAAATGAAAAGGTACTAAAGAGCTATGCTGCTGCTAATGTTACTGCTTCAATGGGCTATTTTGCTGATTACTTTATTGTTGGTACCCTGTTGTATTGGGCTGTTGTTCTGTAAAGGCTTAAGTTTGTAGAATTCCTGCTTAGTAATGGTGCACATCTTTATAGTCCTGGCGAAATCCTGTTTGATTGTGATGCTCTGACTGTATTTGGCTTTGGAGGTGGCCTATATTTTAAATCATTCTATCTCCTGATATATTGGGTGTTATAAACCTATGATGTGAAGATACTGTTATTTATGTCTAGGTAAACTAGTATATGTTATCTTAGATGGCTAAATTATGTCTAATTTGTTAAAGAACTATTCCTTGAGCTAAATATGTTTTTTAAAATCCTTAATAATTATTTCCTTTTTATTAATATTTCTGCCTTATATAAAAATAAAACTAAGTTCTTTAAAGTCTACTAAGAATAGATATTCTAGCAAGATAATGGCTTTAATTATCTAATGGGCTCCTTATAATTACTATTAGGTTATATTTATTAACTATTTCTATAGTTTTTTTATTTTATACTACATAAAAATCAGTAAAAAGTAGTATTCTGGTGGATGTTTTAATTGTTTTTGGAAGAAGTTGGTATAGCTGTTGGCCTAAATATGGAGAAAGTGACCTTAATGGGTTATATAGTTATTATAATTGTTATAGAGAATAACAATAATAAAATAACTATATATCTACTGGAATAAATAGACATTAGAAAGATACTTAAGAAATCTTATATAGATAACTAGGGCACCAAATTACTATACACTATAATACTATTAAATAATCTATTAGTTATCTAGGTATTATTGGATATAGAAGCCAATCTTTGGGTGAAAAAATAGAATAACTACTTAATACTTTATTTAATTATTTTGTAAAGTTTTTTAGAGTAAAAAATGGTTTGGTTTTTGATTAAGTAGATACTAGATCTAATATTATATAAAGTCTGGTATAAAATACTTTTTATAGTTATGGTTTGAAATTGTGACTTTTTATTAGCTAACCTACTTTTTATTTCTAATATAAATCTAAATTAATTTCTTAGATTATATATAACTAGCTTTGTTTTATTCTAAGTTATAAATAATACTAGTAATATAGATAAACTAACTATTATTATTATAAGTTAGATTGTTGTGGGATATTTATTTTAGATTTTTAATATTAGTTTTATTATTATACTATAAAGAAGATATATTATATTTTATACTATATTTATACTGCAGTATCATTATAATATTTTTGATATTATTCTTATATTTTTGTTAATTTTAAATAAGTTGTTAAAATTATATCTTTATAGATAATATTTATAGTAAAAGTTATTAATATAAGATATAAAAGAAATAACAGTACTATACTATACTACTATATGTCAAGACCTTGACTCCGTGTAGCTCCTAGTTGCAGCAATAGAAAAAGAAGCTAGCACAGATATTAATATATTCAGTGACTACTTTGAAAGTCCTATACACTACTCTACACTTAATTTTGTATTAATGTACAGAAAGGTTCCTAATAATATAATAGAGAAAAATATAGTAATAATAAGATAATACAAAGATTTAATAACCAAACTAAAATAATATCTAAAACTTTATGGTACCAAGCTATGCAGGGAAGTACTAAAAGAGAAATAAAATATACTGTTATTTATGAAAAAATAAAAGACACAGATTCTGGTAAGTAAGTTGTTCAAACTAATTATACTGTTAACACAGGTACTAAATATATGGAGGAATATGGGGCCAGATGTTAGAAGCCAGAGGAAGTAGATTAAACAGGAGAGCAATCCTGAGGAGATTGATCCATGGTGGAAGTTTTGAAGCCCAGGCCGCGCGTCTACTACTTGTTACCCTACTACTTGTTACCCTTATGGGTGCGACCGCAAAATTTCAACGGTAAACACGGTCCGACGATGTCGCGACGTGAAACCGGAGCGGAGGATGAGGGAGAACCACCGAGCAGATAGAGAAAGTTACCATCTGCCACAAAACTTCCAGCCTCGTGCTCTTATGAGTAAGGCAGAATTCCCCCGGATCCTACATCTTATTGATAATTTGGTATTACAACACAGCCTCCCACGGTCTATTCGATCCGTGCAGCCTCGTGCGGTCGAGTTGCATCGGAAATGCCAGCGTTCATAAGGCGCGTGTCTTTCAGCTTGTATTACTGGGTCATATATGGTCTTGAGGCGGAAAGATGCCATGACCACGGTAAGTGCCGTGATGATTTGCACGGCTTCTCGGAATTCACAAAGCTAGCCAACTGTTGGCCCTTCGACGAATCCACACGGAATCATGACAGCCTTCCCGAAAATATGGTCTGATGTCCAGCAGAAATATCGTCTGGTTGCAGTCCGTGCGCATGCAGAATTGCAGCGCAGTGAAAATATTTTCCTCCATCTTGGCATTTACTTTGCTCGACACCAGCGATGCAAGGGAGCGGAAAATCTTAGAAGTGGGGAAGTATTCAAGCATTTCATCCAACGGCCAGCCTTGCGCTGGGATGGCTGAGATTTGAGTCGTAAAAGCGGATGTGATCGCCAAAAAAAGAAAAAGATGTAATATAGGCCAGATCTTACAGGGCAGGTAGAGCTTCTCGTCACGCCGCATCAACGTAAGCCACTGACCTGTGAGCAAGACCACCAATGTGAGCAGCGAATCCCAATTCAAGCTAGCCACCGAGCTAGCCAATGGAATAGAATCAAGTGGGTAGAGTTCTTACGTTGATCCATAAATTGAGTGGTTACTCCAAACTTTGATCGTTCGATGGGGAAAGCGTTCTGAAGACTGTTGATGAAGCTCAAGTATGAATAATTCTCAGCTGAGCGAAAGCACGAAGGTGGCGGCATATAAGGCTCACAACTGACGGTATTGGCTATTTTATAGTTCACGCAGGATTGTCTTTCGGAGGTCCGCACGTGTCCAAAGCCATGCAAGCCTACGCTAAGTCCCCGAGCTGTCTTCTGAGCCAGGAAAATGAACTTGCGTATTGCGGTAGGATCTCGACCGCCGATGTGTCGATAATTCCAGTTGAAGCTGTTGGCACTATAACATTGGCGTTCTTCGCATACCTGATGATAAACCCCTTTTCGTCCATATTCCATACGTTTCGGGGAGAACCTCGTGGAAAAGACGGAACCAATGAACAATAGCTTCGACGCTGTTTGAATCCGAGGCAGTGCAGCAGCGGGATACGATACCATGGAAGGGAAGACACCGAAGAGTCCTTAAGAGAAGGGCGTGCTTTAATACATTTGCTGCTTTTCATTTCATGAAGTCCATTTGACATGAACTTTCTTTTTTATATAACAATATGGCCGATTGATCCGTCAAAAACCGGAGCCCGGATTTGGGGGTTGAGTTTCCCTTAACTCCGCAGAGTGTGACCGAGGCTGCCAAGTATTGCGCCTGCAGGAAGCGTTCGGCCTCAAACGAAAACAAGAGAAGTCTCAGAAATTTCGTAGCCTTCTAGTTCAAAGTCTATATATATTAGCTGGTACTTCCTTGAGAAATTTTTTTATTTTTGTACCACACTTCGACAAAGCAACATGGTTGGAAAGCAAAATTCTGCTAAAATTCTCAGTACTATCGTTTTATTAAGCTTATTGGCTTGCCCTTTAGCAGCGGATGGGGACCAGCGTATTAGCAGCACAGAAGACTACGGTCGTCAACGCAGCTGCGCTTCCAGCTGCTTCTGGGGGGGTGGTACTGCGGGGGCAATTACAGACCTAGTTGGACGCGTAGGTGGTTGTCCTCAACAAAACTGCTGCTACGCCGGAGCCCTAGACTCCTGCTACTGTCGCGCTGACTTGCAAAATAACGCTGTCCAATATCTGAAAGATTGTGTTTACAAGTCTTGCAAAAACGGACCTGGCGATGTTCGTCTGGATATTGCGTCGGCAACAAGCATCTACAAAGCTTATTGCACAGCAAAGGGGTACCATGCGATCTCGGTGGCTCCTATTCCTACTCCTACTCTTACATTAGGTGCGTCGGATACAACTCCTTTGGTTCCCAATTCGACGGTGAACGGGGTTGCCACCATTGTGGCGACAGTGGCCGCATCGAGCTCAGCGAAGGTCTCTTATAATAGTTACTATTGCTTGTGGTTTATCTACCTCATCTCTTTTTCTTTAACTATACCGTTCTTCTACTATCATCTGTAAGGGGTATACGCATGGTTGACCGGAATGCGCAATATCTTTTATCCCTTCAGAGGATCTAACGTCGACGACATCCGTCCCAACGTCAATCGAGTCCTCATCGACAACGTCCATTGAATCGTCTTCTACAACGTCTATTGGATCTATATTTAATGATACACATACGACTACCTCGACTCTTAGCACCGAAATTACAGCCAGCACGTCTGTGACGGTTTCAAGGTCATCATCAGCGACTAGTTCACTCGAGCCAAATCCGAATTTGCCATCGGTCCCATCGCCGACAATCTCTCCGCCCTCTCAGCCTACTTCAGGAACTACAGAATCATCCTCCCCGAACCACGGAACTACGGGAAAGCCACTAAGTGCAGGAGAAATAACAGGGATAGTATTTGGTATTGTTACTATTTTATTGAGCGTAGCAGCGGTCATCTATGCAAGAAAGGAATGGAATTTAAAGAAGATGGCGAATTTTAGCGGGAGAGTTATGCGGATTTGATCAATTTTGCTACTCTTTTTTACGTATAGTCCCATGAATAATTTGAACACCACTCGAGATATACATATTTGCCCTCTTGGGTGGCTCGCGAATCGTATTTTGTTCCTATTCAAACATATTGTATTCACAATTATGGTTGAGGCATATAACGTAAACCACAAGCAAGTGGATACCACAAGCAAGCAGACACCCTCCCTACCCTACTCTAATGAAAACACCATCTCTACCATTACACCACTATTATACTGGCTTACATATATATTAAATTGCTTAATGATATACTTAAGATATCTACTAATATATTTAAATATTATACTTAGGTCTATTATAATTATTATAACGTCAACGATAAGCGAGCGGACAGGACAAGCGAGCGGACACCCCCCCTTAGCCCAACACCCCACCAAAAACCTTTTTATTATTATTTTAGTCAATATCTATTAAAAAATTATAAAAAAATAATATAAAATAAAAATAAATTTAAATAATATAATTATATTTTTAAAAAAATTTTTAAAATAAAAATAAATTAATAATAATTAATTTAAAAATTGTAAAAAATAACACAAAATCGTAGATATTTACTAGTAAATATCTCTATAATATATTAATAAAAATTTTTAAAAATTTTAAATCTAATAGATTATTATATAATCTAGGCTTTTATTGAGCTATTACTTAATATAATAAAAATTAAGATCTAAAAAACCTACTAAAGTTGGTATAATATATTAGCTATACACTAGCTATTTTTCAAATAATTATATATAAAAATATAATAAAAAAAATTAAAAAAAAATTAATTTTGATTTTAATATAAAAAAGCTTTTTTATTTCTATTTTTTTAATTTTTTTTTAATAAAAATCCAATTTTTTATAAATTTTTGTTATAAAAATTAAAAATATTAATATTAAATTATATAATAAATAAAAAAAATTAAAAAAATAAAAATAAAAAAGCTTTTTTATATTAAAATCAAAATTAATTTTTTTTTAATTTTTTTTATTATATTTTTATATATAATTATTTGAAAAATAGCTAGTGTATAGCTAATATATTATACCAACTTTAGTAGGTTTTTTAGATCTTAATTTTTATTATATTAAGTAATAGCTCAATAAAAGCCTAGATTATATAATAATCTATTAGATTTAAAATTTTTAAAAATTTTTATTAATATATTATAGAGATATTTACTAGTAAATATCTACGATTTTGTGTTATTTTTTACAATTTTTAAATTAATTATTATTAATTTATTTTTATTTTAAAAATTTTTTTAAAAATATAATTATATTATTTAAATTTATTTTTATTTTATATTATTTTTTTATAATTTTTTAATAGATATTAACTAAAATAATAATAAAAAGGTTTTTGGTGGGGTGTTGGGCTAAGGGGGGGTGTCCGCTCGCTTGTCCTGTCCGCTCGCTTATCGTTGACGTTAGCAGATTTATTTTTTAGAGGTAATTTCTAGCTAGAGGCTACACCAACAGTTTAAATAAAAAACCTAAAAAATAGCCTTAATATAATATTATAAATTTTAATATTAAGATAAACCCTTAATAAAAATAAAAAGACTTAATAAATACTATTAAAATATAAACAAAATTAAAATTATTATGAAATAATAGTGCAGCACCTGAATATTCTGTATAGACTAGATATTTATATTGATACCTAGTGTTATAGGATAACAGCACAACACCCGAATATCCTGTATAGACCAGATTCTTATATAGATACCCAGTCCACACAGTATATGAAGTAATAATGTATTTATGAATTATATAAAATAAATTTTTATATAAGATATATATTTATATAAGATTACTTTATATAAACTTCTGTATTATAGAGAATGTACTGTTATATAGAAATATTACCTTTATTATTTTTTTTCTAGAGTAAGGGTTATTATGATGAGTTAGAACTATATAATAAGCTGTAGATTATGGATTATGGATTAATTTTTAGTAGAAATATAAATTATAAGCTATTTAAACAACATATTAACACATCTCTATTATTTTATATATCAGATATTATATATTTAATTAAGTTTATTTTACTAGTTGATTGATAACCTCTTTTTAAGAATTATTAGTTAACATCCAAATTATAATATCTTAATAATTAATTTATACTATTATTATTATTATTATTATATATTTTATTCCAATAATTATTATTATACTTAATATATATTTATCTCTCTTTATTAAAAAACTTATATAGTAGTAACTAAAAGTTAGGGACTTCAAAATAAAGTGCATTCAACCCTGTTCTAGGCTAAAGTGTAACACATAGTTATTAATATTTTTCTAAAGTTTTCTTATTTTTTTATAGTATTTTTGTTACACTTCAACCCAGGACAAGGTCAAATATACTTCACTCTAAAATCCCTAACTCTCAGTCACTACTATACAGATTTTGATAGAAGAAAATAAGTATATATTGTCATGAGCCTACAGCCTTAACAGCCCAGTCACCTTATATCCTGCTAGGATATTCTAAAAGAGCCTACCTTTTTATAGATATAATATAAGGTTTTAAAAATCAAATTAAAATATTATATATTATATAATATATAAATATATAAATATTATATATATAAATATATAAATAAATAAAGTAAAAAAAATATAAATATATAAATATTTATTATTATTATAGAATATTATTATATATTTAATTAAAATTATTTTATTAGTTAATTGATAACTTTTTTTTTAGGAATTATTAATTAATATTTAAATTATAATATTTTAATAGATAATTTATTTATTATTATTATTATATATTCTATTTTATAGTTATTATGATATTTAATATATATTTATCTTTTTTTATTAAAAAATTTATATAATAATAATTGAGAATTAAAAACTTTAAATAAAGTATATTTAATCTAATTTTAAATTAAAATATAATATTTTAATTGATTATTTTTAATAAATAAAAAAAAATAATAAATATATAATAATTTTTAATATAATTTATAAATTTTTTTTAATATATAAAAATAAAATAAAATTTTATAATACAAAATTATGAAAATATTTTATAAATAATAATAATTTTAAATTAATATTAAATAATAAAGATAATAAATATAAAAATTTATTAATAATTTTTATATTTAAAAAATATATAACGTCAACAATAAGCGACTGGACCAGACAAGCGACCGGACCACCCCCCTTGTATATTTCTTTAATTTAATATAAAAAAAATTTAAAAAAATATTTTTAGATTTGTAATAGTTTATATAAACAAGATTAATTTTATTCTAATTTTAAATTAATTATTGATTAAGTTATCAATAAAAAGTGTTTTGGTAGGGTGTTGGTTTATATGGGGTGGTCCGCTCGCTTGTGTGGTCCGCTCGCTTGTGGAATACGTTAAATAAAAAATAATTATAATAATAATTTAAATAATATTATATATATAAAAAAATAATAATATAATATTTTTTTTTAAATTAATTAATAAATATATAAATAATTTATAAAAATATTAAAATAATTTAATAATAAGTATTAAAATATAAATTTTAAAATAAATAAATAATATTATAATAAAAAAAAAAATAATATTAAATAAAAGTTAAAATAAAATTTTAAAATAATATAATAAAAAATATTTATAAAATATTAATAATATATATAAATAATTTTGGTAATAATTAATAATATTAAAATAATTATATTAAAAAATTTTAAAAAATAATAAAATATATTAAAATTTTAATTAATATTTAAATAAATAATATTGTTATTTAAAGATTTTTACTATTTACTATAACGTCAATGATAAGCGAACGGATCAGATAAGTGAGTGGATCACCTCACCACACCTATGTGCCCACCACTCCTCTTATATTTTATATCTCTATAACTACTGCAATGCCTGTTTTTATGATTGAATCTAAAGTTTTTTTAGTTATTGAAGTTATGAAAAAAAACTAAGAATTAAGTATTTAAACTATTATTAAATATTATAATATTTTTTATATTATTTTAATCTACTAATATAATAACCATTCTTTATAATATAATAATATCTCTAAATTATAAAATTTTATAAAATTAGAGGAGAATACTATTATTTAATATATATTTAAATTATATATATAATCTTTTTATCTTAAATTAAATAATGTAAAAAATATGGCTAACTAGCTGCTACTAGTGTATAATAATAATAGTATACAACACATCAATAAAAAATAAACTGATAACTTTATTAAATACTGTTTAAAATTATAAACACATTTATCTAGGAAATACAACTATTAACAAGTGAAATATAAAGATTCTGTATTTATCAACAAATAATTTTAGTTAATAAAGATTATAAAAACCAAGTACAACATTACAAATAATAATATTTATAATTTTAATAAGACTAGCTTTATAATAAACATAATATCTATAATTATTATTGTTATAAATATTAAAACATATAATAAAATTAAGTTAGCATAATTTAAAAATCATAAATAAGCAATAATTATCTAGAAAATAAATATAAAAAATTAGATAATACTATTATTTATTATCTTTATTGAATAATACTATTTAATTAGTTAATATATAGTAATAAAACTACTAATAAATTGGATTATTATACTTTCTAATAATAGTTAAATAATAAATAAGCTTACTTTATAATAATTAAAATACTTTAATAAATTTATAGTACAGTATTATATTTCAAACTACTAGCTATTAATTTTAAATAATTATAAAAATTACTACTTTATTACTTTTAAACTATATTACCAAAAACATAAAATTATTATAATCTATATATTACCACATTTATTATATATTTTTTAGTTATTAAATATTAACTACTTTAAACTATTAAAATAGATGTATAATTATAAAATAAAAAGTTTGGTATATATATATATTAACTATATTTTTTAACTAAAGTTTCTTACTAGGTTCTATAAAATGTTTACTATTATAATAATATTTAAAAATATATATAGTAGCTTTATTAAAATTAGTATTATATCTTATAATCTTAATAGAGTTTTATTAAAACTAAATATATAATTACTAACAACTATTCCAGCAAATTTATATTTAGATATTATAAATACAACAGCTACTTAAACTATAAAAACACCATTAAACCTATTAAAGACTAATCTACAAACAGACCTAATTAAAAACCAGATTATTTAATACTAGAATAACTCTCCTATATTATTATTAATAACTATAGACTAATCATCTAAAAAAACACAAACTATAATATATTAATTAGTATTTATACATGTAAAAAACATAATACTATACTCTACTAATAAAGTATTAAATAAATAATAATAAATAAAAAAATAATATATATAATATAAAAATATATTTACCATATATTAGACAAATAATATACTAGACCAAAACACTATAAATAAATAGTATAAACAGATAAAACTAAAAAATTATTAAAATAATATATAGTTAAAAGAAGACTCTAAAAAAATATTATGCTACAATCAATACAGTAAAACTAGATATAATATTTAAATATATTAAAAGATATTTTAAATATATAAATAAACTATTTAGTATATATCTAACTTAAAACTATAATATTGTAGTAGTGAAATCAGTATTTTCATTAAGATGGGGTGGTAAGGTGATCCGCTCGCTTGTCTGATCCATTCGCTTATCATTGACGTTATCTAGATTTATATAAATTAACAAATTAAGAATTTTTTTTAAAAAAACTTAGTTATTTTTATATTAATATTTAATAAAATATTAAAAATAAAAAGTTTAATTAAATATAAAAAATAATTTAAAAAACTTAATTAGTTTTTTAATTAATTTAATAATTATTTCTTTTTTTATTTTAAATAATTTTTTATAAAATAGTATAAGATTTTCTTTATAAAAATATATCTTAAAATAATATTTTTAATATTTATCTAATTTATAGATAAACCTATAATAATACAATAAAAAAAATTTATAAAATAAAAATTTTAAAAATTAATAAGATTTTTAATATTTTTTAAGAATTTATAAACATCTTTAAATAAAAATATAAATATAAAAATAAAGTTAACAAAGTTTTTAGAAAATTTAATTTAAATAAATTAAATTTATATAATTTTTTTTAATAATTTACATAATATATATTTTTTACTAATTATAATAATAATATCTTATTTTATAAAATTAAAAAAAGATTTAAACTTAACCTTTAATTAAAAATTATTAAATAAAAATTTATTAAAAAAAATACAAATTATTATAATATATAAACTATAATAATCAAATTAGATAATATATTATATTATTTTTAAAAAAATTTATAATAAAAAAAAATATATTATAATCTAAATAAATATAATTTAAATAAATGTATTAAAAAATTTCAATAAAATTAAACTAAAATTAGAAAATTACTTTAGAAACTAAATTAAATTTATAAGCTAGAATCTATAAATCTCAACATTATTTAATATTAAAAATCTAGGAAATCCAACATATTTTTTTATTATTAATATAATAAAGTAAAATATATTAAACAAAATTATCTTAAAAATAAAAAAAAAAATATTTTTTAGAAATAATTTTAATAAAAATAATATTTTAAAATAATATAATAATTATTTATTTTAAAAAATTTTAATATAATTATTAACAAAATCTAAAAATATATATACTCTAAAGCTAGATTAATTTAATACTAAAATATTACTCAAAAAATTAATATAATTATTAAATAAAATCTTATCCTATTTACTAATATTTAACTAAAAAAAGATAAATTTAACTAATTATAGAATAATTTTTTATTAAAAATTTACTTAATATATAAAAAAAGCTTAGATAAATATTTATAAAAAAAATATTAAATAAATATAAAAATTTTTATAAAAATAATTTAAATATTTTTAATCTTAGTTATATTTTTAATTTAGTTTAATTAAGTATAATAAAAATTTATTCTTAAAAACCTTAAAAATATAATAAGGATTAACATCAACAATAAGTGAGCGGATAATACAAGCAAGCAAACACCCTCCCTACCCCACTTTAATAAAAATATTAATTATATTATCACTAGTATATGGTTTCCTAACTTGGGTATAATAAATTATTTATTTAAATTTTAAAAATATCTACTAGTATATTTAAATATTATACCTAGATTTACTACAATTATTATAATAGTATATATATATAATAATAGTCTCTGGTTAAAAGGTATATTAATATTTTAAAAATATTAACCATTTAACTACTTTATTTATAATATTATTATCTAGAATTCTATTAATTTAATATATAATAAATATATTTTTATATTGTATATATTATTTTTCAACTACTAATACTTACTTAATAACTTATTTACAAAGTAAAATATTATGTTTTCTATATATATAAATATTATTTAGTATATTATTGTTTATATCTTTTTAGATAATTAGTCTATAATTACTAATAATAATATAAAAGAATTATTTTAATATTAAATAATCTAATTTTTAATTAGGCCTATTTATAAGCTTATTTTTAATAAATGTAATAATATTTTTATAGTTTAGATAACTGCTGTATTTATAATACCTAGATATAAATTTACTAAAGTAAATATTAGTAACTATATATTTAACTTTAATAGAATTTTATTAAAATTATAAAATACAATATTAATTTTAATAAAGCTACTATATATATTTTTAAATATTATTATAATAGTAAATATCTTATAAAATCCAAAAAAAAACTCTAGTTTAGAAATATAATTAATATATATATATATTAAATTTTTTATTTTATAGTTATATATCTATTTTAATAACCTAAAACAACCAATATTTAATAACTAGAAAATATATAATAAATACAGTAATATACAAATTATAACAATCTTATACTTTTAATAATATAACTCAAAAATACCTAAATAATAACTTTTATAATTATTTAAAATTAATAATTAATAATCTGAAAATGTTATGAGATAACAGCGTAATACCCGAATATCCTGTATAGACTGGATTCCTATACAGACACCCAGTCCACTCAGTATATAAAGTAATAGTATATCTATATATTATAAAGAAAAGATTTTTATATAAAATATATAATTATATAAGATTATTTTATATAAATAATTAATTTATATAGTAGATTAAATTATATAGATAATAAGAATTATATAGATAATAGAACTATATAAAGTCCTGGATTATATAGATAAATATTGTTATAAAAGAATATTATTTCTATTATATTTTTTTTAATATAGAAATTATTATAATAATTTATAATATATAATGTATTTTTTGTTTTTAATTTCTAGGAAATCAGAAGCAAAAAGTAAGTAATACTTAGAAATAAGAAATATAATATATTAATATATCTTTATTATTTTATATATTAGATATTATATATATAATTAGTATATTTTATTCTAAGATTAATAGCTTTTTTTTTAAGAATTATTAGTTAATACTTAAATTAACGTATTCCACAAGCGAGCGAACATCCCAAGCGAGCGAACACCCCCCCAGCCCACCAAAAACCTTTTTATTAATATATTAATAAATATTTATTATAAAATTATAGAAAAATTACTTCTTTAAATAATAGTTTAAAATAATCTAGTTAGTATTTTTTTTTATTTTTTAATATTAATATTAAATTAATAATAATTATTTTAAATATTGTTAAAAACAACACATTTTTTTATTGTTTGACTCTAAATATCTAAATAATTTACGAACGAAAATCTTTAAAAATTAAAAATCTAATAAATAATGATATAATCTAGGCCTGTTTAAAGCTACTATTTATAATAATAAAAATTAAGTTCTAGAAACTCTGCTAAAGTTGGCACAACACACTAACTATTTTTTTAAAATAATTATACATAAATATAATTAAAAAAATTAAAAAAATAAATTTGAATTTAATATATTAAAACTTTTTTATTTTTATTTTTTTAATTTTTTTTTATATATTATATAATTTAATATCAATATTTTTAATTTTTATAATAAAATTTTATAAAAAATTGAATTTTTATTAAAAAAATTTAAAAAAAATTATAAAATAAAATATTAATTTACTTTAATTTAAAAAAAATTTTAGGATTTTTTTATTATATTTTTATATATAATTATAATAAAAAATAGCTAGTGTGTAGTCAGTGTGTTGTGCTAACTTTAGCAAAATCTATAAATTTTAATTTTTAATATAATAGATAGAGGTTTTGTACAGGCCTAGATTATATATTTATTTAATAGATTTCTTATTTTTAAAGATTTTTATTTATATATAATAAAGATATTTACTGGCAAACACTTAAGATTATATGCTGTTTTTTAAAAATTTTAAATTAATTATTATTAATTTACTTTTATATTTAAAAAATGTAAAAAAATATAATGAATTGATTTTAATTTATATTAGTTGAAAGATATTTTTTTTATAATTTTTTAAGAGATATTAATTAGAATATTAATAAAAAGGTTTTGGTGGGGTGTTGGGGTGTTCGCTCACTTGGGGTGTTCGCTCGCTTGTGGAATACGTTATAGTATTTTAATAGTTAATTTATTTTATTATTATTATTATATATTTTATTTTATAGTTATTATTATATTTGATATATATTTATCTTTCTCTATTAAAAATCCTATATAATAGTAATTAAGAATTAGGAATTTTAGAATAAAGTATATTTAATCTAGTTTTAGATTAAAATATAATATTTTAACTAATTATTCTTAATACATAAAAAGAAATAATAAGTATATAATAACTTTTAATATAATTTATAAATTCTTTATAAAATATAAAAATAAAATAGAATTCTATAGTATAGAACTACAAGAACTACTTATAAATAATAATAACTTTAAATTAATATTAAATAATAAAAATAATAAATATAAAAGATTTATTAATAATTTCTATATCCTAAGAATATATAAATAAAAAATAATTATAGTAATAATTTAAATAGTACTATATATATAAAAAAATAATAATATAACAAATTCTAATTCTCTTAAATTAACTAATAAATATATAGATAGTCTATAAGAATACAAAAATAGATTTATAATAAATATAAAAATATAAATTTTAAAAAAAATAAATAATATTATCTTAAAAAATAATATTAAGTAAAAACTAGAACAAAGTTTTAAAATAATATAATAAAAAATAATTACAATATATTAATAATATATATAAATAGTTTTAATAATAATCAAAAATATTAAAATAATTATATTAGGAAATTTTTAAAGAAATAATAAAATATACTAAAATCTTAATTAATATCTAGATAAATAATATTATTATTTAGAATCTTATATTATTTGCTAATTTTAGATTTATTTTAATTAATAGATTAGAAGCTTAAGAAAATAGAACTATAGCTATTTTTATAATAATATCTAATAAAGTATTAAAAGTAGAAAATCTAATTAAATATAAAAGATAATCTAAAAAATTTAATTAATTTTTTAATTAGTTTAGTAATTATTTTTTTTTTTATAAAAAATGATTTATTATAGAATAATATAAAATTTATTTTATAAAAATATATTTTGAAGGGAATGTTTTTAATGTTTATTTAGTATATAAATAAGTATATAAAAATATATTAAAAAAAGATTAAGAAATATAAATTCTAGAAATTAATAAAGTTTTTAGTATTTTCTAGGAATTTATAAATTTTTTTAAATAAAAATATAAATATAAAAATAAGGTTGAGAAAGCTTTTAGAAAACTTAATTAATTTAAATAAATTGGATTAGTATGATTCTATTTCTAGCAGTTTGACTAATATGTATTTCTTATTAAATATAATAATAATACTTTATTTTATAAAGTTAGGGAAGAATTTAAATCTAATCTAAAGATAGAAATTATTAAATAAAAATTTTTAAAAAAGAAGATAATTTATTATAAAATATAGATTATAGTTATTAAATTAGATAATATACTATATTAATCCTAGAAAGATTTATAGTAGAAAAAATCCTACTACAACTTAAATAAATATTATTTTAATAAATATATTAAGAAATTTTAATAAAATTAAACTTAAATCAAAAAATCTTCTTAAAAACCAAATAAAATCTATAAATTAAAACCTATAAATCTTAATACTATTTAATACTAAAAACTTAAAAAATCTAATATATCTCTCTATTATTAATATAATAAGGTAGAATATATCAAACAAGATTATCCTAAAAAAAAAAGAAAAAAAAACTTTTAAAAACAACCCCAGTAAGAATAATAATTTAAAATAATAAAACAATTATTTATTTCTAAAGATTTTAATATAATAGTAAATAAAATATAAAAATATATATACTCTAAAATTAGACTAATCTAGTATTAAATATTATTTAAAAAATTAATATAATTATTAAATAAAACTCTGTCTTATTCACTAATATATAACTAAAAAAAGATAAACTTAATTAATTATAAAATAATTTTATACTAAGAATATACTTAGTATATAAAAAAAGCTTAAATAAATATTTATAAGAAAAGTATTAAATAAATATAGAAATCTTTATAAAAATAATTTAAATATTTATAATTTTAATTATATTTTTAATTTAATTTAATTAATTATAGTAAAAACTTATCCCTAGAAACCCTAAAAAATATAATAGAGATTATTATATTAAATAAAAATAATAAATAAAAACTATTAATAAAAATATAAATAGACCCATTTTTTAAATAGTTTTCTTTTAATAATATATTTAGATTTATAAATTATAGATTTATATTAAATATAGATTTAATATATTTATAAAAGAATAAACTATTTAGTTATAGGATATTTAAAATTAATCTTTATTAAAATTATTAATAGTAGCTAAAATATAATATTATTAGATATAAAGATAACGTCAATGATAAGCGGCCGGCACAGACAAGCAAGCAGCACAGCTCCCCACCTTACTCTAACAAAAAGTCTAGTTATATTACTATTACCAAATAATTTCTTATTTTAGAAATAAGAAATTATTTATTTAAATTCTAAAAATATCTATTAGTAGATTTGAATATTATGTTTAGTTTTACTACAGTTATTATAATAATATATATATATGATATTATCTTTTAGCTAGAAAGTATATTAACACTTTGGAAAAACTAGTTATCTAATTATTTTGTCTATAGTATTATTATCTAAGATTTTATTAATCTGGTATATAGTTAGTATATTTCTATATTATATATATTATTTTTTTAGCTGTTGGTACTTATTTAGTAGCTTATTTGTAAAGTAAAGTATTATATTTTCTATATATATAAACATTATTTAGTATATTATTATCTATATCTCTTTAAATAGCTAGTCTATAGTTGTTAGCAACAATATAAAAAAATTATTCTAATATTAGATAATCTGGTTTTTAATTAAGTCTATTTGTAGACTAACTTTTAATAAATTTAATAATATTTTTATAGTCCAAACAACTACTATATTTATAATATTTAAATATAAATTTACTAAAATAACCATTAGTAATTATATATCTAATTTTAATAAAATTTTATTAAGATTATAAAACACAATATTAATTCCAACAAAACTATTATATATATTTTTAAATATTATTACAACAATAAATACCTTATAAAATTTAGAAAGAAACTTTAATTTAAAAATATAACTAATATATATATATATTAAAGTTTCTATTTTATAATTATATATCTGCTTTAATAATTTAAAGTAGTTAATATTTACTAATTAAAAAATATATAAAAAATATAATAATATATAGATAATAATAATTTTTTATTTTTAGTAGTATAATTTGAAAGTTATTAAATAACGTCAACAATAAGCGACTGGACCAGACAAGCAACCGGACCACCCCCCTTATATATTTCTTTAATTTAATATAAAAAAAATTTAAAAAAATATTTTTAGATTTATAATAGTTTATATAAATAAAATTAATTTTATTCTAATTTTAAATTAATTATTAATTAAATTATCAATAAAAAGTGTTTTGGTAAAATGTTGGTTTATATAGGGTAGTCCACTCGCTTATGTGGTCCACTCACTTGTGGAATACATTAGTAGTTTTTATAACTATCTAAAATTAATAATTAATAATTTAAAAAATAATATTATATTATAAATTTATTAAAATATTTTAATTATTTAAAAGCCAGCTTATTTATCATTTAATTATTATTAAAAAATATAATTATCCAATTTTTTAATAAATTAATTCCTATATATTAATTTATTAAATAATACTTTTTAATAAAAATAATAAATAATAATACCACATATTTTTTTATATTTATTTTTTAAATAATTATTATTTATTTATAATTCTTAGGTTATACAAGTTTTATTTTATTATATATTTTAATATTTATTACTATAATAATTATAGATATTATACCTATTATAAAGCTAGTTTTATTAAAATTATAAATATTATTATCTATAATACTATATTTAGCCTTTATTATCTTTATTAGCTAAAATTATTTATTTATAAATACTAGATTTTTATATTTTATTTATTAATAATTAACGTATTCCACAAGCGAGCAGACCATATAAGTGAGTGGACTACCCTATATAAATTAACACCCTACCAAAACACTTTTTATTGATAATTTAATCAATAATTAATTTAAAATTAGAATAAAATTAATCTTGTTTATATAAATTATTACAAATCTAAAAATATTTTTTTAAATCTTTTTTATATTAAATTAAAGAAATATATAAGGGGGGTGGTCTGGTTGTTTGTCTGGTCCAGTCGCTTATTATTGACATTATACTTTTTAGAGAAATATGTTTATAATTCTAAGCAACATCTAACAAAATTATTAATCTATTTCTTATTAATATATTAAATATTATTATTATTATATATCAATAACAGTTAATTGGTTATATCTTCTATATTAAATAATCTAAAATAAAAAAATTATATAGATAATTTAAATATATATTAAATAATAATATTTTTTTTTAATTATATAAGATTTTATAACTTTAGAATACTTTTATTATATAAAAGGCAGCCACTACAACAATATACTAAAATTCTATATAAAATATTATATAATTTAATAGCTATTTAAATATTTAAAGTTTTATTTTTTTTTAATACCTTAATAACTAAAGTAATATAAGATTTAATTATAGTAATAGCTATTATTATAGTTATAATAGTGTATAATATTAAAGATAGCTTATCAGGGGTGCTTCGAAAGGTATACTGGTCGTTTGTCTGTGCCGGCCGCTTATCATTGACGTTATAATTAATAAAAAATATAATATTTTTTAATTATACTAGAAATCTATATATTATTATATAATTATTTTATATAGATAAAATTTTGCTAATTAATAAGAAATTTATTAGTTTTAGGTAAAAAATAATAAAAATTTATTTTAATATAATCTTAATAAATAATAATAATTTTTTAAAAGTATAGAATATCTTTTTTATAAAAAATAGAAATATTATTTTTATAAAAAAAATAGTATTAATATTTAATTATATAAATATTTTAATTTATATAATAATTATTATAATAAATAGATCTATTAATATTACTATTTTTTATATTTTAATTATATTAAAGAATAATTATTTAGAAAAATTTTTAATACCTTCAAATATATATATTATATTAGATATTTTATAATATAGAATAACTATTATATATATTATTATAATAATTTAAATCAAAGAAATAGAAGAAATTAATTTAAATAAAACAAGCTTAAAAAGATATATTAAATAAAATTAGAAATCTAATATAAGAATATAAAAAAAATTAAAAAATCTATAAAAAAATAGATAATTTTAGTTAGTAAAATAATTTTAGTAAAATAAAATATATTATAAATAATAAACTAGAAAAACTACCCTATATATTATATATAATATATATTAAAATCTTTAATATATATAAAAAATAGGAATAATACTTTAATACCTACTTTTACTAAAAATACAAAAAAGAAATATTAAAATTTAAAACTAAATACTTCTATAAAAATTACATATATTATTTTAAAAAATATAAAGAAAAATAATAATATTACTATATATATTTAATAAAAAAAAAAAAATCTACTACCTAAAATATTTTTATTATTTTAATACTTTAAAAATTTATAGAAGATATATTTAATAATATAAATTAAAAAATTAGAAATATTTTAAAACTAATAGAAATATACTAAGATAAAAAATCTTAGTTTTTATAAAAAACTTATTTTTATTTTATTTATTTTTAAAAACTCTATAAAAACCTTAATTAATAATAAAATAGAAAAAAGCTATATTTCTACTATAATAATGTAAAAATATTAATTTAAAATATAATAGAAATTTAATATTTATTGAGTTACCATTTTTTCATACTAAATTTTAGGAAAAGTTATTTAAGAAATAATTTTTAAATTATTTATTAATAAATATTTAGAAAAATATATAATTAATATTTTAAATCTTTTAAAAGATATTTTATTAATTTTTAGATTCTTATAATTAATAAAATATAACTTTAGTATTAATTAAAAAAAGAAAGAAATTACCTTTAATAACTGTAATTATTAAAAAATTGTTAAAATATAACTAATTAATAGGAATATTTTAAGAAAAACCTATTTAAAATTTATAATATATTTATTTAAAAAAGAAATTAGAAATAAATATAAATATAAATTAAATATTTTATAAAAAGTATAGATTTAAATTAAGAAACTATATATAATATTTGAAATAGCAGATATTTTTAAATAAATATTTAAAAAAAAAAAATATTTTTTAATTTGTATTAGAAAAATAAATTTTACTAGAAATTAACTTATTTAAATATTTAATATTATTATAGAAAGAAATATAAATTTAATTTATATTAATATATAAATATATTAATATAATTTTAATTTATATTAATATATAAATATATTAATTAAGAGGTAGTAGTATTTTAAAAATATATGAAAAAAAAATTTAAAATAAAATATATATAATTTTTTAATTTATTAGTAGAATATTTTATTTTATTTATAAAAAAAAAGAATATAGATAAATTATAAATTTGTATTGATTATTAAATCTTTAATATAATTATTATTAAAGATAGAGAATTCTTACTTCTTATTAATAAATCTTTTAATAAAATATTAAGTATTATAATTTATATAAAACTTAATTTTATTAATATATACTATAATATTAAGATTAATTTTTAAAAAAATAGAAAACTATTTTTAAAATTAAATATAAATTATTTAAATATTTAATTATGTTTTTTAGATTAATTAATGTATTTGTGACTTTTTAAATATTTATAAATTATATTTTATAAAAATATATTAATAATATATATATAGTATATTTAGATAATATTTTTATTTATAATATAGACTCTAATAAATATTAAAAATATATTAATTAAATCTTTAAAACTCTGAATTAATATAAATTTAAAATTAAATTAAAGAAATTTAAATTTGAAGTTATTAAAATTAAATTTTTAGAAACTATTATAATTTTATATGGTATATAAATAGATCTAAAGAAAATATAAATTATATAAAATTAGTTAATATTAAAAATATTTAAAAAAGTATAAATTTTTTTAAAATTATATAATTACTACTAATGATTTATTTGAGAATATAATTACTTAGTTCTTATTTTCTTAAAATTGATGAAAAAAAATATATAATTTGAAATAATTAAAAAAAGAATTAAGGTTTTCTAAATTTTAAAAAAAACTTTTATCTTAGTATTAATTTTTGAATTATATAATTCTAAGTTATTAGTATAAATAAAAGCTAATATTTCTATAATAATTTTAGAAGTCTGCTTATTATAGAAATAATCTAACTAAAAATAGTATTTAATTATTTATTTATTATATAAATTTAATATTATAAAAATTAAATATTTAATATATAATAAAAAATTTATAGTTATCTTATATGCTTGTAAAAAATAAAGAGTTTACTTATAAATCATAAAATTATTTAAAATATTCTTTAATTATAAAAATTTTATTTATTTTCTAATAATAAAAAAACTTAGTAGATATTAAATTTAAGAATAAGAAATAACGTATTCCACAAGCGAGCGGACCACACAAGCGAGCGGACCACCCCATATAAACCAACACCCTACCAAAACACTTTTTATTGATAACTTAATCAATAATTAATTTAAAATTAGAATAAAATTAATCTTGTTTATATAAACTATTACAAATCTAAAAATATTTTTTTAAATTTTTTTTATATTAAATTAAAGAAATATACAAGGGGGGTGGTCCGGTCGCTTGTCTGGTCCAGTCGCTTATTGTTGACGTTATAAGAAATTTATATATATATAAAATTTTTTTTTTTTAAAATATAAATTAATTTATTTATTATTTTATAAATACTATTTTAATAATAAGTGATTTTATTTAAAACCTTAATGTTTGTTTTGGTTTTAAAATAAAAATATGGTATAGTTAATTTAAGAGTTAATATCTTTTAATAATTAGAATAAATAAAATATATTATTATTATTATTAAAAAATGAAAAAAAATAATAAAAATAATAGAAAAGATAGATAATAATAAATCTATATATCTTTTTCTTTTTTATATAATAAAATTTTATAAAATAATTCTTAGAATTATATATATAATATAATATAAACTAGTATTAATTATATTTAATAATATATATATATTGGAAAGATATTATATTAAATATTAAAACTTATATTATTATTATTTAAAAAGATTTTAAAATTAAAATTCTTTTTTAGAATTTTTAAAAAATTAATGTTAAATTTTTTTTAAAAAATTTCTGTTTTCTTGATAAAAGTCTTTTTTTTGGAAAAAATAGTTTTTATTTTTGTATTAATTAAATTAATCTTTTTATATAAATAAGTAATTCTTGTTTAAACCTAAATAACTTTAATAAAAAGAAGAGTTTAATTATTTTTAGTTTTTTTAAGCTTTTTTTATTTAATATTTAATTAATAAAAAATCTATTTTATTATAAGAAATTAATATTTGTTAGTTTTAGTCTAAATAAAAATAAAAAATAATATATTTGGATTAATAAAGATATAATTATGATTTCGATGAGTATAATTATTATATTTATTATTTAAATAAAAAAAAATTAGATAAAAAAATTATATTTTTTATAAAATTTATAGATAATCTAAGAATATAAATCTTAATTTTTAATTTAATATATTTATTTTAAATAATATTTATAAAAAGACTTTTTTTGATGATTAGTAGGTATACTAAGAAATAATAGAAGAAATTATATTAAAGAAGAATTAATTTTAAAAGGAAAAAGGAAAATATAAAAAAAAATTACTTGATTAAAAATTATATTATTTTAATTATTTAATTATTTTATATATAAAGAATTTATATTAGTTTATTCTATACTATTTAAATCTATATCTGAAATTAATATATTACTAATTATAGTAGAAAGGAGAATAGTATTATAAGATAATAATATAATATCTGAATATTTTATATAGATTAGATTTTTATATAGATATTTAGTTTATTTAGTATATAAAGTAATAATATATCTATATATTATAAAAAAAAGATTTTTATATAAAATATATAATTATATAAGATTATTTTATATAAATAATTAACCTATATAATAAATTAAACTATATAAATAATAAAAATTATATAAATAATAAGACTATATAGAGTCTTAGATTATATAAATAAAATACTATCATAAAAGAATATTATTTTTATTATATTTTTCTTAATATAAAAATTATTATAATAATTTATAATATATAATATACTTTTTACTTCTAATTTCTAAAAAATCAGGAGTAAAAAATAAATAATATTTAAAAGTAAAAAGTATAATATATTAATATATCTTTATTATTTTATATATTAAATATTATATATAATTAGTATATTTTATCTTAAAATTAATACCTTTTTTTTTAAAAACTATTAGTTAATATTTAAATTATAATATTTTAATAACTAGTTTATTTTATTATTGTTGTTATATATTTTATTTTATAGTTATTATTGTACTTGATATATACTTATCTTCCTTTATTAAGAACCCCGTACGATAGTGACTGAGAGTTAGGAACTTTAGAGTGAAGTGTATTTGATCTGGTCCTGGGCTGAAGTGTAACAAATTCTAAAAAAACTTATACTTTTTTAAATATTTTTAGTATTAATTAGTCTTATATAATTTATATCTTCTTTAAATCTATTTTTATATTATAAAGAGTAATAATAATTCCTAAAAATTTAACTTTAATTATTTTAAATTTACATTTCTTTAGTTTAATTTTAAACTTATATTAATTTAGAATTTTAAAAATTTAGTTAATATATTTTTAATATTTTAAAAATTTTTTATTATAAATAAAAATATTATTTAGGTATATTATATATATATTATTAATATATTTTCATAAAACATAATTCATAAATATTTAAAAAATTATAAATATATTAGTTAATTTAAAAAGTATAATTAAATATTTAAATAATTTATATTTAGTTTTAAAAGTAGTTTTTTATTTTTTTCTAAGATTAATTTTAATATTATAATATATATTAATAAGGTCAAGTTTTATATAAATTATAGTATTTAATATTTTATTAAAAGATTTATTAATAAGAGGTAAAGATTTTTTATCTTTAATAGTTATTATATTAAAAGTTTAATAGTTAATATAAATTTATAATTTTTTAAAATCTTTTTTCTTTATAAATAAAATAAAATATTCTATTAATAAATTAAAAAATTATAACATATTCCACAAGCAAGCAGACCACACAAGCAAGCAGACCACCCCATATAAACCAACACCCTACCAAAACACTTTTTATTAATAACTTAATCAATAATTAATTTAAAATTAGAATAAAATTAATCTTGTTTATATAAACTATTACAAATCTAAAAATATTTTTTTAAATTTTTTTTATATTAAATTAAAGAAATATACAAGGGGGGTGGTCCGGTCGCTTGTCTGGTCCAGTCGCTTATTGTTGACGTTATATCTTAAATTAGTATTTTTGTATTATTATAATAGAGATATAATTTTTTTTATTCTATTATTAATTAAGGTTTTTATAGGTTTTCTAAATATAAATAAAATAAGGGTAAATTTTTTATAAAAATTTAGATTTCTTATTTTAGTATATTTTTATTAGTTTTAAAATATATCTAGTTTTTTAATTTATAATTTAAACTATTAACTACTTTTTATTGTATTTTTATTAGATATTATTTTATATATTTGTTTTTTTTTTATTAATTAATAAAGTTATTTTTAAAATATTTTTAATAAAAATAATATTTATTTTTTTATTTATAATATTGCTTGATATATTATTTATAGATCTTAAATTTATTAAAACTATAGAAATAATTTAGATAGTAAATATATTTTTTTTCTATTAAATATAGATAATTATAGTATTATCTTTTTTTATAAATTTAGAAATATTATAACGTATTCCACAAGCAAGTGGACCACACAAGTGAGCGGACCACCTCAATACCCTACCCCAGCAAAAACACTGGTTTTATGGCCATACTGTTATTACACTAGGTTATATATATACTAGTTTACTTAATTATATGCTTAAGATATCTACTAATATATTTAAATATTATATCTAGGTTTATTATAATTATTATAGTAAATTATTTTTTTAGAGATGGTTTTTAGTTAGGGATTGCTTTAATGGTTTAGATATTTTATTTATTTATCTTATTTATTTATAATATTATTATTTAGGATTTTATTAGTTTAATATATGATAAGTGTGTTTTTATGTTGTATATACTTTTTTTTTGTTTGTTGGTATTTATTTAATATTTTATTAATAGAGTATAGTGTTGTGTTTTTTGTTTGTATAAGTGTTAGTTAGTATATTATTATCTGTATTTTTTTAATAAATTAGTTTATAGTAGCTAGTAATAATATTAAAAAATTATCTTAATATTAGGTAATCTGGTTTTTGATAAATTCTAATTATAAATTAGTTTTTAAAGAATTTATTGGGGTTTTTATTGTCTAAATGGTTACTATATTTATAGTATTAAAACGTAAATTTATTAAGGTAGATATTAATAGTTGTATATTTAGTTTTAAGAAAATCTTATTAGGATTATAAAATATAATACTAGTTTCAGTAAAGCTACTATATATATTCTTAGGTATTATTACAGTAGTAAATATTCTGTGGAATTTAGAGAAGAACTCTAGTTTACTAATATAATTAATATATGTATGTATTAAGTTTTCTACTTAATGATTATATATCTACTTTAATAGTCTAAAGCACCTAATATCTAATAGCTGAAGAAGATATGAAGAATATAATGGTATATAGACTGTAATAATTTTGTACTTTTAATAATAAAACTTGAAAGATGTTGAATAGTAGTTGTTATAGTTATTTAGGACTAATAGCTAATAATCTAAAATACAGTATTGTGCTGTAAAGTAGTTGAAATGCTTTAATTACTCTACAGTAACCTTATTTGTTGTCTAGTTGTTATTAGAGAATATAATAGCTTAGTTATTTGGTAAGTTAGTTTCTGTATACTAATTAGTTAGATAGTGTTGATTAATTAGGATAATAAATAGTGGTACTGTCTAATTTTCTGTATTTATCTTCTGAATAATTGTTATCTATTTGTGATTCCTAAGTTGTACCAGCTTAACTTTATTATATATTTCAGCTCTTATAACAACTGTAGTTATAGAAATTATGTTTATTACAAAGCCTGTTTTATTAAAATTATAGATATTATTATCTATAATACTATACTTTACTTTTGTTATTTATAAAAACTGAAATTATTTTTGAATAAAATCTAGATCTTTGTATTTAGTTTACTAGTAGTCATACTTTTTAAATAAATATATCTAGAGCTCTAGATAGTATTTTACAAAATTTACTACCCAATTCTTATTAATATGTTGTATATTATTATTAATATATATTGATAGTAGCTGGTTAGCCATATCTTCCACACTATCTAATTTAAGATAAAAAAACTATATAAATAACTTAAATATATATTGAACAATAATGTCTTCTTCTAATTTTATAAGGTTTTATAATTTAAAAATACTGTCTACCTTCAAAATATGATTGTTATACTAGTATAATAGAGTAGTATAAAGGATATCATAAAGCTTAATAATAGCTCAAATACTTAATTTTTAATCTTTTTCCAGAACTTTAATAGCTAAAATAACTTAGGATTTAGTCATAGTGGCAGCCATAATAATAATTATAAAGGTAATATGGTGCGGAAGAGGAGTGGTCACACCAGTATTGAGAGATGGTCCACTCGCTTGTGTGGTCCGCTCGCTTGTGGAATACGTTATATAATTTTTATAAAAGTATCTTATTTTGGTTTTTAAATCTTTATTATAATATTTTTAATTAAAATAATTTTTTAAGTATTATTTTTATTTTTTAAATATTTTAAAAATTAAAATATAAATAATATAAAATATATATAATAATTTATTAAATTTATTATTAATAATATATTTTATTTTTTTAGAATTATTATTTTTATTTACTAATTTTTTATATATTTTTTTATAATTTTAATATATTTATATAAATTTTTCAATTTAGACTATGGTATATTTGTTGGTTTATTATATTTTTAGGATTTTTCTTCATTTTCTTTGCTTAATATTATTGTAGATATGTTTGTAGTATTTAAACTATATTTTAAAATATCTAATATAATAAATATATTTAAAAGTGTTAAAAGTTTTTATAATAATTTTTTTTTAATATAGTTTAGATATAAAAAATGATAATATTGATATACTTATTTACTATTGTAATTATTATAAAGGTTAAGATATTTATATAATTATATATTAGTATTATTTTATTAGTAAAATTAATATTTTTGTTTTATGTATAAAAGATATTTTATATTTTTAAAAAATTATTTTTTATTTTTAAAATTATATTATCATAGGTTTTTGTTATTTTTAACTTATAATTAATATATTTTTTATTAATTAACAAAAGACTATTTATATTTTTAGATTATATATTAGTGGATAGTCTTTTAATATAATTAATAAATATTTTATTATTTTTTTAAAATATTTTATTATCTAATAGTATTAATTTTTTTAGTTTATCTGTAGTTTTGGTAAATATTAATTTTTAATATTTTATATATTATTTTTTTTTAATTAGAATAATAAATCTATAAGTTATATAACTTTATTGTTTGTATAATTGAGTATATTATTAAAAGAAAACTATCTATAAAATAGTTTTTTTAGTGTTTTATTAATAACTTTTTATTTTTATTTTATTTTATATAGTATTTTTTATTATAATTAAAATAAGTAATATTTGAATTGTTTTTATAAAGATTTTTTTATTATTTTAGTATTTTTCTTATAAATATTTATTTAAGTTTTTTTAATACATTAAGTAAGATTCTAATATTAGATTATTTTATAATTAATTAAATTTTTTTTTTTTGGTTCTATATCTTTAAATGGTATAGGGTTTATTTAATAATTGTATTAATTTCTTATATAATATTTTGGTGTTAGATAAATTTAATTTTAGGATATATATATCTCTAAATTTTGTTTATAATTGTTTTGAAATTTTATAAAAATAAAAATTATTATATTATTCTAAATTTTTATTTTTATTAAAAATATTTTTGAAAATTCTTTTTTTTTTTATTTTCAGAACAATCTTTTTTAATATATTTTATTTTATTATACTGGTAATAAAAAGATATATTAGATTTCTTAGATTTCTCATATTAAATTATATTAAGATTTATAGATTCTAATCTATATATTTTATTTAATTTTTAAAGAAATTTTTAATATATTTGTTAAGATTACATTTATTTAAATTATATTATAGTTTTTTTTAATAGATATTTTTTTGAAAATAATAAAGTATATTATTAAACTTAATTATTATAATTTATATTTATAATAATTTATATTTTTATTAATAAATTTTTATTTAATAATTTTTATTTTTAAATTAAATTTAAATTTTTTCTTAGTTTTATAAAATAAAGCTTTATTATTATATTTAATAAAGAATATATTAATTAAACTACTAAAAGAAATTTATATAAATTTAGTTTGTTTAAATTAGTTAAATTTTTTAAAAACTTCTTCAATTTTATTTTTATATCTATATTTTTATTTAAAATATTTAATAAATTCCAGAAAACTATTAAAGATTTTTTTAATTTCTAAGATTTTGTTTTTTGGTTTTTTTTTTTATTATTTTATCATATATTTATTTATATAATAAATAAATATTAAAAATATTTTTTTTAAAATATATTTTTATAAAAAAAATCTTGTACTATTTTATAAAAAATTATTTAAAATAAAAAAAAAAAAAAAATTAAATTAATAAAGAAATTGATTAAATTTTTTAAATTATTTTTATATTTAATTAGATTTTTTATTTTAATATTTTATTAGATATTATTATAAAAATAACTGGGTTTCTTATTTTTTAAGTTCTTAATTTATTAATTTGTACAAATCTAAATATAATAAGTAATAAAAGTTTTTAAATAGTAATATTGTTTATTTAAATATTAGTTAAAATTTTTATATTTTATTATTTTTTTAAAATTTCTTAATAATTATTTTAATATTCTTAATTATTACTGAGACTATTTATATATTTATTAATATATTATAATAATTTTTTATTATATTATCTTAAAATTCTATTCTAACTTTTATTTAATATTATTTTTAATATAATATTATTTATTTTTTTTAAGATTTATATTCTAATATTTATTACTAATTTGTTTTAGTATTTTTGTAGATTATTTATATATTTACTAATTAATTTAAAAGAATTAAGATTTATATTATTATTTTTTTATATATAATAATATATTTAAGTTATTATTATAGTTATTTTTGTTTATATATTTCTAAAATATAGAAATTATTAATAGATTTTTTATATTTATTATTTTATTATTTTATAATATTTAAAGTTACTATTATCTATAAAATATTTTTATAATTTTGTATTATAAAATTTTATTTTATTTTTATATATTAAAGAAAACTTGTAAATTATACTAAAAATTATATATATATATTTTTTTTTTTTTATTTATTAAAAATAATTGATTAAAATATTATATTTTGACCTAAAATTAAATTAAATATATTTTATTTGAAGTTTTTGACTTTTAATTACTATTATAACGTATTCCACAAGCGAGCGGACCACACAAGCGAGCGGACCACCCCATATAAACCAACACCCTACCAAAACACTTTTTATTGATAACTTATCATAATTAATTATTAATTTAAATTAATAAAATTAATCTTGTTTATATAAACTATTACAAATCTAAAAATATTTTTTTAAATTTTTTTTATATTAATTAAAGAAATATACAAGGGGGTGGTCCGGCCGCTTATCTGGTCCAGTCGCTTATGTTGACGTTATAAGATTTTTATAATAAAAGATAAATATATATTAAATATAATAGTAATTGTTGGAATAAAATATGTAATAATATAATAAATAAATTAATTATTAAGATATTATAGTTTAAATATTAATTAATAGTTTTTAAGAAAAAGTTATTAGTTTTAAAATAAAATATACTAATTATATATAAATGTTTTAATATATAAAATAATAAAAATATATTAATATATTATTTAATAATTTAATTTATCTTATTTAATATTTAGTTGAGTATTGAGTATTTTAAGTATTGAGTACTTACGTATCTCACAAGCGAGCGCGCAGCACAAGCGAGCGCGCAGCCTCCCAGTCAAACACCACCCTAAAAGCCTTTTATAATATTTAATAAATATTTACTATAAAAATATAAAAAAAATTTTTTAAAAAACATAAATCAAAATAATTAAATTATATTTTTTCAATTTTTTTAGTGTAAAAATAAATTAATAATAATTAATTTAAAATTTTAAACAAACAACACATAGTCTTAGGTGTTTGCCAGTAAATATCTCTATAATATATTAATAAAAATCTTTAAAAATCTCAAATCTAATAAATTATTATATAGTCTAGGCCTGTATAAAGCCTCTATTACTTATATTGAAATTAAAGTCTATAGACTCTTCTAAAGTTGGCACAACACACCAGCTATTTTTTTAATAATTATATATATAAAATAAATAAAAAAATTAAAAAAATTAATTTTAATTTTAATATAAAAAAGCTTTTTTATTTACTTTTTTTAATTTTTTTTATTTATTATATATTTTAATATTAATATTTTTAGTTTTTATAACAAAAATTCATAAAAAATTGGATTTTTATTAAAAAAAATTAAAAAAATATAACGTCAATAATAAGCGAACGGATTAGACAAGCGAGCGGATCACCTTATTACCCCATCTCAATAAAATACTGATTTCACCCACCAAATACTATAGCTTTAGGCTAAATACATACTAAATAGTTTATTTATATACTTAAGATATTTTTTAATATATTTAAATATTATACCTAGCTTTATTGTATTAACTATAGTATAATATTTTTTAGAGTCTTCTTCTAGCTATATATTTTTAATAGTTTTTAGTTTTATTTATTATATTATTTATTTAAGTATCTTAGTTTAATATATTATCTACTTAATATATAATAAATATATTTCTATATTATATATATTGTTTTTTTATTTATTGTTGTTTATTTAATACTTTATTAGTAGAATGTGTGTTGTGTTTCTGTATATATAAATATTAATTGATATATTTAGTCTATATTCTTTTAGATAGCTAGTCTATAACTGTTAGTAGTATAAAAAAAATTCTAATATTGGATAATCTGGTTTTTAATTAAGCTTTTGTAAATTAATTTTTAATAGTTTAATAATATTTTTATAGTTTAGGTAGTTACTATATTTATAGTATTTGAATATGAATTTACTAGAATAACTATAATAACTGTATCTAGTTTTAATAAAATTCTATTAGAGTTATAAGATATAATATTAGTTTTAGTAAAACTACTATATATATTTTTAGATATTATATAATAGTAAATACTTTATAAAATTTAGTGAGAAACTCTAACTTAAAGATATAGTTATGTATATATATATTAAATTTTTTATTTTATAATTAATATTTGTTTTAATAGTCTAAAGTAGCTAATATCTAGTAGCTAGAAAATATATGATAAATATAGTAGTATATAGATTATATAATCTTATACTTCTAATAGTATAGTTTAAAAGTAATAAAATAATAGTTTTATAATTATCTAGAACTAATAATTAGTAGTCTAAAATATAATACTATATTATAAATTTGTTAAAATATTTAGCTATTATAAAATAAGCTTATTATTATCTAATTATTATTAGAAAATATAATAATCTAATCTACTAATAGCTTTGTTGCTATATACCAGCTAGCTAAATAGTGTTACCCCAATAAAAATAATAATAGCAGTACTATTAATTTTCTATACTATTTTTTAGATAATTATTATTTATTTATAATTTCTAGGCTATATTAGCTTAGTTTATTGTGTGTTTTAGTACCTATAATAATAGTAGTTATAAATATTATATTTATTATGAAGTTAGTTTTATTAAAGTTATAGATGTTATTATCTATGATGTTATATTTAGTTTTTTACAGCTTCTATTAATTAAAACTATTTGCTGATAAATATAGGATCTTTGTATTTTATTTGCTAATAATTATACTTTTTAGATAAATTTGTTTATAGTTTGGGTGGTGTTTGATAAAGTTCTAGTCTATCTTTTATTAATGTATTATATATTATTGTTGTTATGTGTTAGTAGTAGCTAATTAGCTATATCTTCCATATTATTCAGTTTAGGATAAAAAGACTATATATATAGTTTAAGTATATATTAAAATAGTATTTTCTCTAATTTATAAGTTTTATAATTTAAAGATGTTGTTATATTATAAAGAGTGGTTATTATATTAGTAGATTAAGGTAGTATAAGAAATATTATAATATTTAGTAATAATTTAAATACTTAATTCTTATTTTTTTTTATAGTTTTAATAGCTAGAAGAACTTTGGATTTGGTTGTAGAGATAGGTATTATGGTTGTGGAGATATAAGGTATAGGAGGAGTGGTGGGCGTGTAGGTGGTGAGGTGATCTGCTTGCTTGTCTGATCTGTTCGCTTATCATTGACGTTAAATAAAAAAGCTTTTTTATATTAAATCAAAATTAATTTTTTTTTAATTTTTTTATTATATTTTATATATATTATTTTGAAAAAATAGCTAGTGTATAGCTGGTGTGTTGTACCAACTTTAGCAGGCTTTTTAGATCTTAATTTTTATTATATTAAGTAATAGCTTGATAAAAGCCTAGATATATAATAATCTATTAGATTTGAAATTTTTAAAGATTCTTATTAATATATTATAGAGATATTTACTGGCAAACACCTACGACGTTGTGTTGTTTTTTACAATTTTTAATTAATTATTATTAATTTATTTTATTTTAAAAAATTTTTTAAAAATATAATTATATATTTGAATTTATTTTTATTTTATATTATTTTTTTATAATTTTTTAATAGATATTGACTAAAATAATAATAAAAGGTTTTTGGTGGGGTGTTGGGCTAAGGGGGGGTGTCCGCTCGCTTGTCCTGTCCGCTCGCTTATCGTTGACGTTAGAATTCATTAATATTGAAAATATTTAAGAAAATATAAGTTTTTTTAAGATTATATAATTATTAGTTATTGATAATTATTTAAGAATATAGTTATTTAGGAATTATTCTTTTAGAATAATAAAAAAAGATATTTATTTTAAATAATAAAAAAAAAAATTAAGATTTTTTAAATATTAAGGAGGGTATTTATTTTAATATCTATTTTTAAATTTTATAATTTAGAATTATTAGTATAAATAGAAATTATATTTTTATAATAATTTAAAAGTTTATTTATTATAG